>JAPMOR010053584.1:94894-146300 GCA_026543865.1 Argiope aurantia | reverse complement strand
TTTTGTTTATATATAACCTTTAACCCAACATTTTTCTGCACCTCTTTTCTTTTCTTAATGTTATAGAGATTCAATTTTCAAACAAAACCATTAGTTAATAATACCCCCCCCCCCCAAAACAAAAACATTATGAAATAAAGGGCATGATAAACTTCTAAAATCATTCAGCAGATACATTGAAAGAATTCAACTATCCACTTCAAGTTATCCATTCTATATATTACTTTTATCACCCTCATATAAAAAGAAGAGGTAAAAAAAAAAGTCGTCCGTAACAAACGAGCCCAAATAAAGCATTCACCACTCGTAAATGGAACTTGTAATACCCTTGTTACGAGTTGTTCCCACGTTCTCTCAGGGAAAGAGGGGGGAAAGTTGCGAAGAGGTCAATCAATGTAGTCCGTTCCAGCCACAATGGGGCAGATTGAATTTCTATGACTCAATCTTGGCCGCGGACTCCGCAGATTGACCGGAAAGACGTCGCCGCGGTTCCTCCTAATTGGAAACTTTCCTGCTGAACAAAAACCGTCCTGGAGTTACCCTTCCGAGATTGGATTGAGCGTCACAATTAAAAGCCCTCACAGTTACGTGACTCATTCATCTTGTGGCGAGTCCAACTGGAGAAATAAGTCCGTTTCTTCAGATTTTGCGGTGGCAAAATTTCGCAACAGCTACAATTAGCTTCTATAGAAGCAGGTGTGCATTATATCTGAACTTGGCCAAATTGAATAACTTTTATTATAATTTTGAATAATGCATATAAAGAAAAATGTTCCAAAATTTCTGTAGTTAAATTGAATGATATTATAAGTCAATACAAATTTATCAGAAGAAATTTGTTTAGCTTCTAAGTCCAAATTTTTTCGTAAAAAATTGTGAAATCTTTAATAGAATTTTTTTTGTATGACATAGAACAGGGGTGGGCATTAAGTCGATCACGATCTACCAAAGGATCGCCAAGACATTTTTGGGTGAACGCCTTTACTAAAACCTAAGATGCGCATACTAAAAGAAACATATTTATGAAACACAGACGAAAAATTTCAAAAATATTTTCTGACGAGGTCTTTAAAAACGGAGGTGCATTAAACAAATAGAAATATTATGATGAAATAATAAAACTTCACTTCGATTTCGGGGGACGTTTTCATCAATTTACCAGACTAGAACCAATTGTTACATTCATGCGTTACCCATTCGGCAATGTTGAGTGGAAGAAATAACTGAGAATATTCTCTTTATCTCTTGAGAAAAACTTTTCTTTCAAAATGGCATCATTTTAAAAGCACGTAGTTAAGAACTTAAGAATAACTTTTTGAATCTAATGGAAGAAGTAAAGTATCCTCATCAAAAAAAAGCTAAATATCATTTAATTTCGTTCTTTGGCTCTCTCTACCTGTGCTAATCTGCATTTTCAACGATGAGTATAATTAAGACAGCATATCGTTCCCGTCTCACAGATTCTTAGAATCCAGGGCAAGATGAGCAGTTAGTAATTATAGACTGAGATATTCAAGATTGGTAGATAGTATTCAAGTTTTCTACAAACTATAATTACTACAACGAACTTTAAATGAAAATGATTTATTTTCTAGTGCATTTTGAATTGTTTGTTATTAAATGCATCATTTGATAGTAATATATTTGTGGCTATTATTATTATGTTTGTATCATGTCATTGCCATTATATTGGTAAGTACGCATTCCGTATTTATTAGTGAATTATAAATATTGTAGATCGTTTTATTTAGCTCACCGCACCTACGCCAATGGGTGGATTGCAACACCTTGAAAAAATTAGAAGTAGCCCGTACGCTGGAAAAGTTTGTCCACCCCTGACATAGAAGATTTATATACATCATTCTGAGAATTATATATAAAAAAAAAAGTTATTTAAGTTAAATCTACGATTAAAAAAAAAACCCTACAAGAAAAAGTTTTCGTGGAAAGACAAACATAAAAAATAGAAAACAAAGGAATAAAACTGAAAATCAATCAATGAAGTTGTAATTTATTTTCAAAAATATTTTTTTTTGGGGGGGAGGGCTAATTACGGCAAGGAATCTTCAAAATTATTCTAGTATTCATCAGAAATAAAATTTAACTTCAACCATTCAATACTCCGACTGAATAATCTTCAGCAAGAACACAACTACGGAAGTTTTGTATCCGACACGCCGTTTTTCAATTAAGAAGAACAATATTTGGATAAAGGCAAATTGATAATTCAAAAAGAAATAGATGAAGTTTCAAAACAGTGACTGTCAACATTGTTAGCTTAATGGTAATCTAACTTTTAGTTTGCTAACATATCCACATGTTTAGAGACAATATTTGCAGTTATGCGAAAATCATTTAGAGCCTTCATTGAAAAGGGCTATCGATAGAATAGTTTGATACCTATATGACATTCATTTTTACTCATTCCTAATTATAATAAAGGAAAATGTACGCGTGATCATTGGATTCAATTAGAGAAAAGGAATTTTGTCACCGATACACTGTAAAGATTAGATGTGCGCACTCAGTGATAGTTTTCTAAAATTTTAATTAGAGTTTTAACTAATTAAAAATTAAGCAGAATTTTTGGTATTCTTTTCACCAGAATTTCCGAAAATATTAATTCTCAAAACTACTTATACACCATTTAAAATGTGAATATTTAATTTTTTAATGATAATTCCCATTTAAATCATGCAAATTTAGACGTCGGGCTAATTTTTCCTGAACTTTGGCAATTCCTTTAAAATTGTTCCTTTGTATAATTTTAACAGGAAGTTTTCCCGTTACACTGAAACCCAAAACTTTTTCATTATTCCGGCAAATATTGAATCGCATCATTCCCTTTTGTTTCTGATACCGATGAAAAGTATTTAGTGCATAGTTTACTTGAGGAACATGAAGAGAAGTTACATTACAGTAAAAATTAGATGAAGTGGGCAGTCACATTTTTAGTAGTGCTACGCTGTCATGGGACTTGATACTATTAAGGCTACTAAAATAAAATGACTTTATTTCTATGATAATTTGATGCTTACATCCTGAACATAAAGTTTAGCCTAAGATGCCCATTTAAAATTAAATATAACCAATATTATCGACGAAGAATCTGATCACCGAAGGTAGCGTGTCTCAGAGAATGTATAAATTTCTCAACATTTCATATAATGCCGAATGACGGTGTAAAAGCTTCCCTACAGTAATATGAATGTCGGTTAGAATTTGTAAGTGAATTTCAAAAGTTTTCGTATCAATTAAATGAATGAGACTTTTAATCAGTAAAGGAGAGCGGTCTGCGATTCTACGATTTGGGCTAAATGGTAGTATTGCATACTCCCCCTGGTTGTGATCTATGTTTATATAATTTTCTCTTTATTCCATTGGATGATTCTTTCTGTTTTGGAATTGTGCTCCTTTTCTGATTCAACAGAGAAACCATAAAACTCTTGAGATGTCTATGGATTGAACGTACCTTTTGTAACAACCTTTAACATCTACGAATGGTAATATTAAATTTTAAACAATGATGCGCACTTTGCTACGCACAGCCAAATCACTTATTAGGTGTTTGCACTTATTTTAATCAGGGACATCTATTGATAAACATGCGAAGTATCTATATCAATGACAATGGCTTTGGGTTTTACCAACTTACTATTACTTCATTGTCATCACTTTGAAAGTTTTCCATTTAGAATTATTCGGTGTATAAAGACCCCAATCGTGGAACGCTCTGAATAGCACTTTCGACGTTCTTTGCTTTTTCTTTGTTTGAGTTGAAGAAATCTGCTGCCGAAGCCCATCAGACACTTTTAGAAACTTAAGGTGATGCTGCTTCATCATATTTTCAGTTTTCGGTTTTGGTTTTAATGATTTAAGAGTGTTCATTTCGTTAATAACAAACAACAGGCTTGGAAAAAAAATTGAAGACAATCATTTGCGGGACTTATTGGATTATTATAATTAAAATGATGGAAAATATTTATCTATTGTATCCATTTTTCTCAATAAATGCCTTTTTAAAGTGAAAAAATGATCACAATACGTGCTGCACCTAATACAAGTATTCGCTAAACTCCATATCTATTGAGATACCAGCCATTACAAGAAAGTGAAATCAGCGAAAAAATTACAGATGGAGTCATCTTCATACCCTGCCTTTTTCCTTTGTCCTGTCTCGTGTGTTAGTGCAGTGCGTCAACTGACTTGAATGTTATTCGCAAAATCACGAAACTTATCGCATTCGCATCTTTATTACCAGCGCGGCGGATGGGAGAGGAAACATAGCCCCCTCCCACAGTGAATCTCAATCAAAAAATCGAACCGGGGGTCCGGTTCAACTCTGACTTTTTTTCCCTTTCTATTTTTACATCAGCGCAGTGTGATATGTTTGGAGAAACCCCAGATCTTCAAACATTATCCAAATGCTTCCGGATCTACAACAGAAGATTTCGATTAGGCTTTTCCATCGAGATGTATTTTAAAAGAGGAAAGCTTCTGGGTTGGGGAGGATGATGTCCCGCTGTTACATTGAGTGACGTTCCTAGTCTCCAAAACGACGCTGGATAGTTCACGAAGGGGTGCCTCTTATTAAAAAAAGTGGGGTGGGGAGTGGTTTTAAAATGGCAACCTGTTGTGAGGGAAGTAAGTAATGTTTTAGGCATTGATAAAGAAACGATAATCAATAAGAAGAGTAAAAAAAAAAAAGAGAGAGATGAGGGCATGGAAACCACCTAAACTAGAATGCTAATGAATAATGCATAGATTTACGTAAAAGTATAAATAAATAAAAATAAAATTGTATTGTTAAATAAACGTGCAGTTATAATAAATCGCTTACTCATTGAACATTGAACTCCAAAAAAGATAAGAGCCGTCTAATGGGAGGTTTGTGCATACTCTCTTTCTTGTCGGGGGCGAGAAGCTTTATGAGGAATAAGTAATATTTTCTATAGCAGCAATGAATGCATTCGTTGGCAAATAGTTGAGGAATATGTAAATTCGGTCTGCCTCCATTCTATAACGGGTTTTAATAAAAAAAAATTGCTTATTTACGAAAAAAACACATTCAGTGATTTACCAAAGAAATATTGACAATATTTTGCATAACAAGAGATCATAAGCACGTATATCGATGAAATTTCAAAATGAAAAAAAGGCGTAACATCTTAAAAAACTATCATATTGTATTGGTTTTTACACTTTTCTTTTTCTTGCGATTTGCACTTACACCGATTATTTAACCGCAAACCTCATTAGGGCAGATTCATAACAATAAAATAATATCTAAACGTGACAGTTAAATACATAGAATAACAACTATTCACTAACATGAAAAACTTGAAACGCGTTACTAATCTCAAAATAAACACAACTGATTTTTAATGAAAAGTGTTTCGTATACCTTCCCATTATCTGTACAATATAGCGTTACAGAAAATTCTCCGAATATCCACAAAATCAAAGGCAATTCATGAGTTCGATGTAGTGTATGTATGGTGGAACAATGTAACAAATTTAGTAACAGAAAGGACGTTTATACAGTTCAAATTATTTGCATACACCATTCTCTTCATTACACTATTCATTTCCCTAATTTTCTGTCTATTTTGTTAAGCCTTCCATTATATCACAGAAAATAGTTGCAATATTTAAAAATGGGTTAGCTTTAAAAGATTTTCATCGTTGCTTTGTTCTGGAGACAAACCTTCATTGTAACAAAATTTCTAGGTTCTTTTTTTATTAAAAATAAAACTTATCCCGAAACCTACACCACATGGAAAGATAAGCCGAATCTCAATCATCAACAATAGAAAAAAAGATGGGATGAAATATTAGTAGCAAAAATGGAAAGGATTGGAGTTTCACCAACAAAGATATATATATATATATATATATATATATATATGTAGTTGTAAAACATTGTTATCAAAAATGACTCCGAAAATCACGTTCGGCGTAGCAGGTGTTCAGCTAAACAGTTCAACAAGCTCAATGACGAAGCTTTATTCAACTCGAAAACAAAATTCATAGCAGCAGGATACGGACAATGCGTTCACAAAACAGCACTTCCGCGAAACAGTAGCACAAAGCTAAGAATCGGCAATAAACGACCGTAACAGTACAGAGACAACTCAAACTTCTCGAATCGTATACTTCTCTCAACGGAGGGCTCTCTTGAGATGAATTCAACAGCCGGCTCTTTATTCGGCTGAATACTGCCTGAGTAGTCGATTCATTCCGGCTCTGCCATTCAGCTTTTTATAGTTTCAGTGATAGAACAAAGAAGGTAGAAAAGATCGAATGAACTTCATGGAGCTTTCGCCAAGATTCCTTCTGTTTCTAGAATCTGCAATTTTATCACCAAGGTCAGGGGATCAGGTAATTATTGAGCATCCATCAGAGTTTTTTGGTGTTAACAAAAGTGGTAAAATATCTCTTGATTAATAGAAACGCGTTTTTTTTCAAATTTTTCAAATTAAAATATTTTTTAATTAAATATTAGAAGAAATTTCTGCATTCATTGACAATAACTTACGAGAAAATTATCACACAAAAATGAACTATACATCATCTTCAAAATGAAAATAACATTCTTTCAATTATGTATAATTAATTGTGCATTTTTTTTCTTAATCTTAACGAAATTCTAAAAAAACATTTTAATTACGATTCATTATAATACATTCCAATATTGTACTGAAGATCTCAACTATTTTTCTGATTCATCAAACTTTTTAATTAAATATTCTCATCCATTAGAAATATCTTTATTTCTCGGAGTTTTTCTTTATTTGCGAATTCCACTATACGTAAATAATTTTAATAGCTTATGAAAATTCCTCCTTCTTAGTAATTAGATTTTATTTCTCTATCCCTAATTAATAATTCCGATGTGCATTATTGTTATAACAAAAGCATTCTTTTGATTTGGTATATTTGGTACATTATTTGTCTTCAGTTGGTTTATTTAAACCTCTGAAATGTAACGAATTGTCTGACAACTTAAGTTTTTCTCATTACTTGTTATACGCTCTCTATCTTTTAATAGATATGTTTATTGAAATATGTTAAATACAAACCTTTCATTTAGAAATTAATGATCATATGTATAATAATTAAAGACATTAATGTAATCTCGCGTTTAATGGTTAAAGAGCTATGCAGAACAATTGGTGAGGAAACATGGGCATTAATTTGACTGTAGGCGGAGGTAATTTCTCTGTTTATAAGCTTTTAATTTAAAATCATTTCAATATTTTGCCAAAGTAAAACAGCAATAAAAGGCAAAATTCATTGAAGTTAATGCGCGTGTAATATATGAACCTTTTGTTAAATAATATCTACTTCCATCCATTTAGAACATGTATTATTATTGAGAGAAAATCCGAGTGATTTCATACATTACTATTGTTACTACAGAATGCATTAAAGCATTGGAATGGTATGAGGATCGATGGCTTTAAAATATTAGGAAAATAAAATTATAATTATAATGATTTATTCTTTGGCACTATTGAAAAGAAGCTTAAACTTAACATGATTTAAAACTACAAATGAATTCAACCGTTGAATACAAAATGCGATCAATGACTTTCTGTAATGTATAATGAAATCCTTAGGGGCCTTTTATTAATTTTATTTATTCATAGTTACCTTTGACGACTAGATGGTTTCTCTGAAACATTAATTATGTTGGATTTCGATTAATTCTACAAACCTGACATTCATGGCTGATTAGAAAAAAAGATTTTTAAATTTTGAATTCAGATTTAAAATATTTTTGATCGATTCTTTCTTTCCTTCCTTTCTTTCCTTTTCCTTTCTTTTTTGTGCCTGAACTTTCTTACTGAAATCAAATCAAAATAACATGAAAATCGTAATCCTTTATGTAATACTAGCCGCCTTTGGCGACCAGCCGGTTCGCCAGTATTACCGCTCGCTACAATTTTCAATTAAATATTTTAATTCTCAACAAAACATTTTTAATCTTCAAATTTTGATAGTCATACCAAACTTATACTGTTGTTCAGATCGTTTCTTTCATTTTACTATATATTTTGCTAATTTGTTGCCATTTCCGGTAAAACTTCAACTTTAATTAAAAATGTAAATGACGAAATTGCAATTAATATTAAGATATTTTTTAATAAAACCAAGCGTTTTATTTTATTAATCATCTTTATTGTTATTTATTAATTATTATTATTATTGAATATGAGTATTGCAAACAGAATCGCTCGGTATTTAAGTCTTATGTTAACTACAAAATATTTTTCATAGTTTATGTAATATCTCAAACAATAATTGAACAAAAATTTCTGAGATTCAGTATAAAATACAGTTTTTAGTTTTGCTTTCAAAAGGATTGAAATGAAATCAATAATAATATTTTGTTCCTGCTTATAAATATATTTCAAAAATTATGAAGTCTAAATTTAATGCAGTAAGGTATCATATTCCGATAAATATTCTGGACACACCAAATTTTAAATAAATGAATGAATGTTTCTATTTTCCACGATCAACTAAGACTTATTTATGAAGTTTCGAATGTTAAAAATTTAGAAAAACTCACCATTTTCATAATCTTAGGCCAATTAATCTTGAGAAACCTGCGCGCTTATTGGAGTATTTTCTTTGAAACGTTCTATGAAAAATCAAAAATTATCCTTTTTTTATTGAATAGTGATATTCAAATCTTCATAAATCAGTCAGTTTAAGTGATTTGAAATTAACTCTTAAAAGTCAGTGATTTAGTTGATTGGAAATTAACTCTATGACCACCATAAAATCTGTGCTTTCTCTTGTGGTGTATGCATTCTCCTTAATATCCGATCGAATAAAACATCACATACAAAAGTACTACATAGAGGAAGCACATCAAAAGTAAACATAACATTTCAATAGTTGCCAAAAACAAAAGGGAGAAAAATGCAATTAATAAGCAGACGATATTTAGAAAAGTACAGATATTTAGACGGGAAAATGAAATTATCTGAAATTAAAAACACGCGCAGACGATATTTACAAAAGTAAAAATATTCAAACCTGAAAAGGAAAATATATGAGTTATTCCATCAATAAATGCCATAAGTTTGTTTACATCTTCATTATTTTATGAGTCATTAAATATCAAAATGGATCGGGGACTGAATAAACACCCTGTATAGAGAGTGTAAAAGATCATAAAATAATTTTTCTTGAATTTATTTTTTAGAAAAAATAATATTTCATATTTGTTTCATTTCTTACAGACACTTGCCGAAAATTATAATTTTGCAGATTTCATTTCCAAAAAGATTTAATTTATTTTCAGTTAGAGCTTTAATCAATGTGATGGCAACACTTTGAAAAAAGCTATTTTTTTCTCATGAATGCGAAACGTGCTTAATCCTCATTTTTATTTTTGACGAAAAAAATTATTGAAAAACATAATTAAAATATTTATTTAAAAATTCATTAAAAATAGAAATTTAATTTTAAGATTAAAACAGTAGTATCATTTAAAAGATAAATTTTTTATCTTTAACTTCATGTAAAAATCTTTTTTGTGCGGTAATATTTTCGGCAGTTATAGCAGAAACATGTCAAAATTTCGCTTAATTTTTAAATAAATAAAATTCTAGTTAAAAATTCGAAAAAATAACCCCCAGGTGAACATTCCCGGCCTCCAAGGTATACACGTGCCAAATTTGGTAGCTGTAGGTTGAATGGTCTGGTCTGTAGAGCGCCAACACACACACACACACACATTGAGCTTTATTATAAGTATAGATTTAGCTGTATGCTATATTACGCAATTTTTCAATTTCACCTTATTATTTTTAATCAACGACTAATTCTAACATTAAATCGAAGACTATAAACGACTTGTAATATGTGACCACGTCCAATAGGATTTTCGCTAAGCTGAGAGTTACTGATAAAAGATTAATCTCAGTATGAACAATTTTTAAATATACAGGGTTAATTTCTTAGTAAACTTAATATCTTAATGGCAACACTTTTAGAATTCCACAAAAATTAAATGAAATAATTTAAAAAGGCAAAACTTTATTACAGCTTTAGCAAAGAATATGAAAATATAAGCAGAATCTTTATTTCTTGGTTTTTAACAAAACATTGAAAACGTTTGTATCTCCTCGTAACAATGAAAAATAATGTTGCAAATTTTGCGTAAAAATATTATTCAAAAATTTTCAAATTAGAGAAAAATTGTAAGGAAATATAATCGTTGCCATTAAAATAATATTTGCTGAATTAATACTAATATAAAAAATTCTCACAGAAATAGTTTCTGGAGCTCTTTCGGAAAAATATCAAATTATCCCTGAATTTTTAATGAATAAAATTCTAATAAAAATATAAAAAAATGACCTAATATTTTTACCTTTTAAAGTATATCTGTACTAACTTTTGCAGCTCCAGGTAAACGATCTGCAAGACGCATGCATTTTTCATTATTACTAGCAGAGATAAAATATTTATATACTTTTTTTGAAAAATGTCAGGGATAAAATCATTTTTAATACAAGGAACGGGTAATTTAGAATCTAATTAATCTGTCATGAGTCGTTTGGATTGTGATTCCATTTCAAATTTGAAGCATTTGGAATTAAAATTCACTATAAAATGCAGTTTTGAACAGTGAGGACAAAAAATGAATCTCAATACTTCCAAAATCGAAGATAATTCAGAGAGTTTAAAAAGTGTTTTCAATCTGGATATTGTTGATATCAAAGATGATAAAATTATAAAGAAGAATTATTTGCAAGTATAATTACTAACAAAAAGAAGAATGCATGTATTTATGTGGCTGCAGCATAAGATGATTTAGAAGACTATAAATTGCCTGTTACGTTTCTGAAGTCGAATGACAACACAGCAAAGATGCTTAAAGAGGACAAAAATGATTTGGATAGTATTCAGTTTGAGAAACTTTATTAAAAATTCTTCTTATATACATGATAATTAAACATTTTCTTGTGCGATCGATGTTTTGAAAAATAAATGTAATGTTGTTTTATATAATGTAATGTTGTAAACGAAAAATAAATAAATGTAATGAAAATAAATAAATGTAATGTAAATGAAAAATAAATGTAATGTTGTAAACGAAATTGCCCAAGTTATCTAATATATTATCCTTCATTTACACAAAAATAATTTTTTGCAAATATTAATTTTTTAATAAGCCTAATTTTCGTTCTTCTGATTTAATTGCTATGCATTTGATACAGTTGTACAGTTCCAGTACTGCAATGTAAATATAGAGAGAATCTCTATCTCTACATGCAGCTTCTGTTGACATTTGAAATCTTTGTTATTTATTAAATTTGTCTTATTTCTTTAATAACGCTTGCTGATAGGCATCATGATTGATTAACAATAGTGTAGCTCTTTTTATTTTCCATGTTTAACATAAAATACCACATATCAGTGAAAAGTAAAAAGAGTAATATTAAAGAAAACACTATAAAAAAATTTTTAACGAAATTTTGTAACAAAACAAAACTGTAACAAAAGTTTTATTGTTTTCATAATTATTATGATTATTTTATTATGATTTATTATGATTAATTTTAGAGAAATGAAGAAAAAAAATTTTAACGAAGGAGATATAACGGTAAAAGCCAATCAAATTCTTTCTAAAATCTTTGAATATTAGACTGAGAGTGTAATCTTTTGTAACAGATATTACATTTTTCATTTAAAATATATCTTCAAACAGCTGTAACAAAGTCTTTCTGTCACATTTTTTCATGCTGTATAACATTTCATAGAGAATGTATTCGGGGTAAATAAGAAAAGAATATTTATTTGTTTATTTAAATGCCTAAAAGTATGAATTCAGAAAATTTTGAAAAAAAAAATGGTTTTATCTAAGAGTTTTCCATATTGAAATTTTTACCACGAAACTGAATTTTAACCCATTCGACACGGATTGCACTCCATTCGCAAAGGGCTTCCGCGGCAGAACGACGTATTGCATAGTTTGTTTACCGATATTAAAGTGCAGTTATCAGTTTATGGGGGAAAAAACAGCCGTTGCATGGAAAACACAAAAAAATATATATATTAAAAAATGCACAGCTTTGAATGGATTAAAATACAATCATTTTTAAAATATTACTTACAAACCTTTAAAAACAAAAAGTATGCTCTTTTATTGTCACAATTATATAAAAATTAATTTCTCTTATATTATTCGATTATGTTATGCGATTTCTCTTATATTATTGCATAAGCATATGTAAGACTAGAATAGCGACTCAAAAAATTCATAAACATTCATTTGTATGCACGCGATAACCCAAGTAATGGAGTTTTTACGCAAAATGATTGCTTTGTCCAGGTGAATCTACCTCTTCTTCAAAGGTAATTCGGTTACAGCAATCAAAATACCCTGAAACATGTAATCATAAGCACGTTATGCTGCTTCTCTGTGACCTCTGGATTCTTAGAATATCAGCGCTCAGAAACCACAAATGCTAATTTCAAGGTTAACGGTGAAGCCTGGGATATGTATGACATTATTGTGTGGGGGAGGGTACTTGTAAGACTATTTTCTTTTAATCTTATTGGCAATGGGATGTGAAAGAAATTTAGTTTTAAAACTAGCGTTACACTCAATTAGTTCCCCACCACCACCACCACCAAAAAAAATCGCAATGAAAATTAATATTATTTAATGGTTCTCTTGAAAAAAGGGCCGTTTGAATTTGTTCGCGCTTTAGGAATCACAGAATTTAGCAAACATAAATCTAAACCGTCAATAGCAATATTTATGTAACATTTTTTCCGAAATTTCATTGTATTTTTTTTAACTTAGTTTATTTTGCCCAGTTTTCGTTTAATACGCTCCGAAAATATTATTGCATATTGGTGGGCAGTGTGCAACTTAAAAATTTACCAATTGCCTACATCACAACTTTGATGGATTGAAATTAAAAAAAATCTGAAAAGCGTATCAATTAATATGTAAACTAATATATAAAAAAGGTATTTTTGTTTGTTCGTATTTTATGGGCTGCCGTATTGTTCATCCGATGGCGATAAAACTTTGCCAACTTATTGCTTGCACCTGCGCGAAGGCTATAGGCATAGTTCGATTATTATATCTAAAGTAAAAAAAAAGAATAAATATTATTGATACTTCTCCTTTATATATCATTTTATTTCAATGAATGTATTCATTGTCGACAAGAAAATAATCATTATTCCTAATTAAACAAGACATCTAATTCGAATTTCAGACGATATTTCCAAATTTATTTCTTCTGTGGCAGCAACTCGCCGGGTGCCAGCTAGTAAAAATATACAAATGACTTTTTTCTTGTCGCTTTGTTATTTATGATCAGACTCCTTAAGTAACAACACCCTTTATATAAGACATTTCATTTGAGACAAAAGATAGCTTTGTCATAAAAGTTGCAAAAAGTTTTAAAAATAATCTTATCTAGCTCTGATTTCTGAAATTTTAAGCAATTTAGTTATGACGAAAATCATTTTAAAAATTAATTCCATAGAGATTTATTGAAAATGTCTCTATATCGATATCCTTCATTGAATTCGGGACATGTAATTCTACATGTAAGACGAAAGTTTGCGCTGTAAATGTTTCAACAAATATCATAAAATGCTTATTCAGAATTATTAAAATCATAATAAAATGTAATGTTATGAATTTCGTAAATATATAAAAAAAAATTCTAGGTGAAAAATCAGACTCTTTTATAACTTTTTATAAACGAAATTTTAAGTTCTCTTGCGCGTTTCACAAAGCTCATGTGATTTCTCAAGGTGAAGACAAGTTATTTTTTTATAAGCAATAATGGAAATTTCATTCTTTTCTTTTGTTTTGAATTGCTACAATATGCAATCTGTTGGATATAAGCTTTTTTGCGATATTTCTTCAATAATACGTTTGCTTTCTAGGGAAGATGTTTAGTGTTTACAGAAAGTTCTGGAGTGATACATTCATTAAAGTGCCAAGTTTTTAAATTTTTAGCAATCAGAATGAATTCTAAATTTCTATAAATCGCTTTTATTCATGAATTTATGCATGGCTTAAGAGCTCAAGTTTGGGAAATAAAGACAGAATTTATAAAACAAATCGAAGGGCAGTGCTAAAGTAAACAGATTCTAAACACATCAAACACCATTAAAATAAGAAATTAAGGAAAAAAAATCGTTAAATGATATTTTATGATTTTTTAAATATTGATTTAAAGTCATTTCTAAATATTTATAATATTATGGTTGATATGAGAAAGGCTTTCCATAATACAGCAGGAAATATAACAAGTCAAAGTTTTGTTTGTGGATGTGCGAATGTTTCATTTATAGCAATCCGCAAATATAAAAACGTATTATATTAGAATTTTTAAAATATTATGCAAAAATTAAAAAAAATTTTTAATAATAAAAAGAAGGAAATTAAAGTTCTATTATTCCTATATTATACCATATGGGGTATGTGTTATTTATGCCTTCTTATCTTATTAATAGAATTCAGTTTTTTATGCTTTATTTACTTCTGTATAGCTTCTTATTTTAAAACAGACTATTAGTTTTGGTTAAAAATGAGACAAAATCCCAGAAGATTTTATTCCCAATTGGGCAAATCTTAAGTTTCCATCCAACTTTTTAGATAATCTTATGGGGCCGCGGTGGCCTCATCATAAAGTCTTGGTTTCGGAATCGAAGGGTTTCTGGTTCGAAACAAGAGTCCACAGAAGAATCGCGATGTAAGCGGGCCTGGTGCACGCCAAATCAGTCGGAGCCAAATGTTCTCAAAACATTGGAAAAGGGGATGCTAGAAAAAGTGCCACCCTCGTCACCCGCCCATGGTTCCAAACTACAAGGCTCTCCCCAAAATAGCCCTAGTACTGCTGTAAAACGAAACATAAACAAGCTAACTCAATTAGCAGGGGATTCTGCAAGCTCAACTTTAGAAGTATTCCCAATGTATTAATACGGGCCGTCATGGTAAGTAAGAGTCCTCATAAGAAATATAGATTTTAAAATAGTCATTGTATCTATTCGATCTTTTTTTTTAATCCAGAGATCTCTTACATATAGATCTTGCCAAGAATAACTGAATGTTTCTTATAGCAATAAGCAAAATAAATATTTTCACCATATAAATTATATATATATATATATGTATTTAAATTTCTTCCATAAATTCAAATTTTAGTATTATAAGGAGATGCAAGATAGCATAATCAAATGGAATTCTATTTTATATTACTTCATTCGTGGTGCGAAAAGAAATCGGCTGCGATATTTTTCGAAGTTCCTCCCGAGTAATCTTTGGGAGCCGAGTTAGAAGTGTCTCTGGCGTTATTACAAGGTCAATCGACGGTGAAATTGAATGTCTGAGGTCGCTTTCGCTGCTCATTTCCCGAATTCAATCCTCCCCCCAGGAGTAAAAGAGTTTTCTCTCGGCGTGTGACCTCATCCCTGGGCGGAAGATGCAATATCCGCAGCACCGTCACGGTTTCCTGGATTCCCAGGTTCACGAGAAAAGCTTCAATCGCGCGAACGACCGGAGAGACACCAGGGTTTGCATAGTTTTAATAATCATCTAACCAAGTTTCCTTTTTTTATGCGTGGAAGTATATGTTTGTAATTCCTAGCATATTCTTTTACACATTAAAAAAAAAATTACATTTCTTTGCGTCTTCATGAGTAATAATGTTTACTTCAAAAATTACTTAGCAAGTGAAATTAAGTGTATGAAATGAATAGAAAGAAATTATAATAAAAAATATTTAAAACTTCAAGAAAGTAGAATATGGCGTGCTTGAAATTTGTTGAATAATCGACATTTAAAGCGGAGATAAAAAATTAAATATTTTTAATTCTAAAAGGTATGCATTTTTTAAAAGACATTTTTTTTAGTTTGAGTTAAGGATAATTTATAAGTTAAGATTACTATAAATTTTAATTTTAAGATAATGTATAAATCTGAGTTATGGTTAATTTATAAATAAATTCCCGCATCATATAAATGAAGATAAAACTTATCGAGATGAGAATCTGATATCCAAATTTCACATAATGTGGACTAAATTTAACCCCCCTCCACTCAAAATTTAAAAATGCATGATTTTAAAAAATTGTCAAATAAATAATCGATACAGCAATTAAGTAAAGAAATAATCCTTACAAGACCATATATATATATATATATATATATATATATATATATATATATATATAGGATTCCATAAGGTCTGAAATTACATATACTGTATAAAATGATGAAAGGTAACTTATAAGCCCAAATATAACCAGTTTTTAAAATACAAAGGGGGGGGGGAGTAAGTCATAAAAAAGAAAAAGATTTTAAAAAAATTTAACCATCAACAACACAGCAGATATTAAGAGATTAGAAGTGCCGTAACTTTAGATGCTGAAATTAGGCAACGCGTTCATAAACTCTGCATTGATACAAGAGTCGAAAGCTTTTATAAAACAACAAGACAAGCATGCACTCAAAAAAGATCCAAGTTTCATATTTTTTCGGGATGGGAATGGGATTTTTCTCACTAAGCCAAATAGAATAGAACAGTTTTTATTTACTTCTCCAATACCAGACTTCTAATTAATTAGTATTGAATTTAAAGGTACTTTTAATTCGATGAATAAAAAAAGTCATTTTAAAAAAAGTAATGTTATCATCAAAGGAATTCGAGTGCGAGATTTTAGTGAACCTCCAAATTTTAGCCCTCTCTGATTTCGAATCACAGATTTTTGGAATTAAATCTCTCTGTATGTTCAGTCGTTCTATCCGCGAACATAACAAGTTTGCTGCTAAGAAGACGCCAATTTTTGTGCTGTTCTCATCAAATTTCGTGTCTATCAAATATTTGATGAAATCTAGTACAAATGAATGCAGTAATTAAAAAGTGTGGAAAGCTAGATAGATAAAATTTAGTATATAGTTTTATCACCTAAAGTCCATATTCACCTAAAGTGCATGAAACTAAAATTGTGTGTAAAATTTGGATGACGTCTAAAATTCATACGATTTTCTTCATTATTCTACGAAGAACAAAATGCAAAAATCTGAAGGAGGTAATGAAATACTCTACTTGTGTTTTCAACCTTCTCCCTTAGACCGATCTTCAGTTTCCAGAGTACTGAAAATGTGAGTCCTGACGGCGCACGCAGCCTTACCCAAGAGTCCCCATTTTCATGCTTGAGAACATCATTTAAAGAATGTATTTGAGAAAGTTTGGGTAAATAATGAGGTGTGGTCAAATGTTAGCTAAGATCGAATGTCACGGGTGCGAATCTTGATCCTTTTAATAATATTGCTTTCACTTGCTATAACGAATTTGGGAATGCGGTAAAAATGTCCTCGCAATGCAGTGATATGCCAGCTTGAAGAGAGATGTCCTACTAAATGAATACAGTAAATATAAAAACTTTACTTACTTCCAAATCACACTTCAAAATGACGAGGTCTTAATCATTGTGGAGACGAAATATTAATAAAATATGAAGAGAATTCGGATTTTGCTTTTAATTAATCAGGAATGGCTATAAAAAATTGTTTGATCCACAGCAAAAATTAAATAAATTATTGAAATTTTATTGCTATATGAAAGAATATAGCATACAATGCAGTTTCTTTGGAAAACATTCAAAACTCGCGTTTAACGTTTTTTTTTTTTTTTTTTTGAAGAAAATCACTACAATGAATAGATTTTCTTTAAATTTTATTCAAATAATTGGATGTAATATATGCTAATAGTTGCATTTTAAATGTCTGTTTCCCTTATTGAGTTTCAGTTACTTTCTAAAATTTTTTTGAATTTCTTTATGAAAAATAAATATAAAGATGCATTTGTGACATAAAAAGTTTCTTTTAAAATAAACTTTTCATGCATACAGTCTTAAACTTTTTATATCTTATGTATGAGATATGTAATCTAACATCTCATATTTGATGCTTTTCATTGTTTTTGATTATATTATAATCTTTATTTTCAGAGTTCATAGTCGACCATAATTTTAATTATATAATACAAATTAAACAAAACAACAACTGTGAGATATAATAGTACTTCATAAATTATATATTTTTTTCCCACGTAGTTTGTTTCATTCAAATTAATTATAAATATAATGGTTATGCTAATTTCAATGCCATTTAATAATCAAAATTTCAGTACTGATACCTTAAGTAGTTTCAAGCATTTACTGGAATAAAATAAAAGCAGTTCAGTTATCAAGATATTCAAGGGATATATGGTTTTTCCTCTTAAAAGTTTGAATTCAAACTAGGATACGTAATTCTTTTTGTCAATGCACTTTGTTTAATATTCAAGCGAGTATCATTTAGAAAGTTGTTTAAGAATTGCTTTACATTGCAAATGGGCGAATATACCACAGATATAATTATAATTTTAATATAATATAAATATCATTTTTCCATCGAATGTATCAATTCATAAATACTGTCAGTATCATCATTATAATACATTCAATATTATAATCTATTCTTCTTTCCTGAGTATGAATCAGTGTTATTTATTAACATGTGCCTACTATTTGTAAGCAAGAGCCTTGAGAATTCTTTGCTAATTTTTTTTTTAAAAAGAAAAGAAACACTTCGAAGAGAAAAATTCTTCTGAGATACTTTTTCTCTTCAACAACTTAAGAAAATCAAAACTAAACTTCTCGAGGGTTCAACATCATCCAAGCCAAAAAGATAGGAAACGTATTCTTTAACTCGCCGTAACTTGTCAGATCCAAATCACAAAAACAGACACACCTTTCGAACAGGTCTTAAAACTTTTTAGCGTTTAATTTTCCTCTCCTCTCCCCTTTCAGATCATAAACGAAACTCAAGTGGGGAAGTAAAAAATAAAAAAGATAAAAAAAAATCAAGAATCATCACAATAAAAAAAATTAAAAAACGCAGACGATGATAAAATAAAAGGCAAGCGGGCGTGGAACTTCTTTTTCAGAGTGAAGTGAAGAGATAACCTCGGTGCAAATGGAAGATGTTGGCGGGGAAGGATGCCTCCGAGGATCATCAATCAGTACAAACCGTGACAGTGGAGAGAACACTGTTTCATTTTCCACACTTCGGACGTTCCGCGAACCCCCTTAGGTAATGCGTTGAATAACTGTGACAGGACGTCTCAGAGGAAAAAGGCAAACGATTTCTTTGGTGGGGAAGAAAAGTAGAAATAAAAAAAAAGTCTACCAAAAGAAGTTGAAAATTTCTTAGCTGTGATTGTCAGAAACGTGATAACATAGAGAGATTGACTTCAGCTTATATTTTTCGTTAAAGTCAATGATTTTCTTTTCTACAACAAAATCTTATTTTCAAAAAAGAGTAAAAATTGAGGAAAAATAATAGTGTATAATTTAATGAGTATTTAAAATGAAATTTAAAACAATTATGTAATAATTTCAATAGCATCATTATACTTAGTCATTGCATGCTTTCGAACATGGGTTGTTTTTTTCAGTGACATTCGTAACACCATTTTTCTTTTCGCCTCCGTTTTGAATAACAGATGAGAGAGGGGAAATAAGTATTGAAAATAATTGATTGAATTGAAAATTGAATTTTTTCTTGTATTTCACCAGAAAATTTAAATCCGTTATGCACTATTCTTATATTGTTATTGAATTATATATACAATATATAACTCAATACAGTATTGAATTATTGTATTATTTAGAGCTGTGGAGTTTTTTAATTGCAAATTTTTATTTAAAAAGTTTTAGCGTATTTCTAAAGTACCTATAACAATCAATTCTAAAATTATATCAAAATTTCACAAATTCCAATTTATCATGAGGGAGTTTCACGAAGAATTCGAAAGTAATATATTTATGTACTGGGCAAAGCACATGACTAGTTAATTTGTTCTCATTGGAGCTGCACTGAATTTATCCGAAAAAAAGAAGGCTATTAATTTTAGAAAAAAATGATTACCATTACTAAAGTAAGTACAGTTGTGTCCGAAAGTTAAAATAATTAATAATTAGTAAAATGAAGTTTTTGAATGTATTCTCAACCTTATTATATTTTTGTAAATATATTTTTTCTCCGATTTCTTTGTAAGTTTGAGAATTTCCATTTATTTCATATATTTTTACCTTTATCAATAATATTTATTCTTTCATTCCACACCGTTTATAACTTGTTCTATCTCTTCATCGCTATGTTCGACTTATTTTCTACCAATCTCTCCCTCAACTAGAATACAACTAACAGTCATTTTTATTCTTTTAAAAGCAAAAGCATATATTTCTTTTTTCAGAAATAAAAACGCATTTTTTTTTTCTTTAACGAAATCTCAGTTTAAATCCGAAGAATACATTTCTGATTTTACAGTTATCTCAAGACATCGACATAGGCTTCCAAAAGAATTAATATAAAAAGTAATCTCACGAATAGTGAATATACATATTCAAAATATAAATTATATATATATGGGAATATCCAAATTACAAAGAAAGTCTCTGCAAACTTTATTGAGCATACAAATTTTCATCATTTCAGATATAATATATTTATAAATATTCAGACATCATTTTATTATTCGTATAGGATTTTATAATTCTCCGCAGAAATAAATGAAGCGCAACCTAGTTGTGGAGTCCAAAAAGTTGAACTTAGTGCTTCAGATGCCGAAAGACCTCCACTGGTGTCAATGCTCTTCGCGAATAACTGAGAAACCGCAGCTCCGAATACAGTGTTGCCCCTCATGAAGACAACATCTCATTCGTTGCAGATAAAAATACTTTATGCTTTCATTTGATGTCTTCTTTAGCCAGGGTTCGGCAGCATTTCTCGAAAGGGTAGAAATTTCGCACGAATGATTGAAGAGAATTTGAATTTTGCTAGTGCTTTAGGACATTCGACAAATGATACCAAAATTCGGATTTTTTGAAGATAAAATATGCAGACAAACTGATTAAAATACCTTTTGTCGTATAAGCATGGAGTTACACAAGATTGCATAAGAACCATTTTCGAGTAGCATAGTTTCTGGTGCATTGCAGTGGAAAAATCATCTTTAAGGTAATCCATTTTTGTTTTCTATTTGGATGCTTATTTAAATGAATTCATCTTTACATCGTTCCCAGATTCTCATCACATCTTAACACAGCCCGCGTTGCTTAAAATGGGGCGATGATATAACTAAATTAAACTAAACCGAGATGCTCATCGAGACCTCATCAGTATCATGTCTCGCCGAAATAGTGTTCATTATATAACATGAAAACTTTAAATATTTTTATGTTTCCAACAAGATCTAATTTTGGCTGTTAATATTCGAAAAAAAGTCATAACAAGAATATTATAAAGTAGTTATAGTCTTAGTTTTAATTATAAAAGTCGTAATAAGAATATCATATTGCGTTGTTTTTTGGTGGAGCGACTTCTATGAAAATGTATAGGACATAATGATTTGTAACAGTTTCCATCCGTGGCGAAATGAACACTTGATGGGAAACTAATGGATCACTTTTAGAACTCATTAGTCATCTTTGAAGTAGAGATTCACCGTTGGCGACTTGCCAGAGATATTGGTTATATTTAATTTCATTGAAGTCATTTAGATGTAATTTTAGGTTCATGATTCCATCGGATTGTCAAATATTCAAAATGCTGGAGATGGGGGTTCCAGCTCAGGTGTCGTCCTCGTCATCTGACACCGGTTCAAATTTACGAGATCCGACCCAAAATAGCCCTGGTGTTGCTTCAAAACGGGATGCTGATGAAACTAAACTACATTTTCTCTTAAATCATTACATACAAAGTCACAAACATTTTTCTGTTTATTGTTTTAATCAACATTATATCATAACATACATAGAATAATATAAATTACAATATGCAGTATATGTTACATTATATTGAAAATCGATGTAATTTAGTTTGTCGATTTCCTTTGAATATCGTAAATTATTATCTAAATCGGCACGATTATTATTTTTTTCTAGATTTACAATGACTTTTATAAAGTACCATTGCCCCTAATTTGAGACATATAATAGCTGCTCCCACTGGACAATCAATGTATGCTGGGTTTGCCAAATAGCTTTTCCTACGCAAACGAAGATATCGAAAGCATGCATATCTTTATTTCCTGTGAGATTACATACAGAAAAGTGGATGTTCCTCTCCACTATGTTTACCTAAGAAATTAAACCTCCACGAGAAGTCAGCTTTGATCTTTTGTGCGCGCCTCAGACACGCCATCTAATTAAGGCTTGTACACTGTAACAAAAATATTTTCACAGCAGTGGAGAGCGCCAGTAGATATGTTAATAAACCTTTTCCGAAATGTCAATAACAGCAGAAATAAAGTTCAGACTATTAATTATCCCGCTCTCGAATCGATGGCACGCAGATACCGCCTTTAAAAGATCGTTTGCCCTGTCCTGTGGGAAGGGGAGAGTCGAAACAACTTTGCTCCCGCTCAATGGTCCATGAAGCGGTCGGGGTACCTAATTAAGGAAAAATCAGCAGCAATTAACGTAACAATTACATCGAGTTAATTCTAGTGCGTTGGGCCGATCAGTCTGACAAGAGCATGCGGCGAACGGAGGACTTTTTCGGTTTCGTTCGGCGGTTCGATCTATGAAGTGAGCACCAAAGGATTTAATGAGAAAAATATATTTCCAACAGATTCGAAAAGATTAATAGAATATATCATCGAAGATATGGAAGTCAAAATTATTATCCAATATTATATTCTCCACATCTAACATATAAAGGTGAATTTTTATTATTAGAAGTTCATTATTATTAGTATTTTAGTTCATTCGATGGCGATAAAACCTTGCCAATTTATCGCTTGAACTTGCGCGAAGGTTATAGGCATAGTACAATTATTATTTATAATATGTAAAAATGAATTTCTGTTTGTTCGTATTTTATGCTATTCCATACTGTTCATCCGATGATGATAAAACTTTACCAAAGTGTTGTTTGCCCTTGCGCGAAGATTATAGGCAAAGTACAATTATTATATCTAATATATAAGAATGAATGTTTGTTCGTATTTTATACGATGCCGCATCGTTCATCCAATGGCGATAAAACTTTGCCAAATTATTGTTTTGAACCTGTTTTTCACATGGCCAGTTATAAGTTGCATGCTGACGAGTCGGGCAACCTAGAAATTTATATGTTTTTGCAGACGACACCCTACAGAATACTTGAATAATAAAATTTAAAAAATAGAATAAATATTATTTATACTTCTCCTATATGTATTATTCAATTTCATTGAATGTATTCATTGTCGACAAGAAAATCGTTCTTTCTATCATTCCTAATTAAACAAGATAGATATTTCAGATTTCAGACGATATTCCCAAAATTATTTCTTCTGCGGCAGCAACGCGCCGGATACCGGACATTTATTAATAAAATGTGCATAATGCAGGTGAAGGGGTTGGGGTAGGCATTAAAAAGTACAGAACATTAGACCTAAAAGTAAATTTGATACAAATAATTTGGAAGCTGAAATTGTGCATATCGGGGGGAATTTTTTGAAAAAAATTTATTAATTAAAAACAAAGCAAAATTTGGCCGTTTTTAAGACATTATTTCTAAAATATTTCAGCACAGAAATAAATTCTACCTCTTATGATTCAAATAATTATCTTTTCAATAATATTAATTTGCATGTAATACAATTTTATTGTCTATTTTTGACTAATTTTAAAATATTGTATACTTATTTAACAATAATATATTTTATTGTTGAAGTGAAACTCAAGTCCTTTCATTGCTGCTATAAATATTTTGTCTTGATTTTTCTTCCATTGCTGATAAAGCTTCTGATTTTAATTGCTGATTTTTTTTTAATGATGTCAGTATAATTTTTTAATGTTTTCAGTATAAGACATACTTTAAAAAAATTGAAATTTCATTATATCACAATTCAAATTTAACTTCAGAATAAAATAATAGTGAAAAAAATTAAAGGGTGCCTATTTTTAAATACTGGCGCTCTATCTTGTAACGTAATGGAATGTATAAAAACACAGATATAAAATTAAGTAGATACGGTACAGCATTAATAGAACGGCGTAAGACTTCTAAAATGATGCCTGTTATATGCCTATCAAGATTGAAATTAAAAAAAATTCTGAGGAAGTCATTAAACATAAATAAATAAAATATTTAATTGAAATTTTAAACAACTATTAATCTCGGAGAGCGTGTAATGACCAAAGGCAGCAAGTAAATAATAAAGTAATGGAGTCCTTTTTCATTTTGGAGGTATCAGGTTCTAATCTGAGTTTTTAAAACTCTTTGCATTCGCAATTCTGTTCCAGAACTAATGGTATATTCTGTGACGTGTATGCAAATATTTTGGCCGATTCCACTTGTGTGCAAAAATGGGAACTGGAATAAGTCAATGTGCGATCAATAAATCATAAGCATACAAAATTGTAGTTAAATATATTTCTTTAGAATATTCCGATATTATCATTACCATCTTTAAGAGTTTATGAAGTGTTTTTCTTTTATAATATTGAAGAAGCGGACAGGTATGATTCTAGTTGGGATCTATATTGGGAATTTTTCGAGCATCCATTTATTTTTTTCCATTTGAGATGGAAATCGACAATTTAAAATGCCGTTTCCAAACTTAAAGGGAAAAAATGAAAAAGTTCCATTCTTTCCATTAAAGTTCTAGAAACATATATTTTGACAAACATATAATTTAGGGTTTCGAGGAATTATCAAAATTACGAGGTCCATCCCAAAATAAAACTAGTGTTGCTTTAAAACGGGACGTTAATATAACTGAACAAAAGGCACTTTATAAATCATTTGTTCTGATTTGCTCTTACCTTTTTTCTTTTTGTATACAATTTTCTTTCCTTACATCTTTGAGCCTATTAAATAAAATTATATCAGAATAGGCATCAATTCCTTATTTTCAATAACAATAGAAAGAAAATCCTTTATAAAGGACCCGTCCTCTGTTTGTCTTTAATCCAAAATAAGGCGACAAGAGAAATGGAAAAAGAAACGGGGCTATAATCTAATGTAGCAGTTCATTTCAAATCATATCTATATATTTATCATAAAATACGGAGATTTGTTAATTTTGTTCTTTTTATTTTAAAACCTTCAAGACTAAAAAATTTCTATAAAAAACTTATTTCGACAAAAAAAAATTCATATAAATGAACAGTAACATTGTTTTCCGATTTTGTAAGAATGTCGGTCACTTTGAAAATCTAGCGTCCTTTAGCCATAAAAAACTGAATTCTTTCAAGAATGTAGTAGGTAACGAAACTGAAATTGTCTCAAAATTGTTATGGTCAATGCCGTTTAAACGCAATCATTAAGTTAAATATCATTAAGTTAAATATAGAATTCACATTTCTTTCCTTTATGTTATCAATAAATTATAAACTTATTTTGTATTATAAAGCGATATGTAAATTAGGTTGGGAAATAAAGTTTCATTGAAAATATTCATTTCAATCATTTAGCTGAATATGAATTTAAAGAAATAATGTTTTTGGCAATTTATTGTGTTTAATAGAACACTCTTTAGAAGAGTTAAAGAGTAAAAATGCTTAAATTATCATATAATACTTTCAAAAATCACTATAAAATGAATTTTATTAACTATTCATATATGAATAAATCTTATATTTTTTCTCTCATTTTAACTCACAAAACTATGGATAAGTAATTTTAGTATTGCATCAAAGAGCACAGGGTTTTTGAATTCAGCAGGAAAAAAAAATATTTAAATGGAGATTTTGAACCAGAAATTAACAAAGATAATTTATAATTGCATATATTTTAAATATTATGCACTAGTTAACATTTAGTCGCCTAGAAAAATAGTTAATTCTCTAGAAATTGAGGTCTTATTTTAATTTCGAAAGTAATAAAGTGAGCCATTTGCTAAATTAATGTAATGAAGTACAAAAGTTAAGCTACAAACACATTTATCATTTTCAAATAATCTATCCACTGATTTTTTGAATAAAGATATCATTTGTAACTTAGAGAATGGACAATGTATCCTTAGATTTAATAACATTTACGTTATTAAATCATTTTAGGTGTATTTTAGGTATTTAAAAATGACATTTTTCAAGAAAATATCAACCTACCAGATTTTCTTAATTGTCGTTAATCGTCTTAAATGTCGTCGATTAGAGAAAAATTACTTCTCTGGATCGTTTAAACGATGTATTAAAGTTGAAAACTGTTTAAAGGTTTGAAGCTGAACAATCTCAAATGGACATCATTCGGTATTAGCAGTGTTTAAAATGGTATTGATTTTAAGAACTAATTTCACGTATCTTCAACAAAAAGGTTACATAAGCTTTCACAAAGCACCTGCGAATCGTTGGTACGAAGCACAAAAACCATAGGAACTAACAGCTGGAGAATCTTCTGCGACCTCGTTGCAGTGACTGGAACAATGGTTCTTACTCAAATTACCTAGGTCGTCTATTCTTTTCGCACGATGACCGAAAGCGGAGTAAATGCATTTTCCACAATTTCTCTTAAAAAAATCTCCGTCTTCAATGGAATCAGAGCAGCATTCTTGAACACACCATTACTGTAACCATATTCTTCCCAATGATTAGTTCAAATTCAAAACCCAGAGCTATTTTTGATGAATTTTCATCTGGGGTGAGCATAGTCTCCCCAATCATTCTTATAACATGTGCGGAAATTCATCATTTTTATGGAAGGGAGATCTTCCATAGAAGAAATTATGTTGGACAAACCACACAATCATATTGTTACGAAATTTCCGGGTTCGTTTGAATAGTGGAAGTTATATGGTGCGGAGAACGCTCAATCAGCAGTAGAATAAAAACAACGACGTTTATTTACACGAAGACGCACAGGGCAGCACAAAGACGACAACTATATACAGCACAGAGAAGACAATTATCTTCAGCCGCGAGACGTGCAAACAGCAGTACACAACAAAACTCTACTGCAGACAGTAGCGCACAGCTTAGTTCAGCACTAGCTTGACTCCGTCGCTGCTCAACTAATCTCTGAAAGACTCGTTCTTTACTGTCGATTCCGACTACTCTCTTCTGGTAGTTGCAGACTGTCTCCTTTTATAGGTCTCAGGAGGTGGGGCTAGAAGCCTCTCAACCAATCAGGAACTTTCGAGGCGTATCTCGGTTTCCAATGGACGGATCGGGAAAATTCTCGATGTTTCGGGTATAATCTATTTTGGCGCCAAAGTCGCCAAATTCGTCGCCAAGTCGCCAAGCTCTGGGACCTCCGACACGACACCCGGACTCCGTCCAATACAGATGATTGTAAAACAATCTTTCTGGTGATGGAAGCAACTATGCTGGGAAGCTGCATCACAGATTCGTAACAATATGCATCTTTAATGTGGTTTCTGTGTCTGAGTAAACTAAAGTACAGGGATGGGGTTATTCATATTTATGTAAGATTTTTTTCGTGTAGCTTTACATTTATGCACAAAATCTCGATGTGCCACTGAGTTTAGCCTCGGGATAGTTTTCTGGAGAAAGTAGATGTTCTCTGAATGATGTGGCCAGCCATATTGTTGTATTTGAATTACATAAATCAAGCTTAAAACGCTTAAGAAAGCGCAATTGCACAACATCAGTCCTCTCAAAAGAATAACAGGATTTAAAATCTCTTCTGTTAGAAGCATGGGATTTTTTGCCCAAAGTTTTAATCTGTGATCTCATTTTCAGAATACAAGCGCGCAGAAAATCTCTAAAAGATGTGAGAGCTAATCACATTTTATCGGTTAGACAATTATTAAAATATTAATTTCTAATCCTTTTTTAAGTATTTATAAACATTTTACTTCTTTTCCTTATTTTGCTCTAGAAATGCTTACTATAGGCAGGTATAAATTTCTTTGTGATAAAGCGATTATTACTGGAAAAAATACGAGTGTCAAGATTTGTTTCCCTTCCCAACCCTATTTCAGCTCATTCTCGTTGTCTTGAAAGTTATGCAGAAAAGATTTCTTGTTTGCTAGGCAGTCAAGAAAAGTAGACGCTCACGGGGTGTGTGAGCGATGAGTAGCTCGCGAGGAAAAGCAGAGCAAATTTAATTTAACGATCGGGCGGAAACCAAGCGAGTTTCTTGTGAAAATAGTAATTTGTCAAGAAAATAATTTTTAATGTCTTTAAGAAATATTCATAATCATGATATGGAATTGTTTATCGGAAATTGTATAAAAATAAGTATATGGCTGAATGTGAAAAAATGGATGACTAGTCAAGAAAACTGTTTCCTGATTTTTCTTGCATAGAATCTTCTATTTTTTGCAAACAGGAGCACAGGGTATGTGCTCACGAACAGTGCAGAAATACTTCTTTAAGGTAATGTCCCTTATATTCGACAACATATTTCGTGTGTATAATTTAACTTTCGGACACCAGATAATAAATTATAAGGTTTAAATCTTCGATAAAATATCTATATTTTTTACATTAACTCGCAAAATGCGTCCTGATTAAATCGCTTTACGAAGTGATATATTTAGAAATATATTGAAATCTCCGTTTCAGCCACTTCTTCATTTCTCAGACATTTTCAGTACAAAAATGGAGCCTTGTTTCCGGTAGAAGCATAAGCAAATACATCCTGATCAACAAGCCACAGAATCTCTTCTGTCTCAACGAACATAAAGAGGGATTAGCAAGCCTCAAATCCTTTAACTCCAGTCACTTTGATAGTTTAAATTTTCCCAACCCTCTCCAGGCAGAAAAAGGAAAAACGGGAGCCCATCTCGCCGGTCATTAGCGAGAAGACGGAGAAAGCTGTAATCCCCCCTGATCCGGGCGGGAAATCGAGGAGGGGACCCTCGTTGCACGTGTTCCGCTAATCCTGGGCCAGAGAACCTGGATTAGGGGAAAGATTTCCCGCCGTCGCAACTCAAAGTTTGCCGATGAGAGAGGCTTGTAATGCCCGGCCCTAACAAGACGTCAAAGTTTCAAATTAGAGTAGTTAATTAGTGGTGGACAGCGGAGATATTTTCAGAGAGAAAGTTATTTCGAGATAGGGCTGAAATGCTTGGAGTCTGTACAGATTATTACAATAGCATGACGTATCATTAAGGAAAGAATCAATAAAAGATCAATATTTGCGAATTCTAATTTATGAATTATTAAAATAATCATCCATTTGGCCGGGACTCTCAGTTGTCAAAATCAGTATTATTATTTATAGAGAAAATTTAAAGTTGAATCTAAAATTATTCT
The DNA here is from genome assembly GCA_026543865.1 of Argiope aurantia. Classification (NCBI taxonomy): domain Eukaryota; kingdom Metazoa; phylum Arthropoda; class Arachnida; order Araneae; family Araneidae; genus Argiope; species Argiope aurantia. The sequence goes on along the minus strand of JAPMOR010053584.1, from coordinate 117,038 downwards.
CTAAATAAAAAAATCTACTTATTCAATTTTTACAAAATATGAAGAAGTTGTATTCACATGAATATTTTACATGTGAATACAACATCCTATCATTCATTTGGAATTTACTATACTTGCTCTCCATTTTGAAATTTGACATTTTTTCATTATTATAAGCTCTTTTTTTATTTCATTCATAATAAATACATAATTTTCTTTAAAAAAGTTTCACCGATCCTACATTCTATTTTCAGCTTCTCTAAACATGTTCATACAATTTCTAAATTATATAGAAAATATGCTCTCTAATCAAATGCATGTAACCACTTGAGGAATTAAACATTTTTTAATATATATTTGAAGTAAATCTATACAAACTGCTATGTAAAAGAAAAGTTTGAGATCTCGTTTTTTCATTATTATAAGCAATAATATATTAGCATTATAAGTAATCTATACTTGTAATAAAGCTGAATGTGTGTATGTGTGTGTGTTGGCGTTCTACAGGCCAGACCATTCAACCTACAGCTACCAAATTTGGCATGTGTATATCTTGGAGACCGGGAATGTGCACCTGGGGGTTATTTTTTCGAATTTTTAATTAAAATTTTATTTATTCAAAAAATTAAGCGAAATTTTGGCGTGTTTCTGCTATAACTTCCGAAAATAATACCGCACTAAAAAGATTTTTACATGAAGTTAAAGATCAAAAATTTATCTTTTAAATGATGCCAATGTTTTAACCTTAAAATTAAATTTCTATTTTTAATGAATTTTTAAATAAATATTATAATTATATTTTTCAACAATTTTTTTCGTACAAAATAAAAATAAAACTTAAGTTGCACGAGCACGTTTCGCATTCATGGGAAAAAATTAGCTATTTTCAAAGTGTTGCCATCACATTGATTAAAACTCCAATAAAAAATAAATTAAATCTTTTTGGAAATGAAATCTGCAAAAATATAATTTTCGGCACGTGTCTGTAGGAAAGGAAACAAATATGAAATATTATTTTTTCTAAAAAATAAATTCAAGAAAAATTATTTTATGATCTTTTACACTCTCTATATTATTAATCCAATAAATCAGTTTTATTTTAAGGCAAGTTTTGTTTAATATGAACAGGATATCCATTCAAATCAGGGTCACACAGCTAATTTCTAAACCTTTAGTAAGACAGAGATCTGCTAAAATGGTCTAAATGGAAAATGATTATATTTTATGTAACTCGATTCAATAAATGCTCTAATAAATAACGAATTTTTGATTTTACATAAAGCTTCTGCTGTGGAAATCACGATGAACAAAATGTTCTTGAAACACTAATATTTTAAATAAAAAGAGTTAATTTCCAATCAACTCAAACTGACTGATTTATGAAAATATGAATATCACAATTCAATAAAAAAAGATAATTTTAGATTTTCCATCGATCGTTTCAAATAAAATACGTCAATCAGCGCGCAGGTTTCTCAAGATTAAATGGCCTAAAATTATGAAAATGCTGAGTTTTTCTAAATTTTTAGCATTCAAAGTTTCATAAATCAGTCTTAGTTGATCGTGGAAAATAGAAACATTCATTCATTTATTTAAAATTTGGTGTGTCCAGAATATTTCTCAGAATATGATACCTTACTGCATTAAATTTAGACTTCATAATTTTTGAAATATATTTATAGGTCGGAACAAAATATTATTATTGATTTCATTTCAATGCTTTGGAAAGCAAAACTAAAAACTGAATTTTATACTGAATCTCAGAAATGTTTGTTCAATTATTGTTTGAGATATTACATAAACTATGAAAAATATTTTGTAGTTAACATAAGACTTAAATACCGAGCGATAACTACTAAGATATTTTACTAAGATTACTAAGATATTTTAAAGATCAAAGTAGCATTTGTTCATAATAGCATATAGCATTTGTTCATAATAGCATATAGCATTTGTTCATAATAGCATATAGCATTTGCTCATAGAAAGTAGTATTTGTTCATAGTGCATAGTAGAAATGGTGATTTACAGTATCCAAAATGATATCTAATATATCTATGCGCATTTTTTACTGTATGTTAAAGAATCAGTGGCATCATTGGATTCTATTCCTGGAGATTTAGATCGGTTTATATACCATATTTATTATAAAGATTATCATGTACTGAGAGAAACATAACGAATGCTACAAATGTGAAAGATGTGTTGCTATTTCCAAAAAAAAAAAAAAAATGTTCGTGCAATTCTATAACAACGTTTTGGAAAAAAAAAGAATCAAAATAATTTGTCTTGATTAAAATAAAAAAAATATTTCATTTTCCTGAGAAATGAATTAAAAATATAAATTATTTTCGTTTTGAAGTATGACGTAATATTTTTTTGCTAATTTATTTAATTGTAAAACAAAAACTGGTAAAAATGATAGTTAACAATTATATGAATAAATGTATAATGGGATAAAAATTTAAGTTAATATTAGGCACTATCTATAACTACATATAAGTGAAAACTTTATAATACTATTTATAAGATGCAATTAAATATTTTTACCGTAACGGATGAAAGTATGCATAGCAAAGTAAGTACAAAAAGGAAGTAAGTAAAAATAATAATTAAAAAAAACTATCGCTAGAATGAGAAGATGAAAGTGATAGATATTTGTCACGTTCTAAAAAGCATTAACTACCATTCATTTTTTGGCATAAAGTAATTTTTTAATAGTGATATTTTCGCTGATTGGGGTGGTATCAGGAAGGTTAAAAAATGTCTTTTTTAATGGTATTTTTCATATTGAAGAAAAACATATATATGATAAAATAAGGCACCTCTCAATTTTCTATCGCCGGATTTTATCGAAAATTTTATACCTTTATATAACTTTGCTAAAAGAACTGCATTCCGAATTTCTTTATGTAACTTTTCGAATTTATGAATAATCGACTTCACGTACGTAGACAAATTCAAACAGCATTTTCCGAACAAAAGGAATATTCAATAATTCTGAAAATCGAGATTTCCACCAATAACAACGTTTTCTATATATAGTTCGTTTATAAGAAAATATACGCCACACACTTAGCAAACATTTTTGATTAAGATTTAAAATGTAATATAATAATTCTGAGTAATTCTCACTATTTACTTTCTCTTATACGAAATATAGAGGAAGTATTTTAATAGTTGAAAAAATGAAACCGAGATTTTGACGAATTTTCACATTTCAAATTTTAATAAGTTTGAAAAATCCATTTTTCGCCATCTGTCTGTTTGTGAACACGATAACTGAAAAATACCTTGAGCTAAATGAGTGAAATTTGATAAATAGATGTACGACCATATTTGTAGATTTCCACCGAATTTTGAACGAAATTCATTCTAAGGAATTGCGTTTGGCTGTTAGATTACAAATGAACTCGATAATTCCAAAATCCAAAGAGCTACGCAAACAAGTTCATTTCCTTGCCCACCCATACAAGAAGACAAAATTTTTATCAAAAACTCACTGATAAAATTTTCTCACTTCTTATTGAGTACTAAGCCCTCCATTTATCTCAATATAAACGCAGCCGCGGCCAGTTGAATCATAAAAAAAATTGCCGGTAACGTATCGAATTAAAATAGAAGGCCCTTTACTGGTAGTTTATATTGTCACGTAGAACTATAGTATAGAACTCAATGACACACACAAGAGGTAGAGCTAAACCAATTTATTAACTGAACTCAGAACTGAGAATACAGTAACTGGCAAATCTTCTGCTTTTATACTAGCAGGGAAAGTTCCAGAATACTCTTCTGGAGGCAGTAAGAAAAGTCCAGAACACTTGTCTGGCAAACTAAAGAAATGTCCAGTATCTTCTGGAACATGAAATCAAGTATTTACATATACTATGAATCGCATTGTCTCTAGCAGGATTCGAACCCAGGTCTCTTGATCATGAGACCACTGCCATGACCATTCGGCCATGGAGATTCGATTGTCTTTCTTCAATGCGGCATTATATGTTTATATACTGCATCGCACGCTACAAGAATTTATAAGATGAAAAGTATGTAAAAGGATATAAATTGTTCACATTTTAACGCAAATTCTGTAATACCCAACTTAAATAACGGAAACAAATAAAACATGAACGTAAATCGTAGGCCTATTTCTTAAGAAGATCGGCTCAAACTGATTTTATTTTTCACTGATCAATGATTACACAGACATGAAAAGGTAACCCGAAGATAAGAGTCAAAACCTACAGTTTTTAGATTTTGAAAAAGTGGTGACTACTTCTACATTTTAGCTTTCTGCATTTTAACTCGTAGCAAACACCCGTTTCCGGTGTCTTCGCACTGGAAGCGGGTGTCTGCTACGTCTAATGGCAATGTTGCCATTACAATGCCTTTCCTTCTTCATTTAATTACGATAAAAGAAAACTATTCCGGATAGTACGGAAGCCAGATAATCTCGAACCGGATACTCGGGAGTGTACAATATATCACAGTCTTTTATGAAGATGGTATGTCCTTTAACCTCAGAAGATGCGTTAATAGCACTTTTAGTAAGTTTCGAAAGAACATTTCTTCATTAAAAAAATATTCTTACTCCGAAGATGAAAAATTGTATAAAATACAAGAAAAGAAATATTTATATTTGATAAATACTATAAAAAACTAAGCAAGTTCTAAGTAATTAAAAGCTAAGTTCTAAATAAATATGTAAATAAGAAGAAATAGTTTAAAATAAATAAATAGTTTTAAAGAAAAAAATAGTTTATGGATTGTGCTGAGATTATAAACAACAATCAGCACTGTTTCTATTTCAACACGAATTCCGAAATCATAATTTAGAAACAGAATTAGAAAAACAGAACTTTAAAAATTCATTAAGAATTATTGCAGGCTAATCTTACAGGCAGTTTATAAAAATATAAGCTCTCTGTACTGATTGCTTTGCCTGCGCTCATTTATTCACTATGCATATTCTTGCACGGAAAATATAATTTTGTGTCATACAATTTTCAAATTCTAATATCCAACACGTAAGAAGCTTTAGAACCATTAACCCTGATTATTAATAATTAATTAGTAACTTATCTAAAACTCAATCCCAAATATGTAACGATTTCCTGGAATTCTCATTCTAGAACATAACAGCATATATCTGGAAGTGGGAGAAATATGAAATCCGTATTTTGAAACTGATAACCTTAAGAGATTAAATTTTAATAACCTTGAAAGAACACAACTTTAAAGCCTCTGCAGTCTTAGATGTTTAGTACTTCCTTTATTTAATATTTAATGTAATAACACGTCTTAATATAAACTGCTATTAGAAGTAGAATTCAAATAATTACAAATTTAAGGTAATGCATAAATAATTTTTTTGGAGAAAGATTTTTAAAAAAAATCTTTGGTTTCGTGCAGAGTTTCTAATTCCCATTCTATTTTACGAGCTGTGATATGAAACGTTTCTAGAATGCTTAGTAAAATTTTCAAGATCTACTATTTAAGGTATCCGACTAAGTAAAAAAAAAAATGATTTTTTTCCAGAAAATTTTGATTTTTTTTTTATGATCTGAAAATAAAGTCCAAACTTTGTAGATTCTAAAAAAGAGTTTGTTTTTAATATATGTTAGATAGAATTATAGATTCAGGAAAGCACCACAAATAAAAATGAAATCGTAAACAATGAGTGATTTAACCGAAAATGAGTGATTTAACCGAAAATGAGTGATTTATTTTAATTTTACGGTAAAATTCTCCAAAATAATATTTGATACGTTTATATTATCTCTCTATTTACTCAGTTGTACAATGCTTATTTTTGGCATTTTTGTTAAGAAAGCCTGAAAACTACATTTGTTTCCAGCGCATTTCGATGAACTAATTTACAAGTTCAGTATCTAAAGGCATTTTATGAAGAATGAATATTTCATTGTGATTAGTTCACAAAAAACACGACATCTCAAAATCAATTCAATAAAATGTCATGAAATTTTGTATGCATGGATCCAAAACCTTTAAGGCTGTGATAGAGAACCTCTTTTGGACATATTTTACAGACACTATAAGTTCAAAACATAGACAAATTATGAAAAAAAATCATTAATGGCAACTTCAAGTGTTCATAAATTTTTTATTTATTAAAATAAATTTTATATTGTGGTCTGTAACATTTTATGTAGTTTCAGCTATATATAGGTAAAATAAAAACATTGAAAACATTTTCCTAGCATTGAAAATTTTGCTAAGTTTTCATTAAATAAGCTGTTTTTTTTTTTTCAAAAACTAAAGTAAATGAGTATATTTTTTTTCTTCTAATAGTGACTTTTCAAGTCTTTTTTAGCTATCCGGTACAATAAAAAATGTTTTGCATCATGTTTTAAAAATTTGTTTCCGAACCTAGTTGGATACCTTAAATTTTGAGCCCTGGTGATATGGCATTAGTGTTTAACAGGAATAAAAATCCCTGAATTATATATATATATATTGCAAAATCAAGAAAAGGCCAAGAATTAGAAGTTTATAAAAACTAAAAAACGCCAGTGGATATTTTTAAAAGGAGTAACTTTGATGCCGGTGTGATAAAATGTGCAATAATTCGATAAAAACCAACGGTGAAAAAGTGAAACTGACAATGAAACAAAATATGATTCATTAAGCCAAATTAAAAACACAGTCATTAGAAATGAAGGCAATATGATATGCCAACTGGGGGCATTAAAATTTTAAAGTAAAAAATATGAGGCAAAATTAAGCCAAATAACAAAAGAAATTACAATAATTAAAAAAAAAATATTTAAAGATAAAGTATTGCATCTTCATATTAAGAAGTGTTTATACTATAAAATAAAAGAAGAAGGGAAATGTTTGAAAAAAAGAGAAACAAATGAATTTTAATACTTCTAGGTACTAAAGAATATAAATGCCCTATTTTTCCTCCGAATCCGATAAAAAATTTTCAATTCATTTGAATCCGTAATTGCATAATGTTCAAACAGACGAATAGACACACAGATACTTAATCTATGTTCTAAATTTCATTTATTTAGCTCTTTGCGTTTTATAATTATAGTATTCACAAATTTTGCTCAAAATTTGATAGAAATCTATGAATTTCGTGAAAAGACCGTACACTAAATTTCACCTGCAAACCACCAAACGCTTTTGAACTATATATTCACAGACATAATTCCAAAAAATGATTTTTTCATATTGGTTTAGTTTAGTTTAGTTATATTAACGTCCCGTTTGAAGCAACACTAGGGCTATTTTGGGACGGACCTCGTAGTTTTGAACCGCGGTCAGATGACGAGGACGACACCTGAACTGGCACCCCCCACTCCACACCACACCACACCAGCGGGAGGACGTTTAGCCAGGACGGATTTAACATGCAACAGACCCCCTTACACGACGGTTCTTCGGTGGAATCGGGTCTCGATCCTGAAACCCTCCGGTTCCAAAGCCGAGACCTTACCACCAGGCCACCGCGGCCCCTTTTTCATATTGGAGGCAGCTGAGATGGAGAGTCTCGGGTTCGAATTTATGACGATCCCAATCTTTTCTCTTCGGAAACTTAATGCTGCTAATGTCACGAATCCCAATTTCTTTTTTCATTAACTTCAGAAAACAAAATTATATGAATGATTTCATTTTTCTTAAATTCGGCAATATCTGGCTGAATTTTAGCAGGTAGGACTTCTTTCAAAATTGGATTCGAATCTCTCTGCTATTTATATTCATTAAATTTTTCGTTATTTATATACTTTGAATGGTGCATATTTCGGATGGTTGTTAGTTAAAAACCACTTTACTCCTAAATTAATTACTTACAAGCAAAATTTGTAAGGTTTAGGAAAATAAACACTTATTCCCAGCCTCAGAAAATTTACTTTATTTTCACCTATTTCCTATGCACTTTTGAATTTGAAAGTTTGTTTTTTCTCACTCACAATAAAAAAGTCCAATGGTAAATGGATAACATTTTATTTTTTTAAATAAAAACATTTTTCTTTGAATTTAGATAAAATGCCCATAGTTATTTAAATACCTAATTGTGGTATAAAATAATGTGTGAAAACAAGAAGCAAAAGTCCTATACATAGCATATAAATGAATATTTACTTGAAATCTACCAATAAATTTCTTTAAAATTGCAGGGCATAAAACCACTCCAAATTACAAAGCCAAATTGCACTTAATGCCTGCTAATGTTTTACCAATACACCGACGGAACAAATGTCGAGTCATCTTTTTGCGATTCACAAAGTGTTCGCTGTAATGACATAGAAACATTTCTGAACGCAACCAACATATAAAACTGATCTTTTATTCAAATAACTCAGTTTGGAGTCATATCTGAGTTTGCGCAAGTGCCCAGAGATAACTGAGTTAGAATTATACTTTAAAATCACCGTTTCACACAGCGCGTCATTAGTTTAAACGTAAGTAGTCATTAAAGAGGAGATTTAGCGTTTTCCGAAAGCAAAAGAAAGATCCGTTCTAACATCATTATTTAAATTGTCACAAGTTAGCTTTCCCATTATAAGGGATAAAGCTGCAGCGTCGTTTGAATAAATAAGTCTGGCCGAGAGGGCCAAATGCTTCTCGGGGCCAATTATGGAATTAGATTCTGAAGCCAGTGGAAACAGATTTGATGCGATCGCGAAGCTCGGAAATGAGTGGCACTTTCATTAGCGAACAGCAAATATACGACAACAGCTTTCAAAAGCGAATATCGTTCTGCGCGTTGAAAAATTGTGGGCATTTTGCAGCTAATTCTTGACAGTGTTATAAAACTGTAAAAGAAACGCAAAACCACTAAAAATTACGCACAGATTTGATTTAATGATGTTATTAGAAGAAACTATAATGGGCACATGAACATTATCAACCTTTGTTTCCATTATTTCTAAATTTAAAAATAAATGCAAGTGGATTGAAGACTATTAATAAGAATTCAGATGTTTCAAAGTAAATCAGATAAATAAAGAACGTTGGCAGTTGCTTATAAAAATAATTACTAATTTTACGATGATTAAATAATTAATTACTAAATTTTGAAAAGTTCATATGAATTAACAATCGTCGACATTTTGGTATATAATGTATATAAATATAGAATAGCTTCCTTAGAAAATATTTTTTTAAGTTTAAATTTGGATAGATATATAATTTATACTCCAAATTTGAAGTCTTATGCAATTCTGTTCATTATGCTATGCATTACCTAATTTTCTATAGATTTTTATACATCTATCTAGATTTTTATACTTATATCACAGGAAATAGCAACAATGTTTAAAAATGAAAAACCGTTCATAAGTTTTCATCTTTACTTGATTCTGAACTTAAACAAAAGTTTCAATATAAGAGGATTTCAAAAAAATTATAAAAACATCTGCTCAACAATACCAAGTTGAAATATACTTAACATTGAAAAATAGACTAAATATCTTGATCAAAACCTTGAAAAAAACCAGTATAAAATTTTACTGGCAACGATATAAATGAATGATATAAAAACTACGATATAAATGAAAGATATATAAATATGATGAAATGATTTAATTTTAACAATGAAATATATTTTTGCAAAATACATTTAAAATATTTTATAAAAATTAATTAAAAACGGTAATAAAATTGGTTTTATTACCGTATAATGCTTTTATTATAATATGTTAAACAGTTATTTAAAACTAAACAAATAGTGTTTTCTTGTAAGCCTTCTATTTCGAAAATGGAGTGTATACTAAGTTTCCACAGCATGAATAAGAAAGAATAGCTTTTTTTTCTCTATATGAAACGTCACGAAGGAAATTATTAGTTTTGAAAACCATGCAGGGTGTCCCTGGATTCATGGATCAATCTTTAAGGTTAAGTAAAATACATATAACGAAATATTTTTTGTATAGCAATATGGTATGGGGTCTGAAAAGAAATGGGCAGGTGGAAATAGAAAGAAATGCTGACGACCTTACATAAGATGCATGCCTTCTTTCTCTGAGAGTATAAACTGCTCCATCACGCTGAAATATTCTCAAACAGCGAGGAATCTTTTGAAGTTCGCTTGATGCCATACAAACCCATTAAATTGTTTTGCAGACGATTTGATGATGCAAACTAAATAAACCAATATTTTTCTTCTCGAAAATTCATCTTCATTTAAGCCACGTCACTAATCTTGTACATCATCTGTGCAATGAGGCAGCAGACAAAGCTGCGAAAGTGGCAAGTATTCCAGAGGCTAAATCTATCCCTGTAAACCACATAAAGAAGTACACTAAAATGCTTCTTTATTTAAACGGCAAGCTCTATCGAATTTTGAAACTAACAACAAACTTCATGCTATTAAACCCCATGTCCAACTGTCGTCTTCATTACAGTATCGAAAAGCACACAGTGTTAACCCGTTTACGCATTGGGCATACTAGATTTACTCTTCTCCACTTCTTGTTAGGTGAACAACCACTGTCAAATGTCTGCCCAACATATAATATCACAATGTCCAAGTTTCAATGCTCAACGTTTGCTATTTTTCGAAAACAAACATTCCATCACCTCTCTTACTTGGTAAGACACCACATACTCAAATTTTTGCATATTTGAAGTCCATCAAATTTTATGTACTCCCTTAAACCTGTTTGCTTTTATGTACACTTGTACACTGTACATTTTTGATTATTGTACATTGATATGATTTTAACTCTGATTTGGCGCATCATAGTCAAAACCATGGCTCTTGGTCCAGAAAAATTGAGCGTCGTCTGCTCTAAAATCATTGTATAAATAAAGAGCTTTTTTTTTTCATCTCTTCAAAATTTCTTGTTTTTCCTCCTACACTTTGAATCTCGACCTTATATTGTTATACAAAAAAATACTTCATTATGTTTATTTTGCCTATTTTTAAAGTTTGACCATGAATTGAGGGATACCTTGTATAAAAAGCATTGGGAATAACCGCTGAATTCATAGAAAGAGTTTTATTTAATAAGACAGAACAAAATCAAAATATTATACAAGAATATGTTGCTCCGTTATCGAAAACGACCACATTTCACTCGACAGGCAGCATACCTAATGACAAGGAGAAGAAGGAAGCACTCTACTTACGTGTGGAGGAGGCGGGGCCCGAGGGACCGTTTAGCTAACCATACCCAGTGGAGAGGATTTAGAAACACTTCCAACGTGAACGGTTAACCAAACAGTCTTTAAAGCACTCTCTCCCTCAGTCTCGAATCCTAAAAAAAGGAGGGATACATTACTACAGCAGCCCATTGACAAAGAAGCAAAGACAGCCACTTCCCCCACTCTTGAAAATGGGGGGGGGGGGACAATAAATATTCGGGCGTATGTCATGAAGTAGAAATGAATAATTTAAAAGACGCAGCTTATGAATGAAATTTTCTGAATAGTCTTTCCAATAAAATTTATATTCGAAGGCGCATTTTGTTGGTATAGGAATAAATTGAACAAATAGAAACTAAAACATTTAATTTACATTTTTAAATTAAAATATTTAAATATAATTTCGAATGAAGTCATTTAAACGGAAAATATAGTTAAAAATTTAAATAAAATTCTGTTTCACTTGTGAAACAATCACAGTGACTTTTCCTGCAGTAGGTAAATTCCTCTTCAGACGCGCTTCTATTTAATTTAATATCTAATCATCTAACTCCGCAGAAACTCCATAACTCTACTTTTTTCTATATCCCTCCGAATTTAAGAGATAATTTAAAGACTGTTTGGTTTTTAAATAATATAAAACGCATTCATTAACGCGGTGCATCATACTTTTCCAGAATCCTAAAAGAAAGTAAATGATTTCATCCCGAGTACATAGTTGCATTCATTAATAAGTACTTACCTGCAGCAAGGGCAAAACCTTTTTCTATGCGGCGCTTAAAGCTTTTCACACTGCATTGTGCAAAAGGGCTGTTTAAAGTTAAGATCATACTTCTTAAAATTATATTATCTTTAAATGCGATGATATCAGAAGCTTTAACACAATCCTTTCATGGGAAAAACTATACTAATAAATGATATTCCATATGTGAAGCCGGTATTATTTCTTATATTATAAATAAATATTAAATAATTTATACAAATTTGTTTTTAGTTCAAGATGTCACGCACCTTAGATGTAGAAGATTCTTGAGCGTAAGATAGAATAATTGTATTATTTTTTTTAACTAAAGTAACGTGATGAAGGCGGCCACACGAGGAACAAAATGGGCTTACATGGGAAAGGGCACGCAATAGTGAGGGCAAGTGCTTGTAATTTGCCTTATTAACATACTAAAAATATCGCTTCAAACAATAATACAGTTAAAAATAATATCACGTTAGAAATTTACATTGTGGATGCTTCAATTTACTTCAGTAAGCAAGATGCTTCAGTAATTAATATATTCTTTCAGTACTTATGTCAGGAAGCAAAAAGCAAAATTTCTCTCTATATATATATACACACTAATAATGAAGTTATCTTCCAAATAATAGACACTCTGATAATTCACACGACAATAATTTCAGAAACAAATGATAATTAAAATACATAATGCTTATGCATAAACGAAAAAGGGAACAAGAAGAACCTTGCTCTATTATAATGGGAAATTGCTAAAAGATGCATTCTCTTTTTCTATCCAATAATTTAAATCTTGGTTACTTTTCACTTTCAGTTTGGATGTCGATTACTCTTAGTTTACGATTAAAGAATTGTTTCTGATGTTAGATATTTAAGTTTGAAACTTGGATGATTCTCATTAAAATTTCTCCCAAAAAGTGTCTAAAAAATTTGGAAATAGAAGAGGAATATGTAAAGAACGGGAAATAGTTTAATAAAGAAAATGCTTAATAATAATCGGGAATCACTGAATACTCATCGAATGAATGAGTAGATTTTCTGCATCCCAAATGAAAAATCAAGAGAATTTCGTTATTAAAATTCTAATTGCAGATATTAAAATAAATTATTAACCATAGAATAAAAATACTGCAAATTATTAAGTAGAATTTAATTTAACAATATATTTTCAGCTCAAAGACAATAACTGAATTTTAAAAAGAATAGTTTTGTCTTCAATCATTGAAAGAAAATTCTAGTTATTAATTTAAAAAAAGCTATAAATGATATTTAAAAACACTTGAATGATCAGTACGTTAAATTCTGTAGTTTTTGAGACTTCAAAACATGAAAACAAATTTTCATACCCTTTAAAATAATTTCAGAAACAAGAATTTAAAAGTTTATTTCAAGAATTTTTTTTCAGACAATTTTGTGGTAAATGAAATCTTATAGCATCAGTTTAATAATCGGAATTCTAAAAATATTCTCAAGCAACCAAACAGATGCTCAAATCACGTGTGTTTGGTGTTGCACTTGTCTTTTGTTTCTATATAAGTTAAAAAATATTCCTACATATTGATGGATATGGATTATTGAAAGTTCTGTCATTGATACATAAATCTATAGAACTTACGGTATTTTAATGAAACAAGGGACATTTTTAAGTGTAACTGTTTATTTGGTTCAATTTGTTTTCATGTTGATTTGTATTTTTTTTTTATTAATTTATGTCATAAATCAAAAGGTCATTACTGTTTTTTTAGCCTTGTGTAAGTAAAGATAGTTTACCTCTAAAAAATGAATAATACATATATTTTTGACAAATTATTGAATCCCCAATGTAATAAATATTCGAATTGCAATAAGATGGAAGTTTTCTTATGTACTATAAAAACCGAGAAATCGTAACTCTCTCAAAACAAAAATAAAGAAAGAAACCGAAAATCACAATCGTCACAAATCATCCAGATTAAAAGCCGTTAGGCGACTAAAATCCCGATGTCATCAAAAAATAATCTTTACTACCAACTATGTATCTTCCTCTTCTAAAGACGGTAAGCGATATAGTGGCTCGTTTTTCCGTGCTGCGACCGCTTCGGCCGATAACGCCTGTCTCCAGATATCAGGAAAGATGCTTTTCCAACAAGTCATCAGTGAAAGCATTCCGGTGTTCTGGTGTCGAGCGAATTGGCCGAGGAATCGCATAAACCTGCTTCCGTCTCAAGTAGCAGGGGTTTATTGTCCTCGTGAGAGGAAGCACCAAATTGCTTCTGTCTTGTTGACACACGGGCCCGTCTTGAATTGGGTTAGGAAATGGATCGCGGGAAAAAAGAGAACAAACGGAGAAGCTACCAACGGTTATTTACAGAAGACATCTGAGAGGATGGCAATGGCTTTTTTTTTTCTCCTGGTTCTACTTCGGGAGATCTGAATTCAAAAAACAGAAAATCATCAAAATTTGCATTCTATAGCTCTAAAACGAATGATTTAACCTGCCAGTTGTCTTTTAGGACAAAACAGATTTCGAAATCGCTAAATATAAACTCATTAACAACTCAGCTTATTTATATACTACTCAACAGAAGATTTAAAAAATCGGTCTACCTTCATTTCTAAGCTTCTGGTATTAATTTATTTAGAGAGGAATAAGAGTAAAGCAATGTTAAACAAAATATGATAATTGTACCAAAAGTTATATAAATTGTTCAAAATTCCAAAATATTAGAAAAAAATTAACTGTTGATATTTCTTTCCGTGTTTCCCTCCAAGAAAATTATTTAAGTATAGAATGAATTAAATAATTTTGAACAGTTTTGGAACCGTCTAACAGTATGAATTTTGGTCAGCAATTACATCGAAAATATACTGACCATCAACTGACCATCGTTGTAAATTCCAAGCTACTGTATTTTGTACGTGACAAGACTGTGACTGTTTAAAACTGAAAATACTTGTAACTGAAAATTCTTTTAATATCTTGTGAAAATTTATATATATACAACTTCAGCACAAAAAAAGAATTTAAAAAATAATGACACTCGGTTCTTTTTAAAATTCAAAATTATCATAAAATTCCAATTTATATAATGTAAATTATTGTCCTGTTAATGATTGCAAAATACAAACTTATTTATTAAGCGATACTAATAACATTAATTCTTTTAAATAAAAAGCCATTCTTTATCGGAAAAAGCTAAATTTTTTTTGGTTATAAATTCTTATTTCATAATAAGTTTCTTTTTCCTTTTGCCATTTTACGTATATTTCGACAGTTGAAATACAGGCTGGCATTTACTTTGAAACGAATCGTACATGAATATCTTAAACCATTTTCTAAGAAATAGAGATGCTAGATTACGGAATGTCAAAATAAATAAAAATCAGGAATAAGACCCATTTTATGCATTTTCACTTTCTCAGATACTAAGTGCATTCATACAAAGCGATCTTCGAAAAATTAGATTGCAGATTTTCATGAATACATATTTTTTAAAATCTTCATTAGAAATTAAAAAAAAAAGAGTTCTCCAAATTACGCCTGCGTGCATGGAAACTCATATATACAGCCTAAGATAGATGGAATCGGTAATGTGATCCTGTATCAAAATTGCAAATATGTCTAAAGTTTTAGATCGAATTCCTAAACGATAGAAGGGACTTTTTCATTACACACGTACATATTTTCCACTCTACACTAAGAAATTAGAGAAAGTATTATTTTTATCACTTACTAGTGGTCTTTGACGACCAGTTAATTCTATCTAGATTCAACTTTCTTCAAGTTCAATATTGTATGTATCTTGTTATTAATGATCTCCCAAAATTTGATAGAAAAACTATTTTGGAAGCTTCATGCATTTTATTAGCATTCTGACTACTTCTTTAAACATTCAGTTACATCACGGGAATGAGCAGCAGTATTTAATGAATTTTAAAAACATTTCACCACTGCTCTATTCTGAAATTAAACCTTACTATTTACCTTATTACTAAACCTTATTTACTTAATTGCCAAAAATTTTACTAAAGTCACAATTTACATTGACATGGAAAAATCAGCCGAATTTTATTATCTCGATGATTAACAGTGGGAAAAAAGCTAAGATAAGCTATTGAAAAAGATTTATTCACAACCACAATAAAATAAAATTGTAATATATGCACAAAATATTTGTTAAATGGACTAAAAACATGAAAGAGATATGGATAAAAAAAATAATATCATTGATCAGATGTTTTTTTAATTTTAAGATCTTTTAATGTGCTATAATATTTTGCCAAAATTACTAGATGAATATTTCCTACTCCAAACATGTATGCATCAAATTTCGTAGCTCTAGGTCAAGCTGACTGGCCCGAAATGGTTTCCTTCATTATTTTCTCGCATATTCCCGAATTAAATTGCTGTTTCCTTCAGCAAAACATAAAAATTGCGAACTTTGGGCAATGCTCAGATTTTTGCTTTTAGTCTTAAACAACTAAAGTTTGGCAAAAACTACAATTTTAGCAACACGACTAAATATCAAATTCCATTTTGACGCTGCATTCTTGAGTTATCACGTTTGCATGCGTTTATGTATACAGAAAGACGGACAGTCAAACCGTTTTGATTCTTGAACTGAGTACCAAATTTTATTCATCCAATTCTTTAGGTTTTAGAATTATCATGATCGTTTATTTTTCAAGCAGGCATAATTCCTGCGAATGAAATTCGTCCAAAATTTGATAGAAATCGTTCAAATTCGATATAAATATCTTGCACCAAATTTCAACCGTCTAGCTCAAAGCGTTTTGAGTTATCGGTATCGAGGGAAGACAGAGCAACAGATATGCATAATTGCAAAAAATGAGTTTTTCGTCTCCTCAGGGAGAATTCATAATCTCAAGATCGAATTTTTTGACAATCGCAATACTTTATATTGATATACTTCATACACGAGAAAAAAAAGTGTTATTTTTACAAATATAATTAAGAATACACATTACATTCAGTGAAATTATTACATCGTTTTTAATTACTGCATTTATTTACTTGCGTATTTTGTCACTCACTTCCAATTAAAACATTCTATACAATAAAAGAAACACGGCATTTATTTATTATCCAGTCATTATTTCGTCCGCAAAATTATGAAATACATTTTCAAACTGTGAAAATCAATGAAGAAATGAGTCCAAATTAGTCAGCATCTGTGAATAAACAACTCTTTCGGTTTTAAGAATTGTAAAATCCGCTTGTGTCAAACAATTTCCGAAATCATACTGAAAATATCAAATTTACGGAAAAAGTTAATAAAAACTCATTGGTGGAAAAGATAATTCTCGACACTTTTAAAGGATTTTATAGATGTCAATCCTTTTAATAGAAATAGAAATATATATAATTTTTATTTACATAGCAATAAACTTATTTACAAGACAAAATCAAGAAGAATACAATATCTATTTTTTTAACAAATTATATTTTTGATAGAATTAATTACAAGAAAGAGGAAAAAATTAAATATTCATAAAAAGTAATTAAGTTCAGTTATCACCGTGGTTTGAAATATACGATTATATAAAATTTAGAGCTTTCACTAAACTTACATAATGTGAACAACATGCTATCACAAATTAGGAAAAGCGCATTTCACTTTGTAACGAAGACAAATATCACATGATTACAAGGCCGTACCTTGAGAAAATCAGAGCATGTAGGAAAGTATTTTTCTGGTGCGTGATGGGAGGGTTGGCCACTCCTAGAAAATAAGAAAGGGAAACGACCCGCATTCCGTTGAACCCTCCGGGAAGTCAGCTCAGTCAGCAACACCCATAAAAGTAAAAGATCCTTTCAAGAGCATCCATATTTCAACTATAACTAAAAATAAGGAATGGGTGTGCTAGTGCCCAAAAAAGTAAACACTTGGCAGGCACAGAGGCACCAGACTTTCTTCCCCTGTTTTCCCCCTTCTTTAAAAAAACCGCAATAAACTACTTAAAAAAAGAGAGAACTGTTTCTAAGCTGTAGTTTTCAATAAACATGCGGCTTCCCTCAAAAATTAGGACTTTAAAAGCTGTGGATATGCCTTCAACAAAAGGACGAAATGTCGATGCACAGACTTTTTCCCCCTGATTCTAGCATGGGAAAAAATTAAATCGAAATTTCTTTTAATACAAATATTCCATTTACTTCGTAACATTAAATGAAATATTTTTCATTTATGTATCATCGTGTATATTTTATTGCACACTTAGACTACCAAAAACATTTTTTCTTGCTTTTTCAATTAAAAAAATCTGTCTTCCAGGCGAAAAAAACAATCGTACAAAAGTAGATGAACAACTGCTTAGTTGCTCATCTACTTTGCTGCATCTCATTTACTTTGCTACTGCTTAGTTGTTGCATCTCATCTGCTTTTCTACTGTTTAGTTGCTGCATCTCATATACTTTGCTACTGCTTAGTTGCTGCTTCATCAGTGCTCTTTTAAATACGAAGCACTTAACAAAGGAATTAGACGGCGAGGCTTCCGTATACTTCGAAAGTCCCGAAAAGTATTTCCCTTGCAAATACAAAAGCGGAATGGCATGGAAGATAGAAGTTTGATATGCCATCTTTATAACAAAATTATAAATTTTTATTCAATTTTAAGGGAAATGCTTAAGTGGAAAGTTTCCAACTTTTCTGCATGTGAAAACGATATTTCAATATAAAAATTCTGAATAAATGAAATTTGACAAATGATTTTTTTAATACCAATATTGTAGAGTCGCAACTTATTTGGAAGTAAATCCATCAAAGAATAGGCTGTCCATTTGCTTGTCTTACATTATGTACAATAACTCAAGGAAAAAAAATCCGACCAAAACATAAATGCGATCTTTTTTACTGTACCACAATGGCGTACACAAAACACAACATATTGAGAAACCTAGAAGAAAAGTAGGAGAAATAATTTCTTTGCGATTTTTTTCTTTTCAAATATGCATATAATAAACTGTATTTTTTAACAAAATCTTGAAAATTAACCTTTTTTTAACATAAGGATTCAGTTATATCATCATCAGCGATATGGTCTTAAGATCGTTGTTGTTGCGGCGTGAAGGTTTCAGAGGGAAATTGCAATTCTCCGACATTTGACAGCAGTTCATTGTAAAAAATGAAAATGGATTAACTAAGAAGGGGACGTTAACCTAACTAAACTAATATTTCATTGCTGATCCATTCGTATCAAATGATTAGATTATTTTTATTGAAATATTAATCATTTAATCTAACATATCCTTTCCCGTCCCCAAGAATCACAATAAATTGTCTTCTCTTGCCTCAAAACATATGTTTCTAACAACTATTCTTAAGTTACGATATCCAAAAAAGCCAAAGAGGTCCCTAAAAATTTTGAAACTTCCCGAAAAATTAAAATTTTTTTTATGATTTTTACGCTTATTTTTCATTTTATTTATATTTTACTAATCGAACTGAAAAAGGACTGCAGTGATCTTCAACACTGAATTTTAATCTCCATTGACAGTCTAAAGTAAGAGTTATATTTTTAAATTAATTTTTAAGTAATAGATGAAAAAAACAATTTTCAAGTAAAAAAAATTATTTATCAACAATAATAAAGTAAAATATGCCTTATTTAAATATTTTTCCTCTTCATGTTTGGCTGTTTCAAATTCAGCTTCCTAAACAAATTTTGGACGTCGCCATGTTTAGCAATTGGCATGAAATCTTCACTTAAATTTCAATAAGGAACAAATATATAGCCCTATTTATGCAGGTAAAGTGATGCCACAGGATGAGGAATTTGCTATCTGACTACAGCAAAGTGTTTGCTGATGTTTTGTGGAAAATCTCAGAGTTTAATGTTTCCCTTTCATTGAAATGTTTTTTCAGAAGGTTTATTGTTTCCTTTAATATATACCCTGGTTGTTGTTTTTTCTCAGATTCTCCCACTTTCTTTTCCTATTTTTAACACAGTCTTTAACCTTTTTTGTTCAATAAAAAATCAAATAGATCGTAAAAATTAATTAAAAGCATCATAAAGTATTTATAAAACTGCCGTGAAAGCATAAATTCCTTTTTAAATCATGTAACCTTTGGAATTGAGAAAAATTAAACTCATCACTTGAAATTACGGGTTCAAAACCACCCCATTTATCAAAGCTGTAATGGGTTTTACTGACATTTGAAAAGTTTAAAAAAAAAGATAAATTAATTTTTTTTTCCAAACAAGTTATTTTGTCGTTAGATAATTTCACAATAAAATACGAAATGATATTGCAGTGGTAAATAGTCACCATGTGAACGGTGATGAGTTTATCAGTTCAGACAAATAGTGTCCTAGCATTCTTTTGGTAAAAATAATGTAAGGAAGCTTAATAGCGGCTATTACGTCGAAAGTTAATGGTGGTTCGTGGAGAGATGGCGCTGGTGGCGAGGCGCCCTAAAACTTCCTTATTACTGAGGTGGGAAGATTATGGTCGTCCGCACATCGGTAATCGTCTTATCGGTTATAGGCGATAAACTGAGCCTTCACACTTTGTCAGTCGATAAGCTGGATTAAGTACAGTCGGGGATTTCTCTTCCTTCCATTTCTAAAGAAAGGTTAGACAACATTCGCATTTAAAAGTCTTTTCTTTTTGGCAGCAATAAATATTTTCTTTCTAAAGCGCGTTTGTAACCACTCATCAGCTAGTTGTAATAACAATAAATTTTAAGAGAAATGCATTCCTTTCGTAAAATCAAATTAATAATAAAAATAACGCATCAGAAATTATAAATATAAATCTTATTGATTTATACTCGCTTCACTGATAGTGCTATTATATGTTTCGTTTTGAAATTCATTTAAATGTTTCAAAACGAAACATTCAATAGCACAATTCCTTTTGAAATTTGCTGTTAAGTGTTTCTTACAGTTATAATAATTTTATATAACAAACCCAATTGTCTCCATCAGCAATTTTACATTAAAAAAAACTGAGATGCTTTTTCATTTATTTCTTTAGCAAAGTTTTCTGAATGAATATTAGCTTCTTGGAAATAAAAATGTTCGAAAGAGTTGCCTACGCCCAACATATATCTATAAAATAATATTTTCACGTCTGTTTTTAAATCTGTTTTCAATTTTAGACAAAGAATTAAAATAATAGGAAAATGATTATTCTTAAAAAATATTACCACATTTTTATTTAAGAATATAGCCGAGCTCCATGGTTTGAAATGTGTTTTTCATAAAGATATGTTGGGTAATAACAAACTATTAATGAACTTGGACATTAGAAAACTTACTATTAATTAAAGAAATAACCTTGCTAGAATTGTGAAATTTATTAGTTGTCAGTTTTTTTTTAATTCGCTGTTAGAGAGATAGATACAATTGCTTATTTTATCAAAATAAATAAATAAATAAAAAGAACTAGTGCAGACATTTTGCATAGTCAATTAAAAAGCAGTTACTTTTTCATGTTTTTGTTTGCATATTATGTTTACTAATGAATAATCATCAGTTTTCCAAATAATGTAGCTTTTCATATGTATATGATACATGAAGCTCTGAAAGGTAATTCCAGACTGTTCTTAGCATAGACATACGAAGTTTAACTGTGGTAACGGCTATATAAATCAAATAAATAAATATAAAGAAAATTAAAATAAATAAAAGTTTAAAATTCAAAGAATATGAAAAAAAAAAATAAAAAAATAAAAAAAATTCAAATCAGTTGACTATAGGAAATGAAAAATTTGAAGAAATTAGAAGGCAATCATAAAAAAATTAATATTATTTCTATGTTGAAGTTCAGAATAATAAATAATAAATCGTGTTTTGCTTTTCAGAAAGAAACTATTTTTAAGTCAAAAATTTACATAATGATCAAAGTAGAATGCCATTCTTTCTCCAGTTAAACGAATTTCTATTCATAATAAAATCGAATGTACGTCTGTTGACACTGACGAGATACACTGTTTTAATTACTCTAGGTCAGAGCTCGTTTGATATAAAGTAACCAAATTCATTACAAATAGATTATGGAGGATTGGAATGTGCATTTGTGGGCAATCTTTAGAACTTCAATTAAAAATTTTAAAAGATTTTGATTTTCTTTCGCGATAATTTTCTAAAATATTATTACACAAAAATCATTTTTAGTTCGTCTTAAAATGCAAACAATAATAACTTTTCAACTACACTAATGTAATAATCGTCCACTCCCTCCCACCCCCCCCCCCCGCTTTTGAAAAATTTCAAAAAAATTTTTATGTACAGCTTGCAACAATAATTTTCATTATAAATATGAGATTCAAACCATTTTCAATATTAATGTGAATA
>JAPMOR010053584.1:0-94884 GCA_026543865.1 Argiope aurantia | reverse complement strand
TTAATTTTTCCCTACCTTCTAATGCTTCTATTCTATTTTTAATAAAATTATTAACATATAAAATAATATTGAAATCTTTTACTTAACTTGTAGAAGAAAATGATTTTAATAATCATGTAATTTACAAAATCAATAACATTACATTAATAAGTTAAAAACACAATACTTAAAAGCACCAAGTATGATTACATACTATTAAAAATATCAAATAATACGACAAATAAGCAACACTATTAAAATATCGATAATATATGAAATATTAAATATCGATATCGACAGTAATACGATAAAATAAGTAACATTTTAAAAAATATCAATTAATGTGATTAATAATAAAAGAATGAATTGATTTAATAACAGAAATAAGTAAAAAACCTGATCTGTAAAATATATAACATTGTAAACTATAAAATTTAAAAAGGAATGTTCTGTTCAATATTTCGAGATCATTATCTTAATCATATATGCTATTAAATCAAAAAATGGTCTAACTACCTTCGGCAAACAGCTGTTGGTCTATAAATTTATATTATATATTTAAAATAATTTACCATAGTACCAATCTTTCAGCTACAACCACTGAATCGATTTTGCCGCTTTTTATTTCATATGAATGTTAATGATACCGAGATTGGTCATCAATGGTATTTTGTTCCCAACTAATGTTCATTTCTGAAAGAATTTTCAAAATCGCCTTTTCATTGTGTATTCCCTGTGGTGCAAAACTTTCGATAGAGTTCTCCATTCCAAAAAACTAAATAAAATATCTAATGCACCGATTTAGCCAATTTTTATTTCATATGTAAGTTCTTGACCCCCTAGATACTTCATCGAGTGACAACTGGTTCTTCCACCTCCATTTTCAAGATATATTGCAAAATAAAACTTAGACCAAGTTTCCAACCCAACAACTGGCCAACTTTCACAATTTTGCAAACATACTTAGTCAATCAGATTACACTATCATTATTAATGCATTCAAAATTTAAAATAGTGCGTCCTATTGTTTTGCTAAGATAAATTTCATCAAAATTGGCCAACATGATTATGCTTATACCATTGATATGGCCGCATAAAGAGCATTGTAAACTCTGAACCATAAATACATCTCTCTTGAAAGAAAAAACTGTTTTGCGTTAACATGAATTGAAGATATATCTAAAATTTGAGTTAAATTAAACTAATCTACGCACAAAATTACAGTTGCCATCAGAGAAAAAATGAATTACTCTTTAGCCATTACATACCTTACAGTTTCATATATAAATAGATACATTAATACAAATAACTTGTAAAATGTTCATTTTATTCACTAATTAAAATCAGTAAAAATATCCTTCTACATAATGACATTACAGTATTCAACTCTAAAAGTTATTTTTAACTGAAATTAAATCTAAAGCAAATTAATTAATTAAGTTAAGAAATTAAAGCAAAATAAGGAATAACAAAGCTGAATGAAAGAGTTACCTGGAGGGCATTTGCAATCAGTGGACAGAAGGTTTCGCTTGTACCGCCTCTTCAAGAGATCAAATCCCATTTGCTATAAAAAAGGAAGTAATCAGTAGTTATTGTATATTACCTTAAAAAATCATCGTTTCTCTTATGATTATACACTGGAAAAAATTGCTTTTCTATTTGCACAATACTTGGAGCTTTTTCTAAGTTTATTAAAATTATTTCCTATTCTCTTTCATATAAAAAAAATTTCCACTCCGCTAATGCTTAAATAAGCAGTCCTTGGGAAATAAGTAGTGGAAGAGAGGGAAATATTCAGAAAACGCACTTGTTATTTATTTAATAAAAAAAGAAACCTAACTATACTAGTCTCTATAGCAACAGGTTTATTCTTCATGGAGCTTCCGCTTAACTTAACAACATTTCAATATTTTTTTAATGATTTTTTTTTTTTATCGAACTGAAATTTTTCTTTTGGAAGCTGAATATGCTCCAATGGTTCTTCAAATGTTCTTTATTTTTCTTTCGGTAAGAAGAAGAATTCGCATCAGGTTGGTAAGAAAAATTTATTTTCGTTTACCAAAGTTTATTTCTTATTATTTTCTTACGTTTTATTGATAAGTTGCTAAAATAACAAAGTACTTTTATCGCTTTCTATAATCTACGCTATAGACAAATTATGTTAGTGTATTATTCATTTGAAAAACAATTTCATTACAATTTCATTTCCTTAATAATTAAATCGTTTATGAAGCAATAAACTTATTATTATTTTCTTGGATTTAAAGAAGTGTAAATTGTGTTCTGTAAAAACATTTGACAGGATAAATCCTGTTTGTTTTATTTTATAATAAACTTTCGTAAAATTCTGAATAATATTTGTTCTCATTTAACCTAAAATTTTTTTTCGATAAAGTGTTTCCAAAAAGTGTGTTACTATCAATTTATCTAACAATAATAGTCTATTCTTGTTCAAAATATATATGTCAAATACTTTACACACCCAGTAAAATATAAGGTATAGATCCATTTAGAAGGCACGAAACATTATACTTATATTGTATACAATTATTGATAAAAAAAACTTCTACATAAAAAAAATATTAATGAGAAACTAATAAAATTTCTGAGGAGTAGAGTGATTTTAAATATAAATAATAAGAGATATTAAAAGCAAGTTAATTGAAAATATAGATAAATTCGAAAAAAATTAAATAAAACTACACAGCAAATTCTTTTATTTAATCTGTATAATATTCTTCTTCAGTTGTAATAAAGATAAAATAGTTATAAATATTCCAAAACAGCGTAAAATAATTAGAAAGTAAGAAATCAGAAATAAAAAATGAAATAAGTTTCTTTTATTGAGCAAAAACTAAACGGAAAAATAATTTTTATTGCTTTTGATTTCTTCAATTTCTTAAAAATTCGAATTGAAAGAGCAAAATTCCTAATGCATCTACAAACTACATACAAATGGTAGTTGAAAATCTTGTATGTTTCATACATTTCACATTTTTTTTAACTTTTTGTTTTATTAAACACTTTCAAAACTTTCATCCAAATATCTTAAGTTAGATATAAATTTCACTGTTAGTAATAAGATACAGGAACATCCAAAGTAAAAAATGCTGAATTTTCTCCGATTTATAAATAAAAACTTTTCAATAATATGATGCCTAAAACTTCTAAAGGATAAGAGTTGGCATGATATTTAGAGGGAGATTTTCATTTCACTGGGAATTCCTAGATGTTCAAGCATATGCATTCAAGTGGAGAAAGACATCATATTATTCTTTCTTAATCATTTAATGTGCAATATTTAATATATACGTGAGTGTTATTCAATGTAGAAGAGTGCAGTGCTCTTATTTCCAGTTGACTTAAACAATAAGAAAAACCAAATAAATAAATAAAACATTAATATCATTCATTTCAATTGATAAAATAAATAAAATATTTATTCTTTAATATCATATGATATATTTAAAAAATATAAAGCATGGAAACATAATGAATTTCAGAAATTTAATAATTGTACATAAAGTAAAAATTAATGAGGTTCATTGAATTAATAACATCAAACATATAAAATCAGCATTTTTTTTAAAAGTCAACTAATTTCTCAAACATATGAAACCTTTTTTTAAATTAAGCGTTTTGTTAACTTTGTATAGAAAATTATAATGTATAAGTGCAAAAAAAAAAAAAAAAAAAAAAAAAAAAAAAATAAGAACTTTATAATTCTGTGACTTTACAATTATTATTGAATAATTGATTAATACTAGATCCATTAATTTAATAAATTACTTCGTATTCCTTTTTTACCTTGAATTTAGTCAGCTGAACTTGAAAAATTATAATTTCTGCTTTGTATATAAACAACAACAACAAAAGACCGATTTGTTAAGAAACATCGACTTATTACGGTTCTTATGCAAAATGTTGCCAACCAGCGGAATTTATAATTCAATTTGTATCGATGATTTTGGCTGCCAAAAAACTTGATGCAAACTTTTTTATTTTCCCTTCATGAATATTTTAATTCATTTTTTAAATAAGAATTTTAAAATTACAGAACATAAGAAAATAGTTATATTGGATTAAAACTAGAAAAAAAAGAACAAATATTCTTTTAATTTTTTTTTTACTGTTTTTCTTTGTTTGTGTATTTTAACACAAAATTTTATTTCTACTCACTGAATTCTATATTTGTTTAAAGTTTCCTTTAACGTAAAAACTAAGGTAAATCAATAAATTGCAGGATTTTAATAATTTTATTATAACAGTAAACGAAAAAAGAATGCTGACATTTTATCAGAGTTATTATCGTTTGCGATTGTATACATTCTAATTTGTGACACAAAAATATACATGAAATAGCTGAAAAATAGATTTCAGAAAGAAAAGAAAAAAAGAAGGAAATTAAAAATTTCATAAAAAATGAAATTAAAAATTTCATTTTTTCATAATTCCAAGAATTGTAAGAATAATTCAGAAATTGCGATTTCAAGAAAAGAATGACATGTAAGTTTAAAATTCTTGTTTGTGCTCATAAACTAATTAATACATTTCAGAAAATTTTCGTGAACTGAAATACTTCGCTCATCTAGTTACAAATCGAATACTATTTAACTGAAAACAAATTTAATTAGACATTTTATAATAGCTTCATATTGTTAATTAGATATTTTATTTAACTGACTTAGCCGTAGAATTTGAAATAAATTCTGTATTTTATAGTAAGACGAGCGGAAAGTTCTTCCGAAAATTTTGTCGCATACTATATAAAAGGTGCTATCTTCTTTCACCTGCATAAAATTGTTGACCTTAAACAAGGCCATGAGAAAAGACTCAGATTTTTATTTTCAGAGTTTCGAACATGAGAGGGATACATTTCACAATATAGTAATGAAAACTGATTCTTGTGCATAAGCCGAGTGCCGCTAGTGAATAAGTCATAAAAGAGCCTATTAGCAAGCTATATCTAACAGAGAGATTTTTTTTTTCGATTAAACTTTAGCATGCGGTTAATACACAAGAACTAAAAAACACTTTACACTTTCTTTTCAACTGATTGAAGTCAAAATTTCACACAATACTACAGTCGTAATTGTACAATTTGGAAGCTAAGATAACCTGTTTACAATATTTTATAGGTCTGACTCATTACGTTTTGTAGTCATCGTATCCGCTTGTAATCGGACTGTCAAACTAACAGACTTCCTCTGAATAGATTTTTTTCTAAATTAGATAGAAATCTATAAATTTGGTTTATACATGAAATTTCATTTGCCTAGATGAAAGCGCTTTCGAGTTATCTTTGTCACAGGCAAACAGATGGGCATTTTCCAAAAATGTGTTTTTCGAACTCAAAGAGGTCTAAAACGTAGAGATTCGTCAATCTCAAGTTCGAATATTTTGAAGCTTACATTATTTTCTCGTATACTACGTATACGAGAAAGAAAAAAATTGGCATCGTTGAAAATATCTATATATAATTTTAAGATGATATAAAAATTATATTTGCAATGCAATATTTTCGGATGTTATCGTGGAAAAAAAGCTATAATTTCGCTTACTTTTTAACTAATTAAAATATCAAAAAAAATCGCTCCAAAGTGCATATTTACTCTCCCCAAACTATGTATGCACGAAATTCGGCAACTCTTGGTCAAACAGTCTAGGCTGTAAAACGTCAAAACACGCACACACACAAAGCACGATTGCACATTCATCTATATTAATAAAGATGACTCATAAGACCGATTGTCTGTGTAAAAATTTTAAAATCGTAATTAATCGGAACATTTATCAACTCAAACGAAAATAAAATATAGTTATTTACTTTATTTAGATTCGCATGCGTATTACTAACGACCTAAATTGGTTATTAAAGAAGATACTCAGATAATTAATCCTCAAATTATACACAATTTTTAAAATAAAAATATAGATGTTTTAAAAAGACTCTAATTCATTTTTCGGAAGCATATCATGTTTCGCATTTATTTCATTTCATGCAACATGCGCTGAAAATTATAGTTTTCAAGGTTAAATTTATAATGAAAGGTAACTTAAAACTGAACTGAATTTTTAAATTGAATTTTTGTAAACGTGATGGCAACATGATTATAAAATCTTTTATTATACACTAGTAACGTTCTCAGAATAATTATTCAAAATATACGTTTTTTATGCGAAGTATATTATTCAAAAATATGCTTTAAATATTTTTTTTAATTGTTTAAAAATAAAAAAATATGGTAAAATAATAGGTATAATTAAGAGAATATTTTTTAAACTTTAAAACCATGTAAAAATTATTTTTTGCTGCAACAACTTTAGGTCAAACAGCCTATCCTGTATATCTCTAACATGAATATTTATCTTATAATAAAGATAATTGTGTGTGTGTGTGTGCGTGTGCGTGTGTGTGTGTGTGTGAGAGAGAGAGAGAGAGTGAGCGCTCGCGCGTGTGCACTTTGGCACTCTATAGACTTATCCATTTTACGTTGAGTATGAACATTAATAGATTATATTCTACATAAACAACATTTTTGTTCTTGATCATATTAATGAAAAAAAAATTATTTTGATTCCAAAATAAATGCTGCAAATTATTTTGTTTTTTGCCACTATTTCACAGATAATTACAGATAAATTAAATAAAATCTTTTTAATATACTAAAGAGAATTCGAATATGTTTCAAAAGTAAGAAATTAGTAATATAACTTACAAAATATCAGTTAGTTAGCTATATAACTTGCACACCAAATGAAATCTATATTTGCAGATTTTTTCATTCCACTTTACTTCAATGCGGAAACAGATTTAAGTTAAGTCATAAAAAGAGGGAATATTTTAAAAAAGTATATTTAGTATTATTTTTTATATATATATTCTGCATTTATTTATGTAACGCTTAACCTAGGCTTCATACTATAAATTTATAAGTTTGTTATTTTAAATAATAAAGGATTAATGTTCCCCTGATAGATTTCACCATATTTTCTAAGAAATATAATGTTCAAAGGAACAAATACCTTATTTTTGCATTGATTAATTATTCTTTGAGAGAAATTTTCAGAAAATGTATTAGATGACTAATTGAATTTTCTATACTCTCAAAATCTAATTCAAAACTTAATTTAAGAAGAATAAAGTTAATATTCTGCTCGGAAAATGTATACATGTTGATACATTTGTATGAAATTTTAAAAAATATCTTTCAAAATATTCGAATATTTAAAGGTTTATAATTTAAAAATCTTAGTTACATCATATCATGCAGTTTGAAAACAGTATATATTGCTCTTTCAATAATTTTTATTAAAAACTGTTTTAAGTGCTGAATTCTGAATTTGAATTGTTTAATTACATCTTTGATGACAACAAACGTTTATTGCAGTTTTAATAATTTATTTATTCTCAAAACAAAATATTTAAAATCATTTTTTTTTGTAAAATCTCGAGTATTTTTTGTTTGTTTATAAAGTCATAAGTATTTGTATTTTAAATAAGAGGTAATAACATGCTTGTCTTTTTTAAAAGTCTGATCGAGTTTCAAATTTTTACCAAAAGAAATATAAATTGCCAGAAAAGCATTTTTTTGTTTTTTGTTTTTTGATATTTATCACAACATATTCTTTAAAAAAAATCGCAAAACTCGCAAATTATAAAGAAATAAATACAATTTCGAAAACCGGAACTTAGCAGATTGAAAACGGGTTGAGAGAATGGGGGGGGGAGAGGAAAGGGGACCATAATCATGTATTTAGTATGCATGGTCACCCCTCGTAATTCAGCTTTACGCGAGAGGATTTACAAGGTATTCTGGGAATTCACGGCTGTTCCTCCGCGACAAGGAATGCATTAATAATTTGGCAACAAAGAACGAGCTAATTCGGGTTGAGTTTGAGATTCCCGCGCTAATTTTAGAACAATTCGCCATTTAGTGCGAGGCTCTTATTCACTTCTAGTCAACTCTACGGGACGGCTGAGTCGTTTGCTAATCGCCTGCCTAAATTACAGCTGACAACAGTAACTTTCGAAAGGTTGTTAAGCGGCAGGGATGAAAAGTCTGGCTTTTGTAACGTTAAGGTTTTTAAGAAATTTGTGTGTCTTTATTATGCTTTCTTGGGAGGAAAGAAAGAGTAAATTCTTGCAATAAGTCTTTCCACTAAAAAGTTATTGGAAAGACAATTCAATTAAAAAAATAATTTAGCAAATGTCATGAAGGATTTTTTTAAAGTAATTATTGAAAAAAACAGAAAAGCTTAAGATGTGCACAAATTCTCCACAAGCCTCAAATAATTCTTAATAAGTGCTTTAAATTTTAAAAAAATTCATAGTAATTTTAGTTACTGAATAGCTTTTGTTTGGCAAGTTTTCTTAGACTCGACCAAAATTTACGATCAAATCGTGCATATCAATTTTTTGAATATGTTTGCAAAATGACATGGTCTTAAATCTTGTTGGAATCCAATTGTTTCACTGCCTTCGGGAAGATAAATTGCTAGTGGTGAAAGTTTTCTTTCTTTATTTTCATTATTTATATTTCCATCCATCATGAACATTCTGCCAATGATTTTTAATATCATACAACATCAAATCAAAATTTCGCATATTTACAGTACTTTTAAACGAATCAGATTGTTATCTAGGTTTATTGTATGACATTACATAAAAAAGAAAAGAGATTTAAGTCACGAAAACCAGATTATGCCCAGATAACGTTATCCAAGTATTCTGTCCATATATTTTAAACCAGCTTAATTATTTCAATCATTTTTTACTAAATCAAATCCTCACCCCACCCCAGAAATTGGCCATTCCTAACAGTTAAGCGAAAACTGAAAGACAAATATTTGTATTAGGTTAAAGATATTTTGCATATACAACGAAATAATTTTCTTTTATTACCTGCATGCATAGTTTCTCCAACCATCACTTAACGTCGAACCGCACTTTTCTCATCAACATTTTTATTTCGTAGCGATTTGTCCTTTTATAGTTCAACAAAAATTTAGAAATAGTATTCCATCAAATTCTCTCATGTTTCTTCATATGCACAGTTTTCTTAATTAAAAATAAAGATTTTGTTCCCTTTATGAGAATTGAGGGGACAGAACTCTTTGCGACATTTTACTAGGTTTCAAGACCTTACTTAAGCTTCAATGTTTCAAACCTTCTTCAGCCTAAAAAACACATTTTTGGTATTATGTCTCTCTGTCTGTCTGTAACTCGAAAATACTTTCATTTAGAAGGTTGGAATTTGGTATATAGACTTACTATCAAATGTGTTGATTTCTATCAAATTTTGAATGAAATCTATTCAGAGAAAGTCTGTCGATCTGTCTGTAAGAGAACAAGTGAGCTCGATAACTATAAAACACAAAGAGTTAGGTAAATAAAATTTGGTATCCATATTTAGTATCTAAAATATGGATAGTTATGAAATTTTGAACCAAACCTGTCAAATGGTTAATCGCCCGTCTATGTGCACTTTAGCATGCAAGTAAACGCAATGATTTAAGTAAATTAAATCCGGTACATTATCTTATGTATCTATCTATCACTGCAATTTCGTATCAAATTTTGGTGTCAATCGGCTGGTAAAACTGCCGAATGTACATATTCGTGCTAGATTCAGTGAAATACTACATTCACGACAAGGATCTATATTTTGAACTGTTGTTCACTCATGCCATGCAAGGCATTCGCGACATTGTCCAAAGTACCCACTTTTGCAGGGAGGAAATAAGGTAAGACCTTCATTGGAGAGTATGCCAGAGAAATCCGGGCAGATGACTACTTTTTTGTTATATATAAATAAGGAAATTTAGAACTGTAATATAATGAGCAATAATACTTTTTCGAATAAAAAAATAATCACCAAACTGTTGCTCTTATTAATTGTGAGCAATGGACGCGTACTTGCTCTGAGTTTCTGTAATTTTTGCTTTCTAACTAACTGCTTTTCATTCAAGATAAGATTCCAAGCGGATATTAGTCATATGGTTTGCAAATTTATTTTTTAGGGGAAATTAGGCTTTAAACACACGGTTCTCAAAAATAAGTAGATCCAAAGATTCTGAGAATGCGAAATGAAAGAGTGAATTTAAGCATGACATACCAAAATATTCGGTACAAAAGAAGATATTTCTAATGATATGCCTTTTATACGAAATGTCTATTAATCTGTGTTTACACTCGGCCAGTTGTAAGACGCAGCGCATGCGTAGAACGGTTGAAAAATGCTGTTCAGTCGATGGCAGGTAATTGTCCCAACGGGACAACAACATGCCGCTGTATTGTATTTTTTATTATTATTATTGCGCATGAGTTTGCAGATTACTTATCATAGATCAAAATTGATCACTTATCATAGATTATTTCCGCCATTTTTTGCTCTTTGTTCTTTCTGATATGAGGTTTTTTTTTTTCATTTTATTTGCCATTTCCTTTCTATAGTTTTCCAAGTTCAAGTATGATAACTTTTTTTTTAGTTTACCATGTTCCTTTGTGTAAATATCCATCATTTTAAGAAAGTAATATGGATCATTTTCTGTGAAAAGAAAAATTCAAGGACGCCAAAACGACAATTTATAGCCAAGCATAGAATTCTAGAATCTATCTTATGAAATTGTGGCAAACATAAATCAGTCTCTATCTACGCATGCTTTGCCTGCTGGCCGTCTTATATCTGGCCGAGTGTAAACCTGGCATTACGAGAAGTTTCGTTTCCTGTAGAAGACGTGGTTGCAGGCTTATGCACATTCAACTATCATAATGTGTACACCACTTTCAGAGATTGCAATGTTTAGAGATGCAACCAAACCCTTTGAACAAAGGGTTTGGTTGATTGATTTAAGTTTAATGGCGCAAGAACAAAAATAGGCTATACTATTTACATTCACTATTACTACATTACATTTACTATTACTCTGAACATTGGGAATAGGATGGATTGCAATGTTCAGAGCATTTTCAGAGATGGAATTTTAAAAATATCTATTGAGTAGCCAAAATAATATTTTCCATTTTCCTAAAACATTCCGAAGACCGTTAACTCCAATAGCTTCCCATTCAATAAGAACAAAAATCAATAAACCGTTTTATTCAAAACAAAGGCGGTCTTCCAGCAGAAAAAAAGAAAGAGAAGAAAACAAAAAAAAGGGAAGGTATCCCTCTCTATAACCTTTTGATTTCGAATGAGATCATTTAGACCCATTCTACTCCCCTTGTCGCTTCCTTTTCAAGTACGCAGCCTCCGGCTCCAACAATGGCCCTCCCATCCTCCGCCGAACAGTGACTACAAAGTACAAAGCCAGTAGTTCTTCATTCTCTGTAGATATGGGAGGCAATTAATTCCTCGTCCCCTTCCCCCACCCCCAGGAGGACAATCGCGATCGATTAACGTGGCAATTGGTGTGTTGAACGTGCCAATTACTCTGTCTGAATCACAGTCGTCTGGGGAATGCCCCCTCCAGTGGCAGATTAATCCCGCCGGCCGAAGATTGCCAACTATCACGTGCCCTGGCAGTTTTATCGGGTGTAAATAAAGCCACAGCCATTCCGTTTCCCGTGTTGTTACATGGCAATTTGTCTAATGGAGAAAAAAGCTCCGCACTTTTTATTACGTGGATCTGGAATCAGTGAGGGAATATTAAATGTTTACAGGAATGGCTTTAAGTCATTCCCTGTGTTTTGAAATAGAAAAAGTTTAAAAAAAAAAGAAAAAAACTTAGACGGACTGAAATGTATTCTCAATAATTTTTCAGAGAGCATTCAATATACTGTTTTCTGATTAGGGAATTAATATTTAGAGCCGTGAACGTAGAATTATTTTTCATACTGGCAATGAAGTCAATTTACACGTAATCGTGTATTTTTCCTGTAAAATGCACGATGAATTCAAAAACAAATCTGGTTAGTGTATTTGATGCCTATCACATTTACAAATTTTAAGTTCATTTCGTTAGGAAGAAATGTGCACCAATTAAATTGATAATTTCTCATTCGACTATGATGGCCAGTATGCATAGTAGCTTTGTAGTTATTAATCGTAATAAATGTCATTATATCAATAGAATAGTTCTTCCTGGTGCTTTAACATAACAAAATAGATACGGCAAGGAAATTATTTCATATTATTTATATCTTAAACCTACAGAAAATCGGATCAGAATATACTTTTTCGTAAATAACTGTACGTATTTTAGCATGATATTCCAAAAACTAGCCATAAGTCTCACTTTTTTTAATCCCACAATCAAACTAGAAGTAACTAAGTATCGTATAAAAAATAATTTTGATAATATAACAAAAGATTTAAAAGTGCAAACGCGTTTTATTGTATTCAGAAATAATACGACAGCTTTTAAAGCTGTGACGGATGTAAAAATATGTGTAAAAATGGATGTAAAAATATGTCATTTTGACATCTATTAACCAAATCAATAACTTACGTTCCAATACCCATTTTTAAATATTTCACTGACTTGGAAATAAAAAACCTTAACTTTTCGACTTACGCCATTGTTTTACGTAATATAATTATTATTGATCAAAATATACTAAAAATATATAGCTGATTACTGATTATTATAACAATACTAAAATGTCCTTAAAAAATAGATGGTCAGCAAAATTATTTTTTTCATTTTTTTTATTTCATCAAAAATTAATGGAATACAAAATTTTAGAACATCATAATAAAATTTTCCAGCTATAAATAAGTGAAATTAGTTGTGCAGGAAGGAAGCAACCTTACAGTACATACTCAGAATTATAAATATCTTCAGATAGCTTTACAAAAAATTTCTTATGCGCTTAATAGAAATTCTTTATTGCATTACTAACCGCCTTTGGCGACCAGCCGGTTCGCCAGTCTTAATGTTCGTTAAAATGTTAATAATTAAATATTTGATGCAATCCTACTTTAATAGCTTCTTCATCAAAACATTTTAAAACTTCAAATTTTGATAGTCATATAATTAATTCACTCATTATATTATAAAGGCCTTCAGTCATAACGTAATATGTATCGCTCTAATTTTCTGTTAGCTCCCGTAGAATTTATGCCTTAAATTAAAGTGGAAAGGATTAATCTGTAATTAATATAATTATATTTTTTACTGAAACAAAGTATTTTTTTATAATAATTACTGAAAACAGAGTCACTCAGTGTTTAAACTTTATGAGCACTAAAGAATATCTTTCTTAATTTATGTAATTTCTCAAGAATTTCTCAACAAACTTTTCTCAGATTCATCATAAGCAGATCGATTAATTAACATTGTTTAATTTTAAATGCATCAAACACGAAGAAAATAAAACGAATCGTTTAAAATAATCGGTTGAAAAAAGGTTAAAAAAACTACTTAAAAAACGATGCACTTAAAACTACACTGATGTGCAAAATTTAAGCAACAGGTATGTTTTTTGCCATAACTTCACGAGAAATCATCTGAGAGACATGAAATTCAGAAATGAGATACAGCATTTTGTTCTGAAAGAATGACGAAAGCATAGTTGCGCAGAAATGAATACAATGCATACAGTATGGAATCAAACAAAAAAAGACTTTATTGAACTCATAGTATCGTTACACATGATTGTCTGTCCAAGAGGAAGAACAGCAAGCAGATGTTCCTTAGTATGGGATATGCCCTCCCCTTACTACAATGGTTGCTTCGCACCGTCTCACCATACTCAGCACCAGATTGCCAAAACAGTTCTTGAGGTAAGAGTGCCCATTCCTCAATCAGCATCTGTTTAAGTTGTCGGGTGTTAACAGGAGGATGTAATCGTGCCGCAAGGCGTCTCCACAAAGCATCCCACACATGTTCTATCGGATTTAAATCAGAGGAGCACGCCGGCCAATCCATTCGAGTGATATCTTCTCTTTCCAGGAGCTCCTCAACAGCATGAGTCCTGTGTGGCCGTGCATTGTCATCCATAAAAACGAAGTCTGATCCAATGGCACCTCGGAACTGACGCTCCAGTTACAGAACCTCTGCCGAAAACGTGGAGCTCAGTCCGCCCGTTCATCATAATGCCTCCCCAGACGACAACTCCAGGACCACCGAAACGGTCTCTTTCCGTGATGTTACTGGGATGAAACCGTGTCCCGACCTCTCTCCAAATCAACTGGCGTTGGGAATCGCTTGTGGCACTAAAACGACTCTCATCTGTAAAGAGGTCACGAGTCCATTGATGAGATGTCCAGTTTTTGTGCTCCCTGCACCACTCTAAACGGTGACGCCGGTGGGAAACTGTCAAAGGGATGCAGCGTTCAGGACAGCGGGCGAATAGGCCACCTTTGTGAAGGCGTCTGGGCACAGTAAAACGCGACACTTGTCGCTCCGTTGCTGCACACATTTGCTGAGCAATGGCGCTTGTTGACTGGTTTCGGGTTCTTTTCGCCTGCAGGACGATATGTCGGTCATCCACTGCAGTTGTTTTCCTGGGGCAGCCACCACCAACCTTTCTCACAGCTGTACCTGTGGTTTGGAAGGCTTTCCAAGCGCGCGAAACGACACTTTTGTTGATTCCGAATTCTTCAGCTACACTGGTCACACTACGCCCCTCCTCCAGCTTTCCGATCATTCTTCCACGTGTGAAATCGTCCAGGTGATTTCTGCTAGCCATATTTCACGAAATAACTCACGTGAACTTGCAGCGAATGTCTTTAATTGCGTCTCCGTCCTTCCTTTTATTGTAGTGTTGAGATGCGCGTGCCTTCCGCACGTGTTTTGCGTACGCTCACTTCGCCTGTGACGATTTGTTCCTGATATTTGCATACACATGGCCTTTCTCTTGAATTACGTGTTCATTGTACTGATCGCAAGAACTCCTTTTCTGCAATTTCATGGCTATCTGCTTAAAATTTGCATTGTTGCTTAAGTTTTGCTCACCAGTGTATAAGCATATACAAAAAATATATAACTAACATAAATACAACTTAATTATAAAAACATACAACTAACCTAAAAATAATTTAAATCAAGTCCGCATCCGTTGATAATAATTGTCAACAATCAGAACACAATGCGCATGCGTGAAATTTTCTACGCCAGTTGGGGTAACGCTATGCAGATTAGAATTTTTTAATTTCCTTTATTCTGTTTTATTTTAATTCAAAAGTACTTCAGAATGAATCTGAAAGATCGATTGATTAACAACGTTTAATTTTAAATGCATCAAACATTAAAAAAATAAACAGAATCGTTTGAAATAATCGACCGAAAAATGTTAAGCCTAAGCCTCATTAGCGTGGGGGAAAAATGCTGAAGCCTTACTCATTTGGCGGTGGGGAAACGAATATTTTTTTTGGCCGGAAAGTTAGTTTTTAATGAATAATTAAAATTTCAAAAAAAGGGACCCCAGGTGCACATTCCCGACCTCCAAGGTATACACGTACCAAATTTGGTAGCTGTAGGACAAATGGTTTTTTTTTTTTTTTGTAGAAAGACAACACACACACACACACATTGAGCTTTATATAAGTATAGATAGATTAGCAAAGGATTGTCGCGGAATCATTTTTCCACGACAAACTAATTAAATTAGTTAATAAACTTATGTACACTTTCTTATAATAAAACTCATAATTCATAAAATGATAATTGATTCCTGAATGATTATAGGACTCATTTATAAATTAAAACAAATAGCAAAAAAAAAAAAAAAATAAAATCCATAATATGGAAATTTATGTTTTTCGAAATTGTTGGACACATTCTGTAAATTCTATAACTAAATGATTTTCTGAGGCAAACACTCTATGGATTAGATTTCATAGAATTTCTAGTTCATACTTAATCTTTTTTTTAATCAAATAGAGTATGCTTTTCCAAAATGATATCTATCAAAATATCTGGTTAGTTTTTAGCAAGTATTGCTTAAATAGCGCAAAAGCCAATTCCCGCTGTGTTGAATCGAAGAAAAACTATATTTCCTCAAATAGTTAAAATCAAGCACTGCCAAGATTTGTTTTCTGTAAAACGTTTTTTTCTGCATCATCCGATTCTTCACACAGAAGCTCTTGGTACAAAAACTGACTGCCAATGGGAATCGATTTACGCCTAAAATTTGAGAAACAGAAAATAATTTTAACAACAGAAATCTGGCCAATCGTGCTAAAATTAGAAACAACTACATCTTCAGTACACGTCGCATTTATTTTTGACAGGCAATGAACCAGAATTACAGGGAAATAATGTTATGATTTTTCTCTTTATATCTTAGCTTAGGCTTTTGGGATTTGTTTACTACAAACTATATTTGTAAATATCAATCTATATGTGATATTTTTATAGTACCAGTTATAAAATAAATATACAGTATCGGTTAATCAAGTTACATTTATATAAATTTAAAAAGAAATATTGAAACTTTTCTATCATTTGAATACACTTATGATTATTTAGAGAAAGAGGGTGGAAAAACTACGATTCTGATTTTTCTGTAAAAAAAAAATTTAATTCTGAAAATTCGATATTATAAATGAAAATAATTCAAATTTTAATGTTGATATTTACTTCTATTTACCCCATTTTATTATACCATTTCAAGAAAAAAATAATCAAATTGCTCAGAAAATATTTATTTGGAAGAAAGTAAAAGCTAATAATAAAGAATGAAAATGTAACTGATAAAATCTTAAAAATTACAGAAATAAATAAGAACACACAAATAAAAATCTACAAAATTCTAAGAACTAATTGTATGTTTAAATTGCACTTCACTTTCAGAAAAATAGTTTTCATGGAATACGGTATATTTTTTCCTTAAAGTTATTTATAACACTCACTTCAACGGATGAAGAATTTTTCCACTAAAATTTGTAATAAAAATGAAACCCTAATGAACCCTTCATTTCAAAAATATAATCTCAAAGTCATGAATGAATGGGAGAAGATTTAAAATTGACAAATTTTTCCGTGTTCTTAGATTATAACAAATTCTATCACAACTAATGTTTGCTGTTTAATGAAATAAATTTCCCCATTAAAAATTTGAAAAAATTTGAGAGAAATCAATGTTTTGAAGCCTTTTATATGCATTATTCATTTTTATATATTTTATTAGATGTATTCAACTTTGATTCGCAAAAAAATTTCCTCATTCAAATCACGGTTTTAAATAATTGTTTTATTTACATTCATTTCAGTTTCCGTTTTAATTATGTTTATAATATTTTCGATTTTAGCAATTTGTTAATATAATTTTTTTGGCAATAAATATTTTGAAATATTTTTCTATTCTTTTAAGTTTAGTCGATCCTAAGAGAAATTTACGAAATTCTATTATTTTAATATCTTTTAAAAGACAGATATATATACTATTTTATAGAAACTAAATAAAAAATTTCAATATCTTTAAAATGCTAAATATATTCACTATCTCAAAGTGATCAAGTAAAAATGCTCCTTTTACTTGCGAAAAGTATAAAATAGAAAACAGGCGTTATCTCCCTTATTTATTATCTTTGACTAAATTAATATTAATATTCCTTTGAAAATTTGTATACTCTTTTTATACCTCTTATCTCTACCCCTGAAGCTGTTTGCGATTCATAACACAGACAAGAGTCTCGATATCCTTTATGTTTCAAAAACTCCATTTTGAATATCTTTCTTGCTAGTTGATTACAAATTTCATTGAATTTCTTTTTTTTATTAGTCCAGTGCCAAGGAACTCATCTCGATTTATTTCTTCGCAAATGAGAAGGCAGCAGTCCACTTGAGTTGGAGGTAATTCAATTGAGAGGAGAGCTCGAAAAAAGTGAGTTCCTAATTGAGAGGAGCCTGTCTTCTCCTCTCAATTCAATTACTCAGTCATCCGAATGCACTCATCGATTCACTAATTGTGTTTTTCTCGTTCGAATGACTGATTTGTGCATTGTCTGCGCTTAAACTTACGAGCTCGACATGAAATTGAAGAAACTACACATTTCAACGAGTGCAATAATAATAGCTATAGAATTGCATTGTATAGTAAATTGATACTTTTAAATCACGCCTTATAAAACAGTATATATTCTAACAATCTTGTCGTATTACAAAAATATCAAAAGTGGAAAAAATACATAACAGCAATTTTATTAGTTTAAGTAGTTGGAATAAAGAAGAAAATGGAAAATTAGGAAAAGCTGTTTTTTGCCTTTAAATATTTAAATAAAGGGCTATTAATCTTAAAGGTTTAAACAGAAAATTTTAGACATTAGACAAAGCCTTTATAATGAATCATCGAATGTTCAGATGGCTAAATCAAAACAGGAATAATTTTTTGATGTAGATTTGGAAAAGTATTTATCTTATTTTTTTCACTTTGAACGAATTTTTTTAAATTCCAAAGTACAGCTATCAAAAAATATCATTAATTACTTTTCTATCTGTCGGATTTCACGAATAAAAAAAATCCTAGTTTGGAAATGTTATTCTACGACTTCAGGTGGTATCATAATGATAGATTTTAAACCAACGGAAATTTGGGACTGCCAAACGATTAAAAAAAAAAAGGCAAAACTTTCTCGCATACTCTCTCATAAAGATGAATTTGAGACATATCTCCCCCAATCGAGTGAAACCAAAATCTGACACCAAGCTACAATTGCAGTCACAAAAATAACATACCAAATTTGATGTATTTAAGTCAATACTTATTTCAGTTGCCACGTTTGCATGCTTCTGAAAGTACAGACCGACAGATAATTAATCCCTTGTTAAATTTAGCTCAAAATTTGATAGGTATTTACAATATTAATTAATTCTGTGTTTCGAATTTTGTCCAGCTAGCTTTTTCAGTCATCGTGTTAACTTATATCCAAATAGTCGGATAGACAAACTTCCCCTGAAGAAATTTAGCTTGAAATCTGATATAAATCTACAAATTTGGTCGTGATTTCATATATCAAATTTCATTTGACTGTCTCAAAGCGTTTTTGAGTTAACGAATTCACGTACACGTAGACCGATGGCGGTCATGGAGACAGACATTTTTCAAACATGCGTTTTTCGAATTCAGAGTGGTTTAAAACTTAGAGATTCGTTACAATCTTGAGTTCAAATTTTTTTGATGATTACAATAGATTCTCTAATACTTCGTATACAAGAAAATAAAAACAACTTTGAAAATTAAATATAAAAGGGGAAAAAAAGGAAAAATCACAATCTTCGGCTATTGTTTCTCTTAAACATTAAGTAACAGTTTTACGAGCGTGTCTGTCATTGGAAAAATATGTACAGACAATAATTGAAACAAGTAATATATATATAAAAAAATTTAAGTCAATTCCTACTTAGGTCAACAATTTTTCTTTTTATTTTAGTTACTTTTTATTAAATAATTACAATTAATATAAATATGTACATACATATGAAAGAATTGCAATATTAAGTGGCAATTTTTTTTAAAATTAAGTACCTACTGTAGCACCTCTTTTTCCCCCTTGAGCAGAGAACGCCCCCTTGTGCCGTTTTGCAGAAGACAAGCAGTTGAACGGCAGACCTGTACCCTAAGGTCGACTTTTACCCTAAGCGCAACCCTTGCGCTAACGCCGATTGCTTTCAGCTGGAAACCGTGGAATTCAACCACCATACAGTTCTCCAAACTAATTTTCTATGTGCGTCTGTAATAATAAGTGTTTGTGAATATTGTAGTGTAGCTGCGTTTGTGAAGATTAAAAATAGTGCAATTAAAACCGGGCAGTTCCTTAGAAAACCACAACACACCCACTATACTACTTATTTTCTTATATTATTTATATATATCTTATATTATTTACGATCGGGTGTCGCATCAGTAATCTCCGAGCTTGGTGACCATTTGGCGACATGGTGACGGATTTGGCGACCAAATAGAAATTACTGGACAAATTTAATTAATTAATTAATATTTGAAAAAAAACTGTATTAACATCAAATGTCACCCGCTACAAGTTTAAAAAAATGTATTTGAACTTGAGTGGATGAATAAAATATATATATCTATATATATATAGGGTTTGGTTTGGTTTAGTTATATTAACGTCCCGTTTTGAAGCAACACTTGGGCTATTTTGGGACGGACCTCGTAATTTTGAACCGCGGTCAGATGACGAGGACGACACCTGAGCTGGCACCCCCCTCTCCACACCACACCAGCGGGAGGACGTTTGGTCAGGACGGATTTAACGTGCAACAGACCCCCTTACACGACGGTTCTTCGGTGGAATCGGGTCTCGAACCTGAAACCCTCCGGTTCCGAAGCCGAGACCTTACAACCAGGCCACCGCGGCCCCTCATATATATATAGGGAGAGTTTAAACTAATAGTAGAAATTAAAAAATATATTATGATTATTGTACATTTAAACAATTAAATAGTATTTATGCAATAATATGCACCAAAGTATTAGAAAAACAAAAAATTAATATTCCGATTAATTTTAAATTAATTAAAAACACTGTCTTGGAAAAAGCATACTATTTTAAAAAACAACTACGCGACAGTTGTAGTAGACCATGTTTGCTCCACAAAAAGTTCTGAATGAATTCTGCATTATTCATCATGCAATTTGCAAAAAAAAAAAAAAAAAAAAAAAAAAAAAAAAAAATATCAACATGATAAAAAAAATATTTGCTTGTAAATCAGCATTGGCATATGAAAGGCACATTAAATACCTCTCCTTGATATTGCGTTGTGTAAAAACTCTAACGCTCAGATATTTGCACTCTATTCGATTT
Source organism: Argiope aurantia (assembly GCA_026543865.1). Lineage (NCBI taxonomy): Eukaryota > Metazoa > Arthropoda > Arachnida > Araneae > Araneidae > Argiope > Argiope aurantia. The sequence goes on along the minus strand of JAPMOR010053584.1, from coordinate 74,188 downwards.
CTAGCATTTCCACATCTAATTTTGAATAGCATTTTTCATAATGTTAGTTTTTAAAGAACTATTTTGAAAGTAATTAAGGTTGATTTTAAAGGGTATTCAGATTTCTATTCAGCTTTAAAAGCTTAAGACCTTTTAAAGTTTGAAGGATATTTCAAATGTAGACTATTTTTCTGGAGACAATCTTCCCAAAGAAAATCAGTTAAGTTGAATGTTGGAAAAAATTTTCATTTCAATTTCTAAATATAATCACTAGAATAAAGTTCTCGGCAGTAAAAAAATAATAATAATCTTTCTAGCTTTAAGCGTTTATTGAATTATCGGAGTTTTCTTTGGAAGAATTTCGTTTGAAATTTAACACCGATCTGTCATTTGGATGTTAAGAGCACACACGGAATTCCACTCTCCGGGCCCGTTTTGCTTTTGAATCAGTCTTGTTCACTGCAGGCTGACATAATTTCAAAAAAGAATCTCTCAGATTCATCGACATCACAAGGTCCCACTCCCTAAATATGTATTGTCGGGTTCTTAATGCTCAAAGATGTTTAAGCACAAAATCGAAAAGACAGCTTACTGAAATTATTGATTTACAATACTACAGTACACTCCCGAGTATTCGGTTCGCTATCCGGATTCCGTACTATCCGGCCTAGTTTTCTTTTTATCATAATTAATTGAAGAAGGCATGACGTTGCATTGGCAACATTGCCAAAACATTGGAAAAGGACGTCTGCTAGAATCCTCTTAGTGCCGTGGGCGAAATACAAATTGTGACAGAAAAAGAGCTGCGTCTTGCTCGTTGTTCGTCGTTTTGTCAGGGTAAAGGACCTCCCTCAATTGTTGCCATTGTTCCTTATTACAACTGTATAGTATGTACAGCACCCGTAAATTGTTCTTGGGGTATGCTTAATGTTTTTTTAAGTGTACCACAGTGAAAATTACAGAATTTTGGTTAAAATGTGAACAGCTTATATAATTTAACTTACTTTTTCTCTAATAACTTTTTGAAACATACAATGTAGTATGTAAACTATGAGTACAAAGCTTTCTGTTTTAACTCGACACGTTACCAGCAACTGCTTCTACGATTCACCAGGCAGCGGCAGCGATTTATTCTGAGTGGCTTGAGATAAATGGAGGGCTTAGTACTCAATAAGAAGTGAGGAAATATGCATTATAACAGTGCAGTTTTGGTATAAAAACATTGTCTTTTGGTAATGGTGGGACAAGAAATGTGTTCATAGAATTCCGGCCTATCTGGCATTCTTGTTATACGATCTGCCCTTCCTCCACATTAGGCAAGATACTCGGAAATTTACTGTAGTTTGTAAACAAAACTTTGATCCAAAATGCAATCCTCTTGAAGGTCTTGTTTGCTACTTCCGCTAATGGATGCAAAATTACCCACGTTGACATGGTATTTAAGAAAATGATAACCGAGAACTCTTTCATAGAAAACAATTGATTTTATTATTAACATATTTACACTCTCACCTGATAATCGGACCAACTATCTAATTAAATGACCTCTCCTTTACTATTTCTTAACTACAGTAGAAAAGTGGTCATATAATTAGACAGGTGGTTCGGTACAGTTAAATAGTAGGTGTAAATCCCAGGTCAGTCGCATGACAGTCAACGCGTTAAAACTAATAATCAAGCCCTAAATAGAATGAGCAGACTGTATAATTGTCATGTTCTACTTAAACGAAAAACTTCCGTTTATGTAAAAATGCACAATTAAATAACTCTAAGAAAGCCCGCATCGGCTCTTTGGAATTTCGCCTCCAAGCAATATGTATGATCTCTTAAAAACCTTAATTGTAAATAATGTGTTCCAACGCAAACTGACTATACTATGTCAAAACTCTTTAAAAGAATTCTTATCTACTGATACTTTGTTTATGATGTAGCTGTAGATTTAGTATTTCAGAAAAAAAGGGAAGTCAATCAAAACTAGTATAGAGGAAAACATGAACGTCTTGAGAAAATCGTTGGCATAGTTGATTTAGCATTGTTTTATTTCTTTTAAGCTAAATATTAACAAAATAAAGAGTTTTATCGTAAATTAAGTTCGTCACACCAGAAGTCAGTAAATATTCTTAGTTAATGAAACTTCATTTATCACTATAGACTTTGCATCAGCTGGCAAGAGAGGAAAAAAATACAGGACTGAATTCAAATGGGTAATATTTATGGACAATTAAATGTTACTAATCACCACCTATTTCGGCGCCCAACTTGTTCGCCAAAATTATTTGCTTCTTTAGAATGTTGAATGATTGATATAGTATTGCATGATGTATTTTTTATTCTTGCCTTGCTACTTGATATGAATGAAAAATATGAATTCCATTGAATCAGTTTATAGAAAACTAAAAAGTGCATGTTTGCGAAATAAACGAGAAAGTGAAAATCTTACTAGACAGTTAATGATCAACAAAATCTTGCGATTGGATATTTTCCTGATGATTCTTAATTTCATCTTAATAATTCAAAACAAACTGAGTAAATAAAACGCTAACTTAAGTGGCACAAAAATCGAGCTTATTACTAATTGTCGAATGGCAACAGTCAAATATAAACAAAACATCATACGAATTTCAGACTGCTTCTTTAATTGAACATTTTTACAGATGTACCAAATGCTCCGTAGCTGCAAAATATTATTAGATGTATTCTGAAGATAGTTGCACATTCAGTCAGAGGAAAGAAAATATTAAAAGAAAAAAATTTTAAACAAGAATTTCAATCAAGTTCAAAAATAGGCTTAATGTTGCCAGATAAGTAATCGGGGCAAAACTCTAAAGTATACGCTAAAGTACTCTGATTAATGTACGGTTTCCCGGCAAGCACGTCAAAATCATGTCAATCGTCCAAAAAACTCTCTAAAAGTCTGCAATCCTGAGTGTGTACCACAAATGCTAACAAACGGCTTTTAAAGTAGCCATAAGAAATTGCTGCAGTTATATTCGGGGACAAGCCAATACTTATCTGTTTGGTTCAAAATTACAATAAAAAATCAAATTGCCCTTTTCACCTATCAAGACGCATGGTCGTTTTTTTTTTTTTTTTTTTTTTCATTCGCTGCCCTGAATTGCGTGATCATTATAAAAATTGTTATATTTTTCCGTTCATTGTGGCAACGGCTAGCGAGAACTTTCGGTAAACTTCTGAAGAAACAGTTTTCTTATTCTGTTTTAACATTTCGTTAATCGAAAACTGACCTACGATAATTAAATGGCACTACTCGATACATTGGTATATGTTTTTTAATATGATAATTTTTTAAAGTGACATATTTTCTATAAATTACATAAAGCAAAAAAAAAAGGACACACTCAGAGCAATTTGATGCATAACACATAAAATGCAACACTTTTGTCTCCTGTACACCTCAAAACTCCACCATCACCGAACGTAGCAGCATCAAAATACAACGCTCTGCAGGGCAAATCATTGGGTTTAAAGCTACAGATATGACATACTGATATTTCTTGAATTGTAAGTATTTATTGAGAAAGGATTTTTCAAAATTTTAATTAAAAAATTAATTTCGCATTCAGATCCAGCATAAAAAATGCAAATAACCATACTGTAGTATTCTTAAGACGAAGTTACTAGAGTCAATTCATGCTCACCTGATACTCATCAACTGCACGATACAAGTTTAATTTTAGATTTAATTTCCTTCTATTACAGGGATGGGGGGATGGTGACGGCAGGCAGATGATGATGTTAAGAGTCACATGACTGCGGTCACGTGAATTGGCCCCACTACACTGAAGAAACCACGCATGATTAATTTGAACTTAGACCATATAATCGAATAGGTAAACAGACAACTTCTAACTGTCTGGAGATTCAAAAAATTTTAAGTATTTTTAAATAAATTTCTTTTTCTGTCTTTCATTCAATTTATATGCACTGGTTCAGTTTAAAATAAAGCATTGCTTAATTTGCAGAATATTATTTTTAGGACTACTAATTTTCACGCTTTGAAATTGGCTAACAGATCACTTTTTATTTCTTTTACCGACTATTAACTATCTTGAGGGAGATACACAATAAAATATTTTGTTGTTTCAGTTTATCGTGCTCTAAAACTGCTAATAAAAATATTAAATAAACATATGAGAGTTTATGTGCACGGGAGAGTAAAAGAGAGAGAAACTGCAAGATTTATCCGATCTTATATGAGGACAACTGGTAAGGTCTCGGCTTCAGAAACAGAGGATTTCAGGTTCGAGATATGATTCCATCGAAAAACCGTCATGTAAGCGGACGAGATGCACGAAAATCCGTCGGTGCCCAAAGTCCTCCCTCTGGTGTGGCGTGGAAAGTTGGAGGGACGGGTGCCAGCTCAGGTGTCATCGTCATCTGACAGCGGTTCAAAATTATGAGGTCCATCCCAAAATGGTCCTAGTGCTGCTTTAAAACGTATATTAATATAACGAAATTAAACTATATCGATATTATCAGAACCCGCTGGCAAACGAATGTCACATGTTTTCTTAAGGTAACGGTAAATATAAATAATATTATATCCTTATTGAGAAAAAAAAATTTTGTTTATTTATTTTCATACCCTGCTCATTTAATCCAGCATTTCATAAGCATCAATGGCAACGTCAAAAAGAGAGTTAGTTCCACCGGAATCACCCATTCTGCACAATATCTGCTCAGGATCGAATTCCAGCTACAACTGCACCGTCATTTCATACTGAAATAATCTTTCACTCAAACGTTATCCTACCATCAAACGTACGTTCATTTTTAAAGTGATTTGCTTTTCAGAAGAAACCATTCTTCCTGTTAATATGCCTCACAACTGTTGAAGTTCATTCAATTCCCACAAGTTATTCCTAATTCTGAGCTTTTTTATTTTTCAGCCTGTTGTTAGAATTGATTTATTATGGCAAATTATCTATCTTCTTTGCAATTTACTAAATGTCTTTTATTTTGTTATCGAAGGCAATATCGAGCAAATCGATTTCCTTCGCCACGTTGGTTGTTTACAATGAAAGACACTTGCATGCAAGAAAATGTTTTCCGGATATATCGGTTTACAATATTGATAATATTATCATATATAGCAAACTACCGATAAACAATTTTTAATTGGATATTTGGTGGAAAATTCGTCGAGTTCTAAGAGAAAGAAAAACATTGCTCTATGTGCTTTACACGAAAGATGAACTGTACAGTTTCTGTAAAACAAATAAGCAATTTAATGAAATATTATTAATGCTTTGGTAATCAATGAAAAGTAAAAGACCACGACCCATAAATAAATGTATCAAGTCGTGTTGTTTTTCGAAGATTAAAACTGTAGACGCTTTATAAAATGTATCGATTTCGAAACATTAGTTTAGTTATATTAATATCCCGTTTTAAAGTAACACTAGGGCTGTTTTGGGACGGACCTCGTCCTTTTTAACCGCGATCAGAAGAGAAGGCGTTTGGCCCCGACTGATTTAACGTGCAGCAGACCCGCTTATACGACGAAGCCGAGACCTTACCATAGGGTCATCGCAGCCCTTCGAAACACTAGATTCTCACTTATACAAAGAAATTTTATAGAAAATTTTATATTTATAATCTTGATGAAATTGACAAATGAAAGTCTTTTTAAAAACAGAATTAAATTATTTCTGATATAAAAACTATGCACGGTTAAACCAAGCAATGGTGAATGCTTGTTTTAAAGTCATCATTATAAAATACCAATATGTCACAATAGAATGCCGATGATTTTTCCGTTCTATATGGTTTGATCTGTGTCACTAGCTGATAGGGAAAAAAAATGATTTTTTCGATATAAATATGAGCAACTTGTGTAAAATAATTTTTATTCTATAACACGATTTCATTCCAGCATATTTCTTAAATGAGTAGGAGCTTTTGTACGGTGACCGAATAGTTTGAAGCATCATAAGAATTCTTTAGAGTGCATCGTTTTAAAATTAGAAAAACTCCCGAATATTTCGTAAAGGAATAAATTATTTTAAATACAAACGCTAATTCGAAAAAGTCTACAGAAAGACCTATACTTAAACAAAAATTGGAAGGAATATTTCCTAGTAAAAAAAATGCGTTATTTAAAAAATGCAGCCAATAAGAGAACATTACAAATGTTTAGCGCAAATAATGAAGTTCGTAAAGATGGAGCAAACAAAAATATTAAATATTTTTTAAAAATAGTACAAAATAGAGATAACAACATAATAGTTGGCAATATTATTTATTCAAAGGAAAACAGTTTTTGTTAATGGTGTTTAGATTGACAAAAAAAAAAATATATCTTTGTGCGTATTTATGCATATTATACATTTTTGGTGATATTTTATTTATATGAATATTTTATATGAATATTTCTCGTATATATGAACATAATAGCGACTCATTTAATTTTTTGTTCTAGTTTTTTTTGTTTAGCATAGCTCGGTATTTCTTATAATACTATAAACCAAATAATACATAATTATGTAATTAACGTTGTGCTATTTATTGCAGAGTTCAAGTACTGTTGCAAGTACTGACGATTGCAGTACTTTCTTTATACTTCATATACAAGAAAGTGCAATAGATTCTTATGCTTCTCTTGTTTTCACTCGATAATATAATAATAACAACAATTCTCCTCTATAAATATAAAAAAAAATATTCCATGGTTAAAGTAAAAATGCGCTCAAGAAGCCTTTCACAAACGACACATAATACGAAAGAATAGAAAATTGAGAGCTTGAAGACGCGCTTGTAAATGAATCTTTAGAATTTTTCAAAACTATAACCTTTAATGAATGTAAGTATCAGAGAAATTCAAAAAATTGAACATTTGAAGTAAGAAGGAAAAGTGATAGCAAAATATTAGCTTAAAAGAAGTATTTAAAATAACTTGATATCCCAAAATGCTGATATCAATCAGGCATTAGCGAGAAAGTTTTACGATTTGGTGACGATTCGACTGGATGAATTGAGTTTCCAGATTGAATTCTGAATGCAAAAATGTGAGTGAAAACATATTACATAGCGAATTAAAATTAGACCGAAAAAATTATTTTCGCTTCTTCAAGTTAATGATTCCAAGCAAGCTTTAAGATTGATTCAAGAACAATCGAGACACAATCCAATCGCCTAATCTTATCTCGAATGAGAATTTGTTCCTGGGGTGTTATTGTTTAGAACAACGTTTCTGAACCTTTTTTTACTTAAATTATCATCAATACTCCATGCACCCCATCACCAACCTATTATGTATAATTACTAATTGTAATTATGCATAATAGGTTGTTGTTATGTAATACTAACAACAACGTACAGGTACAATAGTAACATTATAATACAGGAATATTTTTATCATAACAGTTATGTAAAAATTACGTATTTCAGTACTTATACATATTATACATATAAAATTAAATTTCAAAAAGCATATACGAACGTTTAATGGGAATCTTCAGGTCATTTTGCACAAGGATTATTGAAAAATACCTAGTATTATCAGGTGTAATCGATTACTATCATATCTCAATAACTGCTGGTGTTCCTAACGCTCCAGACAAGTATTGATCCTTCAGATAAAATATATGCCTAAATTACATTTAAAACATTCATATTTTTCTAAATTAAAACTACTTCGTATGCAATTTAATTGTGTTACCCTAGAGATACGTACTCCAGGCTGAAAAAAGCTGCTTTAGATTAACCGACGGGAATACTCTCAACTAAAGACACTGTCTCCCCTCCCCCGCATAAAAATCGCAGAGCTGGACAAGACCGGGAAAGCTCTGAGTGCTCATATTTTTATTTTCACAATCAGTTACACAACCAAATAAGGATTCCCTTTTCGCGGTCAATTAAAACCAAAATTTGATACAGAACTACATTTTTTAACAAAAAGGTCGTGCACTAAATTTGATACTTTTAAATCATTGTATTTTCGAATTATTGCATTTGCAGGCACGCGAAAGTATAATCAACCGCTAGAGGGCCTTGGTTCAAAACTTGATACAGAACTACATTTTAGGTGCGAAACCTATGCTTTTGTTTATTTTTGTTTAGTTATCGTTTTCATTGCCTGTCTGTATCTCGGACAAACAGATAAACTTTTTTAGCTCAAAATTTGATAGAAATCTACAAATAACACATACTAAAATTCAATCATGTAGTTCAAAACGTGTTTTAATTTTTATATTCCGAGACATATCTCTAAAAATGTATTTTTATGGAGAAACATAGAAGCCTATTTCAAAATTTCGAATCCAAAATGTTTGACTGTTACAATATTCTGAGTACTTCGTATACGAGAAAATAAAAGTTAAGATAAGATATAAAAATGAACATAAAAACTCTCTTGAAGAAAAGTTCCAACAACATTTCAATAAAGTGATTCACTGAGCTTTTAAAATGAGCAAAAATGGATTTTTCACCAAGTATTTACATATCATTTTATAGATCAATTTTAAGATTATTTTTTTTTTCCTAATGAGCAAACACTTTCTCTTTCTCTCCCTCTCCTTTCCATGTCCATCTGCAACTTCCTTTCGTTCAAATTAATTATCGTTTCAATTGTAGAATTTAAGTAAAATTAAACAAAAATTTATTTAGTATTTAATTTATTATAAAACAAAATTATTAAATTTTCTATATGCGTTCATAAATATTAAATTTAAAGTGCTAAAAAATTATACATGGATATTTTTTCTGACTCTCCATTTTTACTATAAAGGTCTAAATGTATTCATTCTATATCAATTTCCACGAAGACGTCCTTTAATTTTACTTTCATAATTCTTCTTATCGCTGTAATAATGTTTTATAACAACAAAATTTCAAAAGATAATACTAGCCATACCATATTCTTGAAAAATTATCTTCACTTTTATAGAAAAAAGAAAAATAAGCACTTTTTTTTTTTTTTTTGCATTGCGCTACAATATTAAACATAAAATATAGCAAGACACTTAATCATTCATTTAATTTAAAAGTAAATAAGGAAGTGAAATATTAATTAATAATAATTAAAAACAAATTCAGATAAAAGTAAAAATTATTTAGCAAATATTAATGCAATCGTTTTTTGTCATTTTCTATTTAACTTTGGAATTATGAAAATTTTAAATGTCTCAGATTTATTTCCGTTTAAAAAAAATCTCAGAAACTCTGATGCAAAATAAAAACAGAACAGGAAAGAATTTCTCGATGGTTTTGGGTACTTCTCACCAGCCACATTCTTTGTTAACAAACTCATCGACTTAATTAATTAATTTGTTAAATCATTAATTTTTTTTCCAAATTACTTACTTAACCTTCGCTCACAGTATTTTATCGGAACTGCTGTATGGTTACTTTATTCGCATTTGTTATTAATTTGAATGCGTAATTTTATTTTTGCTTTTGAGGTTGTGTTAAAGTTTATGTGACGGAATTTCCGAACCGAAAAATAGAGGGGAAAAAAATTGAAGTCTGGTAACAGTCAGATTTGGATTCAAAAAATGTGAAAAGTTTTATCCCTAATGTAGTAAATTAGGGAAGCAAAAAATACATATATACCACAGCAGCAATCTGAGGAGGTTTTCGAGAACAAAACAATTTTTTCTTTCTCTCTCTCTCTTTCTTTCTCCTCAATGAATTATGAAGAAAAGAAATACTTCTACTTACCAGCGCTAGGCTTTTGAATACTGTAATTTAATATTAATAATAACAAATTAAATTTATACACAAAATATTTTTCTTTCTTTTTTTTCCCCTTAATCAGCTGTGAAGACAAGAAGAAAAAAAATAAATCCTGTACTCCTGAAAAAAATAAATCCTTTTACTCTCAGTTATCAATGCTATACTTTCGAATATTGTAATTTAATATTGATAACTACAAATCATAATTTTAAATAATGCCAAAGAAATGTATCTTTCTTTATTGCATATAACAACAAAGTAGACAATACTTCTTCTCTCTTTTTTTTTTTTTTTTTTTTTTTTACGTTACTCCTTTAACATAGCTCATGGAAAACAGCGAAGAAATATTTTTTCTCACATATCAGTTCATCAATATTTGTAAGTAAAATCAAGCAATAAAACACATTATTACTTAAACGATTTTATTGAAACTTGACAAAAAAACTTTTTAATTGAATTCTTATCTATATTTCTCCTACATTTTTCTGGCAGAAATGCGCTCGCGAGGGGAAAAAGTTTTAAAAACCCTAAAATAAGCTTTTAATAAAGTAACGGTAACAACTTGGATACAATGTAAATTAAGTAATTCGAGATTCAAGGTACGAAGATCGTTCAAAATACTGTATAGAACAAACCACCAAGTGTTATTAAATTTTGCACATAGTTATTTCTTGGGTAATATGTTCTCACAATTTTTTATTAAATTTGAAATTCGAAAAGTATTTGTTTTTCCTCAATAATTTCGTCGTATATTTGACAAAGCAAAATTATATCATTGAAAATAGTTTTTCAATAATACCAATTTGAATTACTTTCAGTTTTTTTTTTCTCTAATTTCGATAAATTTTTAAAAATATTTGCAAGCATATTTTACAACATTACTTCCTTTTTTTTTTCTTTTTTAATTACTGCGTTAATACACATGTGCATTCGAACGATGTTAAATAACGTGAACAGGATCAATGCTATAAACTCATGTAAAATTTAAAATAATAAGACGCATCCCACAAAAACATTAAGATGTTGCGATGATAACTAGAAATTCGAATATCTATTAAAAAATTTCTGAGAGGATATTGGGTAATGAAGTCTTACCTGTCTGACAACAGATTTGATGTAAGCCTGATGATCCATAATTGAAGATGGATTTTGACCCATTCCGAGCATGTCGAACCGGGCCTCGAGGGCCGACACTCTGTCCTCCACGTGCACCAGCCGGTACCGGTACATGCACAGCATGATCCACGAAGTCAAGCACAGCACCCACAACAGTACTGAAGCTGTTTTCAAGCGCTCCACGCAATACCAGAGACGGTTTGAAGTCCGAGACGACTTGTCGTCCACTGTCCTCTCTTCCATGATTGTTGTCATTCGGCAGATCGCGCCATGAGTCTCGGAAAGAACAAAAACAAACTTCTCTCTGACAGACGAACGGGAACGACGCGCACAGGCGGGAAACTCGGAACTTCTGCAGAAAGCGCGCCCCTTCGCTCCGGGTACATCCTACCAAACAGGGAGCAAAATCGGATTCAAAAAAATGTTTCTGCCTGGCGCCATCTAGGGACGAATGGCTAAGATGAACACGGAGCAGAAAAGAAAGTAAATGGCAGTTAGACGAGAAGTTTTTAAAACTTCTTAGCAACTGGCGCACTCCTGAATTGAGACAGGTTTCTGTTTAGGTACCTGCCTAGGATGACTGATCTAAAGAAGGCAGGTCGACTAAAATATTTTGTTAGAGAAGTTGAGAACGAATGAATTTGCAAAATATTCAAATTCTTTAAATTATGCATATGTGTTTGCAAATAACTAGTGTTAATATGGTGCAATGTTTAAAATCATTATTAAATAAATAAAAGTATAAATAGTTACGTATTTATATTATAGTGTATTGTTAAACATTTAACTATGTGTTAAAATGTTATATTTCACATGAAATATCTAATATATATCTCTCTCTAAAACAATAATTTTAATATTATATCTGTTTGAAATGGAATATTTCTATAAAATCTCTCAAGAAAATTAACTGCAGTCAATTGTAAACAAGAAAGTTCTAAACTACAAATAAAAAGAAAAATAATAATTTCTTATATTTTATTTTCAATATATATCTATTATATTTTAAATAAACGAGAACATATTTTCATAAAGTTGCTAAAATAAGAATAAAATTAAAAAATTAAAAAAAAGTGAATCACGAGTTTGTTGATTAATTTAAAAATGTATTGAGATGTGAAACAAATTTCGCAATAAGTCAAAATGCGCATTGCATGCGATCGCAAGAGCTCTAAATATGCCATCGACCAGGGAAAGTGAATAATAGGCTCAGAAGGCTCAGAAGCTGAAAAGTAATTTATGAAAATAAAATATTAATTAATGAGAGGGTAAAATCCTAGATGGGCCCACCTCTTGGCGACTTATTTGATATCTCGCCAAGTTGACTACTAATTGAATATTTGTTATTATTTTTCAATTAAAAAACGATACCTGAAGGCTAGAAATAATAATATAATAAAAAATAAATATAATAAATAAATAATTATAAAATAAAAATAATGAATAAATAAAATAGCTATAATAAAAATTAAACTAAAATAAATTTTTTAAAATCCATCTAGGTTGATTATTTAATAATAAAATAAAAAAAAGAAAGAATAATAAAATAAAATAAGAAATAAATAAAAATAAAAATATATAATAAAAAATAAGATAAAAAACATTCTAGGTTGCTACATTAGTGACGTTATCGCCACTCGTTTGGCGAGAATTCAAAAAGACGCCAAGAGGTGGGCTGTGTTAGGATTATCTCTCACCCAATGAGAGATAAAAGAACATTTAATTTAAATTAGTTAATCAGAAAATTTTACAAAATTAAAAAAGAATTAAAACTTCTAAAAATAAAATTTTCTAACCAGGATGATTTTGCATTTCAGAATTGAAAAGAAATTCCCTAGAATTTCATAACACAGTAGCGACTAGCCGGAAAGATGGATTATATTCACATTTTTCCACGTGTACGTGATAATTCAAAGTCGTAGATAGATGTGTGAAATCGAACATATAGGATTAAAAAGAGAAAATAAAAAAAATGGGTCCAAATGTCGAATAATAGCAAGTGCTTATTTATCCAGAATGCAGATTCTACATTAATTTTGCGTGTCAGTCTTTTTAAGTTGAAATAAATTCTTTTATACATTTAAGTCTTGGAGAGCGACAATGACGTCTCAAAAGCACTACTAATATCACTAAAACTCGAGTAATCAGAATTTTACAGTAAAATTTATTAAACAAAATTATGCAGAACAGTCACTGAGGTCTTTAAATAATGCGATTTGACACTTACAAGAATTTATTGCTATGCATTCTTGTTTAAAGCCATTAACATATTAGCAACCAGGGTATTCATACAGTCAGCTTTAATAACTAGATTCTTATTAATGAAGATTTCTTAATGCATGCCATAAAAGATTGGTCTAGAAAAATCTCATTATTTATACAACACAAAATCAGACGATGTTCTGATCATATTAGCAAACTTTTAGTGAATCATAAAGCACATTAAACAATCAAGATTTTAAACAGAAAGTATAGAGTCTAAGAGAAGGAATTTCCAAGATAAACCATTATTCTACATTAAATAGAAATACATTTTTAAAAGCATCGGCTCCAAAATAGGATTTTTGACCGAAAATTTAGTATTTTTATTTGCAGATGTCGTTTATTATTCCCCGTAAGTATCTATTAATCTCACTTCTATAATTCTATCAGTGACGTAGTGTTCCAGTTTTAAAACTGTAAAAAATATATACGAAACAAACCTTACTCATTTGAACCATTGCACTTTTTCAATGATTTGATGACTTTACTTTAAATATCATCTGAACCATCATTGCGTTATTATATACACAAATTTTTTACGTTTTACTTTTTTTAAGTATTTTGATTTTATTAAGTTATTATTCAACTACAAAACCATTGCAGCTAGCTTAGAAAACTGCTCTTAAACAATTAAAGGGAATTAATAACTTGAGCCAATGATCCATATTGATGTATTAAATAATGAACTGATTGATAAATCCGTGGAATTTTTTACTATCATTTGAAATGTTAATTTAAATAGAATTTTTTAAAATTGAGATTATTCGGTATTCTAAATGATAAACATTACGAGACTTCATAATGTAAAACTTCCTTTCTACTCATCTGCTATTGACTGTCCAGCAGAAATATTGGAGCTTTACCCATTCGATTAAGAACAGATCACACAAGGCCCTTATCGCATGAAAGAAAATAAAAAATATTATTCCACGCACCCTCTGTCTACGTTCAATAAAATTTTGATACAACCTATTACGTCGTAAACATTTGAGCTCGTAATACAATCATAATATTCAGATTTCTATCAATGTAAAAAACCTGCTTCGTAGAACTTCTCGTCTTTTATTTTTTTCTAAAATGAGTCGGATTCTACATTTTAATGAGCCGCGGGCGCCTGATGATAAGGTTTCTGTTTCGAGACCCGATTCCACCAAAGAACCGTCGTGTAAGCGGGTCTGGTGCACGCTAAATCCGTTGGGACCAATCTTCCTCCCTCTGGTGTGGCATGGAAACTTGGAGAGGGCGGGGGAGGGGGAGATGCAGTTCAGGTGTCGTCCTCGTCGTCTAACAGTGGTTGAAAATTATGAGGTTCATCCCATAATAGCCCTAATGTGCTTTGAAACGGGTGTTAATATAACTAAACTGAACTCTACTCTACATTTTAATATGAATGTGTTTTGTTTTTTTACGATTTTAACCCCATTATGTATAATGCAACAGTATCTAAATTTATATTATTTATTCAGTCTGCCCTATCATGTTTTTAAAATAAGTAATTACGCTAAAAAGTAAATTTTTTGAAAAAATATTTTTAAAAAATTATTAATATTTTTAATATCAGCCTTTTTTTTTCTTTATAAAACCGCTTGAATTTTGCTTCCAAATCCATTTTTTGGGAAGTTCAAGTTATACAGATTTTTGCATTTGCATTTAAATGCGTTTTAATGATATTTTACATCTTTAGAAATCTTTTTCCCAGCTTCTTATCTTTGGGTGAAACCTCATAAATTAAAATCTCAGTATAGTTCAGTAAAACCTAATGCCATTTTTTTTGTTCAAATGTAATATAATTTATCAATAGATTCTCTAAGTTCTGAATCAGAGAATAAGTAATCTATGCCCTTAGAAACAGTTTAATGCTTTGTAAGGCAAAAAAGAAAATTTCGTGCTATTTATCAGTCAAACCCCAATATCTAAAGTATGGATATAAACCTGGTTTATTTTTTAGTTTAGGAACTAGATAATATATTTTCTTTAACTATCTGCAAAATTTTAAGCAAATCATTTTTTAAACCTCTAAACTTCTTTCTTTGTACCTACTTTTAGCTAAAAAGGAAAGCCCTTTTTTTTCCCAATTTAAAAAAGACATTTGCTATTTAACTTTTATATTTTGGTTTTTATAAATGTTTTTGTTTTTCAATCTTTTTTATGCAAAAACTCAAAAATTTAATATTTTATATCATTTTCAAAAACTTCGTCCTCACATACTTTAAGAGTATCTTTTTTGACTTACAAGAGTCCTCTAAAGACTTTCACATTATCCTGGAAATGATTTTTGAAGAATTTGTGTTGCTAGGCATGTTCAAATTAGGTTCTTGCACTACTTATCCAATCGTGCCAAAACAGAGGGTGGTGTCATTAATATATTGATCGAGCGGCAAAACCGAATTCAGCAGCCTAATTTTCTGTTGAAGACATATGTTAGGTATAGTTTATATTAAAAAGTAAATATAATTCAAACAAACACAAATATTGTCGCAATAAAAAGAAATAAAAGAAATTTTGTAGCAAAAATTTTTATCACTGCTTCATAAATGTGTATGTTACAATGAAAACCCGAAATCAGTCAAACCGCGTTTTAACTAACATCGCTAGAGAGAACTCGAATTAATTATGAAAAACTCGTTCCAACTGGCAGCCCTAGGGAAAACTAATTTTCTCTGGTTATTTCCGATTTTGTTCCATTAAAAACGCATGAATCTAGATTTGTTGCTTGTAAAATAATAAAAATAAATAAGTATAATAAAGTATCAATAAAGCATAAAAATTTAATATATATTTTTAAAAGAAAGTATTTTTCTCCTTCAATGATAGTTTCTTTCCTAAATTAAATAAATTTTTCTAAGTATTGCTTAATACAATAGTTTTGGATAGATGCAAATAATATTGTCTAACAAATCAGTCAAAACACGAATACAACGGATTCTCGCTAGCGCTGTCAATTAGAACGTGTTTTTCATAGTCAATTCGGTTTCTCCCAAACGCTGTTAGTTAAAGCGCGTTTTACCTAGTAAATTCGCGTTTTGACTGATTTAAGTTTTTACTGTAACATATAGATAATGCAAATGTTTTTTTAAGCTGTTTTTTTTTGGGTTGGGGGGGGGGGGGGGAAAACCCTACTCTCTTTTTTTTTTTTTTTTTTTTTTTTTTTTTTTTGTGGAAAAGTGCACAGATATTTTTGACTCATCTTCCATCATTTTGTTTTGTTTCTATTACAAAATCGCGCAGTTCCTGGACCTTTTAAAACAATTCATATAACTTCTGGTAAATTATAAACTTATACTTTTATTTTACTTTTCATTATCGTTTGCTTTGACTACTGACTGCCATTTCCAATCATTTCTCGATCGTCATTCTCAAACAATTTCTTAACTTCTCTCTCTTCAATATGTGAAAATTTTACCCTGCCCGTCTTTTCCCGTTTTTATAATTTATACAGTTGTAACAGTCGTTTCTGCTAAATATTTATCTTCTCTCAGCTAATCTTTTGGATTTTATATAATCCTTCAAATAATTTTATTTCCTTGATTAAATTATTAAGTATTCCCACAAGAATGAAGATGACGCATTGAAGCAAATTAAAGAATAGCTCGTTTTTATCTAATCGAATGAGTAAGATTTATTGTTTTCGCATAAATAAAGTAACATTCCTGTCTCTTTAAAATTCTTATTTTAGAATGATATCTCAGATTCCATTACTTAAAAATGAAAAATATCAACGAATCAGTTATTGATGACTGAAAAAGAAATGAATTACAAATTGTTGCTTAACATATTTAAATGAAATGTTTTGAATCTGACAAAGTACTAGTGGCCACAGATTTGTTCTCCAGGATGCCAGGACTAGGATCGTGACCCTTCATTTGAAACTAAGTTCCAGAGAACTATTTCAATAACAGATGTTCACTGACCATGCCTTTAACAGCCCATCTGCTCACCCCAACTATAAATGGCGCCCTTCCACCAATCAATCTCTCATCTGGACCTTCCCGGGCTACGAGCGATTCTAGAATAACGGATTTAATTGAGTTCCTTTCCGAAGGACTTCACTAATCACGGGTAATGAGAACGCGCGCGAGAGACTAGCACACACGGATTATCGAAGCACTGGAGCGAGGAAGGGCGTTAATTGTCCACTTTCGATGAATGGGGGGGGGGGGTAATCAGATCTTTCAAAAAGAGGCTTTGGAGCTCAAATTCCATTACAGCAATGTGGTGGACTGAATGCACTTATTTCATATAAAATTATTATATGAAGTAAATATTTCATTAAGATTATATATTCAAAACTCATTCGAATATATTATCTTAAAATGCAGGTAGAATATCAGAATAATAAATTCAGTATTAGTTTATTAAATATTTTCAAGCAAAATTTTGAAAACATAGAAGCACCGATTTGTTTGGCAATAAAGTTCTGGCTTGGTACTGACAGGCTTCAATCTTGAATGTAACAGGAATCCTGTCTTGCATTAAGTTCTCGCATCGGCGAGCTTGGAAATTAGGAATATTGATTGTCTATTTAGTTGTCTCCAAATCTATGCTAAAGCTTCCAAAATAGGAGCAACCCCTAATAGTAATAGTCGGTTTAATGATGATAAGTATAAGTCTTGGTTCTGACAAAAATCCCGAAATTTCATGATGTAGAAGGCGTCGAAATCGAGTCTATATAAAGTTATAAAAGAATAATCATTTTTTAAAGGGACTTTAAATTTCAAACTTCAGTACTGCGTCTTAATTTTCGTTTAGAGTTAAATATAGTCTGTTGCTTTTATGTACTTTACGCATACTAAGCAAAAAAATTCATACTAAATTGCTTATCATTAAAATATTCACAAAATAACACATTCAGAATCTATCTTAAAAAGAATCAAAGCAAAAGTTTTGCAAACTTGGTAAATGACAGCCTGTAAATGTATTTCCAACAAGCATTCTTATTGCATGCTTCTTCTGACTGAACTGCTAGACTGAAAACATTTATATATTCTCTCGTCAGGGAACTTACGACTTTGGAGCAATTATTATAGATTCACTTGACTCCCTTGCCAGTTTTCCATACTGCTTTCAAACTCGACGCATTCTGTTTTCAGTAATTAATAAGTTTGAATTCGCATTAGAAGATAAGATAAGTGTCCTTTTATTGACCACTAGCCGCCTTTGGCGACCAGCCGGTTCGCCAGTATTACCGCTCGCTACAATTTTCAATTAAATATTTTAAGTAACTGGTCTCTTAAAGGATTCTCAAACAAAACATTTTTAATCTTCAAATTTTGATAGTCATACCAAACTTATATTGTTTAGATCGTTTCGTTCAATTTACTATATATATTTTGCTAATTTATTGCCATTTCCGGTAAAACTTCAACTTTAATTAAAAATGTAAATGACGAAATTGCAATTAATATTAAGATATTTTTAATAAAACCAAGCGTTTTATTTTATTAATCATCTTTATTGTTATTTATTAATTATTATTATTATTGAATATGAGTATTGCAAACAGAATCGCTCGGTATTTAAGTCTTATGTTAACAACAAAATATTTTTCTTAGTTTATGTAATATCTCAAACAATAATTGAACAAAAATTTCTGAGATTCAGTATAAAATTCAGTTTTTAGTTTTGCTTTCAAAAGGATTGAAATGAAATCAATAATAATATTTTGTTCCTGCTTATAAATATATTTCAAAAATTATGAAGTCTAAATTTAATGCAGTAAGGTATCATATTCTGATAAATATTCTGGACACACCAAATTTTAAATAAATGAATGAATGTTTCTATTTTCCACGATCAACTAAGACTTATTTATGAAGTTTTAAATGTTAAAAATTTAGAAAAACTCACCATTTTCATAATCTTAGGCCAATTAATCTTCAGAAACCTGCGCGCTTATTGGCGTATTTTCTTTGAAACGATCGATGAAAAATCTAAAATTATCCTTTTTTTATTGAATAGTGATATTCAAATCTTCATAAATCAGTCAGTTTAAGTGATTTGAAATTAACTCTTAAAAGTCAGTGATTTAGTTGATTGGAAATTAACTCTATGACCACCATAAAATCTGTGCTTTCTTTTGTGGTGTATGCATTCTCCTTAATATCCGATCGAATAAAACATCACATACAAAAGTACTACATAGAAGAAACACATCAAAAGTAAACATAACATTTCAATAGTTGCCAAAAACAAAAGAGAGAAAAATGCAATTAATAAGCAGACGATATTTAGAAAAGTACAGATATTTAGACTGGAAAATGAAACTATCTGAAATTAAAAACACGCGCAGACGATATTTACAAAAGTAAAAATATTCAAACCTGAAAAGGAAAATATATGAGTTATTCCATCAATAAATGCCATAAGTTTGTTTACATCTTCATTATTTTATGAGTCATTAAATATCAAAATGGATCGGGGACTGAATAAACACCCTGTATAGAGAGTGTAAAAGATCATAAAATAATTTTTCTTGAATTTATTTTTTAGAAAAAATAATATTTCATATTTGTTTCATTTCTTACAGACACTTGCCGAAAATTATAATTTTGCAGATTTCATTTCCAAAAAGATTTAATTTATTTTCAGTTAGAGCTTTAATCAATGTGATGGCAACACTTTGAAAAAAGCTATTTTTTTCTCATGAATGCGAAACGTGCTTAATCCTCATTTTTATTTTTGACGAAAAAAATTATTGAAAAACATAGTTAAAATATTTATTTAAAAATTCATTAAAAATAGAAATTTAATTTTAAGATTAAAACAGTAGTATCATTTAAAAGATAAATTTTTTATCTTTAACTTCATGTAAAAATCTTTTTTGTGCGGTAATATTTTCGGCAGTTATAGCAGAAACATGTCAAAATTTCGCTTAATTTTTAAATAAATAAAATTCTAGTTAAAAATTCGAAAAAATAACCCCCAGGTGCACATTCCCGGCCTCCAAGGTATACACATGCCAAATTTGGTAGCTGTAGGTTGAATGGTCTGGTCTGTAGAGCGCCAACACACACACACACACATTGAGCTTTATTATAAATATAGATTATAGTTTGTAAGGTCCACATTTATGTTTAATGTTATTAGCTTCGCTACTTGTATTTGACATCGCATAAGAAATGTTATCGTCCTTTAATATTAATTCAATGTTTATCCTGCAGGCTGCGCCATATAAGAGGTGGTAATATTGTATGAGGATTATCCGCTGCAGAAATGCAAGATCCAGCAGATGACCTCTTAGATGTTCTTGATTGAACTGGACTCTCTTCGAGCCGATATAGTTTTTACTTGGACAATAGCTCATTAAACAATTAAATGTTTTAAGCGCTTCAAATTTGTGACTGTCTAAATTTCGCATTGAGCGGGGCCGAATGTAAGGTTCACATTTATGTTTAATGTTATTTATTAGCTTCACTACTTGTATTTGATATCGCAAAAGAAATGTTATCGCCCTTTAATATTAATTAAATGTTTATTCTCTCAACTGCGCCCCTCCATTCTTAAGATTATCCTCATACAATATTACCACCTCTTATAGTTTTATAATTACAGTCATCTGTTGGCGAATTTTAAACTAGCAGTATTTTGAAAAAACAAACCAAAAGTCCTCAATGAGTATTTTTCCGAAAATCGTTGATTATAGGCTTAAGTGACTAATAATGTTTATAAATTTACCTATTGAATTGAAGAAGACGCAATAGAATAAGAGATTGAAAATTAATATTAAAATAAGCAGAATTATAAATAATAAGAAATCAAATCTACAGCATCTAGATAGAGAACGTATTAAAACATGGAAAGACTGAGGAATAGGAATGGGAGGTAAGGGTAAAATTTTCTCAATTCCACCCCCCCCCCCTGGTTGCTTCCTTAAGCAGTTATTAAAAATTAATTGTCTATTTGTATTTATTTTTAAGTAATTACTTCTGAAAACCCTCCAGTAAGGTAATATATCTCCCATATAAGCAGACTTCTGCCTTAAATCATTCTTAGAGGCTCCAATATCGCTTTCCTCTAAAAAAAGAAAGAAAGAATGCCATCCACACCTTTTACCTTGCGTTTGCTTTATAAAATATGTTAGACCGAATGAGATTAGAACTATCTCCACAAAAATAGTTAAAGATGAAACTCTTTTTTTAAACAAAATGTCTTTTGTTAGATCATGAATGTTCTTTCTTCCATTGTCACGTCAACAGCAACATTCAAGTGAATAAATGCGACACTAGACGCACCATTAAATATTACAATTATACTTACATAACAATGTTACAATTGAAATGTAAGTTATTAAATTATTTAATAACTATAAAAATATATTAGGAGACATGATTAAAGAACTGGATGGTTAATGATATAGTTGCAGAATGTATACTCATAGGCTAATCACGAGAATTCTCAATGTTGGCAAAAAGGATAACATTTATCGAAGAAAAAGAGAACAAATTTGAACGTAAGAGGCATGAAAGAGTACCTCTCGGTGTTAATCTGTTTTTCAAAATTTGATATCTTAGCATTCCAAATAAAAATAAAATTAAGGAATTTTGCGAAGGTCTGAGCATAATTAGCAATTCAAACATAAAACCCATATTGTTTTGGATAATTTTCTGTACTTTTATTGGAGATGCATCGGAAGCAAAGTTTCCACTGAGGTTCCAATGAATTTCAGAGCAAAACGAAAATATGAAAAGGCAGCTGTGTGATAAAAACGAATATGCTCTATACAAACTGAAAATCAAACAAGTCAAGGAAGAAAGTATTAAACAATCATTCTAAAGAATAATATTGGTTCAGTAAAGAATGTGATCAAAGAGAAGTCATCGAATATTATCAAAATTCTAATTGAGAGCAATACGTATGGATAATTTGCAGTAGAATGTCGATTATATACTAAAAAGAAAATTCTCACAAACAAATAGTACAGCTGTACAACTTACAAAACTTCTAGGTATTGATGTAAAGGATTTTTCAAGAGACGAAATCATTACTTCATAAAAAAAAAAATCATGAGAAGAAAAGGCGGGAACGAGATTTGACTGCTAGTCACTGGAATTCTGTGTTGATATTTCACAATAATGAAAATTAGTCAACTGTTATTTTATGTTAATGTTTTTTGGAAAATTAAAAAAAAAATAGCTCATGAGAGATGAAAAAACCCACATTGATGTTGTCTCATACAGAGCAATCTGTCTCCTCTACATTTAGGGAGAAAATCTTGATAAATTAATAATATATCGGTCAACACAGAAAAAAACCAATCTTCTAAGTATCTACCTTGATATTCTAACATTCGTTCTAAGTTTTCTTTATAGATTTGGTTACTGTGGAGGAAGAAGCACAAGCTAAAAGAAATAATGTTAATCTTTACAATAGAATAAAAGGAAAATGTGTTCAAGTGACTCCTATTAAAGATATAGCCATAATTCTCGTATTTCACAAAGTCTTCAATTTTATAACCAAAATTTCCAAGATCAGGAGTCATTGATCCGGCATCCATTTAGCATGCCCCATGTAGGTGGCACAGAATTCGCTCTTAATGCATATTGTCGAATAGCAAACAAATCTCTGTACAAACGTTTCAGATTACTTCATCGAACTTTTTACTGCTGCACTTAATTCAAAGCATCATTGATTTACCAAGCTGCAAGACATTATTAAAAATGCTCTGTATAGGGCTCTTCAAAAATTCTGTTCACTCAAAGAAATGAAACAATAGACATCGAACAAAATTATTTTAATTCTAAAATAGTCTTAAGGATTGTCGGATGAGTAATCGATACGTCTTTCCTCTGAAAATGTATGAATATACTTCCATGAAAGTTATTTCACAAAAATAGTTTTTGTATTGTCTTCAAACTAAAAAAATATCTTTTTGACATTCATTTCCTTTCTATACAATGTTTTCTTCATTTTTAATAATTTTTCGAATGTTGCAACAGTTAATTTTAATTTTATGAATTCAACTCATCCATCAAAATATTTAATATCGTGCTTTTGTCAAGGTTAAAATTAAATTTAAAAAATGCTTTCATTCGACATTAACTCTGATATAGGATTTCCACTTCCTCTTTCATTTCGTAGTATACACATTTTTTTAACTTGCTATCACTAAAATTTACTTTGACCCATTCAATAAAACTCATGTTTTTCGATCTTATGCAATAAAAAGATGAAATTAAAAAAATTATATGCATTCCACATTATTTTTTAACAACCAAAAAAATCAATAATTTGAGCGAACAATTATACTGTAGTATCTGTAAATCTATCTTTTTAGTGATGATATTAATATTATAAGAAGATATTCGCAACATTGCCGTTTTCTTTAAAAACTGCAGGTCTCAGCAATCTCATCGCATAAAATTATGATCAGTAATCCGATATGGAGCAGACCTATGTAGAGACTTTTAGTTTTCAGTTGTTCGATCTCTAAACTCATTACACAACATCGTTCGGCGCTCCCTTCTTTTCCTTCCCAACTCGTATTAGCTTCTTGTATTTTCTCTTGTCCACATAAATCCCTTTTTGCTTTTGATCCATCTTCTTGCTCCAATCAAATTTTTTCATGTTCATCTTTCACATATTTTCTTAACTCGAATAACAAGTGAGCAAATTCTCTGAGCCATTTTCGAAGAGACATCATTCAATGCATAACCCGCTCATGATACCAAATGCTACAACACTCCAGTGGATGTATGGCAGATTTAATAAACTAAGCTGGATAATAACTTACGAACTCTTTATTTCACGAAAAACCCCCTTTCAGAAATCATCATCATATACATAAACAGCAAATCATTAATTAAACAATAGCAATAGCGCAGTAGTGTTCGATACACTCGCTCTCACACTATAAAATTTCAAAGGGAGAACTGAATCCTCGACTTCACATTTTATAGTATAAGGAACACAGCGTAAGGAATTTTCTAGAAGGATATCAGACCTCATCTTTTAACAGTAGTACCGCCACAATTCTTATATATGTAATGACGAACGCCTGATGACGAGCGCCATCTGCTGGCCAACAGGTGTTGATGCTTGTTAGACGGAGGGCAGACGAGACGAGATGGGTGTGAACGCAAGTCAGGACGTGCGAGACGAGACGGGTCTCTGAACGAAAGACGCGACGTAACACGTGAATTAATCCTGCGACGTTTTCGACAAAATCTATTTGATGTTCATTTCTTTTGTTAATGTAATTGTTCGTCCTAAATGTAATTAAATGTGCGTGATTCTAAATAGTAGTGATTCCTGAGTCCTACATATATTTCAGAATTGTCGTTTTTGCTACCTAAGCTACCAAATTTGTCGTTCGAGTCAGAGGACTTTGCCCTTCCATCCATTTTTAATCCATTAAGAATATTTGTAAATTTATATTTTCAGTGATGATGCTAATAGCGCAGGAAAGCGACATTCCAGATTCTCAACTATTTGGAAGACAAAACAGAATTTTGTTTGCATCGCTTATTCCTTATGGTCTCTTTGAGCTTTCTGTCTCAAACCCAATGGCAGTAGTCTTCCCGAAATTTTCTCGTATACTCTCGAATCAATTAATTGCGTATTATTAAACGCATTATGAGAATATTTTGAATGATTATGAGTTGTCCACCAAATGCGGCGATCAATATTTAAAGAAGAAACAATTAGCTATGTTTGGCGATTTGTTTAATGATTAATCCTTGACTTGTGTTTATAATATCTAAAATAAAATTTGTAGTTTAGATGCGTTTTTTCCAAATTATTAAAATTAAAATGTGGCGCAGAAAAATTGTGATGAATTGTGTGAAAAATTAAAAATTGTGATCTTAAAATTACATACTAAACTGCATCTATTTAAATAATTACGGACAGGCGGAATAACTGCAAAACGAAAGACGGCAATCCTTTGATGGGTTTGGTTTCTAATTTTCAAAGTATCTACACACTGCATGTTAGGTCTGTGCATCAAATGGTGCCTATCTAGTTCTTTTCGTTCTGTAAGTATCGTGGTTATTTATATTCGGAACACCTTCCTTCAAAATTTGTTAAGAATTCACAAATTTGGTGTAAAGATACCAAATTTTATTCTTCTAGTTAAAGGGTTTTCGAGTTCACAGACAAACAAACATAATTCAAAAAAAAAAATCGGACTCTTGGAGGTCAGAAATATATAGAATCGTCAACATCTTGAATTAGAATTGTTTTGACGGTTACAGTCCTTTCTTTTTGTATACTTTACATACGAAAATGTAAAATTTTGCTGAAATAAATGCTCTTCCTCAACAGATAACTTTCTGAAAAATTCCGGGTTGGTTATAATATCCTTTTCCTTTTTTCTTTCCCCCCCCCCTCTCGAACTGCTTGGCATAATTTAAGCGGCTGGAAGCATAAAATTTCACAAGCATAAACATAAGAACTTCAACGCATTGCGAACAAAGAATATCAATCGCCAAAAAGTGTTAGAATCGACGAGAAAACGTTAAAGGTGCGAACGTAAACACGGAGTAATACTGTGAATGTTTCCTATTATTATTATTATTACTGCATTCGCAAACTCATGATTCATTCAAATGCGGCTAAGCAATAAAAAGAATACAAAGGTGTGAGATTAAAATCACACATACAGTGGCTTTCGCATTTATTTATGAAAAATTGTTAAATAAATTTTCTTCATTATCAATCATTCTTCATCTTTTATTTATACTTAAATACCGGGCTCACAAAATTGTTTTTTACAGTAGAAATCTATTTAAAATTCAGTTTCTTTTATCTCTGAAAAGAAAAATGTGCTATAGTTTTAATAAAAATCAAAATATTTTCAAGTATATTTTGCAACAATACATTTCCTTGTTTTAATGACTGCGGTTACACATTAGAGAGTTGCGATGATATTAAATGCACATTGTGTTCAATAAGGATGGCGTTACTCTTCTGGCATCTTGGCGTACATCTATATGCGATACCATTGTTTGTGCTGCTCATATTAAGCTTTCATATTATCCGTCAATAACAGAGTCCAAAACATTGCTGCTCTATGCAGAGCGTTTATTACGTTTACTCTGGACGCTATTCAAGAAGGGCTTATTCTTTGTAGCTAACTGTGAATCCTCATAAACTCAGTTGTTTGACTCTACCATATCAGAATGGTATTACGTACCACACTTCTATTCACGTCATTTGCTCAGTTAGCTTATCTTTTGGTACCTGAATTTCAGATAAGACTGCTAAAACTGCTTTATAAATAAGCCTTATAAAATTGTACTTCAAAAATCTGTTTTCAGCCTAATATTAACATTAAAACACTGTAGTGAACATACAGAAAACTAAATAAGTGAGCACTTCTATTTTAGACCTGAAAGGATTAAGAAAACATTTTATTTTTATTTTGAGGAATATTTATACCTTGCTTTTTAATTCCCTTGCTTATAATCAACTATCAAATCAAATCAACAAATGTACTTTATTTGAAAAAATAACTTCTGTAAATGGTTACAAATTAAAAAAAAAAAGAAAAAGAGTAGATTCAATTCAATTTCCTTTTTATTCTTTGTTCTTTTGTTTTTATTCAGTACAATCGCTTTCCCCGGTGAAGACATCGGCTATTTTCAATACAACCTCCATTTTCTTGGACTAAGCATTGCATTCTGTACACCTTACTCTCTAAATGTAACATTTCATTTCAACATTTCAGGAGGCATGTTCATAACAGTCCGTGTTATGTTTTCCTTTAAAACTGATCAGTTCGAGACTCCACGAAGATAAACCTTCGATTTTTAAATAACCTCATAGAAAAAAAAGTTTCGTGGGGTTAGATCCAGGAGTGAGGTGGCCATGCAACAAGAAAACAGCGACTAATGACTCTTTCTTCTGTAAAGTGTTGGCGCAACAGTTGCTGTACGGATGTACCAATATGTGGTAGTGCTCCATCCTGCATAAAGACAATTTTATCTAAGCATTGCCTTTGCTGAATTTGTGAGATAACAAAACTACTCAGCATATCACGATATCTTCGAGCGTTTACGAAACAGCTCTGCGGTTTACTTTTTGAGCATGGAGTGAGATTTCTTGCATGGAATTTTCCAAATTCTAGAATTCTGAGTGTTAACAGTCCCATTCAAATAAAAATGGGCCTCATCACTCCAGTGAATTCTCCAAGACCAAGCCTCGTCGACCACCATCCTGGCAAGAAATGTCAAAGCAAAGGTTAATCGAAGATCATAATCTGTAGGTTTTAATTCATGCAAAAGGCTAATTTTATATGGATAGGATTGAAGAATTTTTCTTAAAACTTTCCATACTGTTGAAGCACTAACATCTAGTTGTCGGGCAACTCCACGTGTGCTGCTATTACCAGCAGTGCTCGCCTGCTTTCTTTCAACGATTGCAGTCGCAACATCTGTGGTCGTATCCTTCGATACCGGTTTCCGTCCTCTATCAGGAACCTGTTTTGTCAAATTTTTTAATCATTGCTTTCACTGCATTAATTACTAGAGGTCCTTTACGTAAATTGTTTCGACTTCTAAATTCGCGAAGAGCGGCCGCTGCATTGGATTTATTAAGATAAAAAAGCTTTACAAGTAATGCATGCTGTATTAAAGTAAGACGCATTTTACATATCAACTGATACTTGAAATGATTTTTAATGCCCCACTATTTTTTTATAACTCAAAATACTGGCGCTGGTGTAAACTACATAATTGACATTTTGTATTTTGCAATTTTCCCCCGTGTTTTATGCAAAATTTTAGCTATCTTAAATATAAAGCGCCACATTTTCCCCTATCATCAACTTTAGGAATTAGGTTTTTTTTTTTTTTTTTTTTTTTTGTATGGATTCCTTTTTCCCATGTCGTCATTTGTTCCCGTACAAAATTTGGTGGTTTTGCGGCTGATAGTTCGAGCTACAGAGATCTCTGAGTACCGTCAGTTTAAAAAAAAAACACCCACCATTTTAGAAAAATAAAGAAAAAGTGTAGATTAACTTTATAGGATGCATCAGGGTTTTTCATGGTAATATAGGTTTATTGTCATACTGATTGTATATCGGCTTCTTTTGAATCCGATGACAATTAAGAATAATTTATCAAGTCTTTTTTAAAATAGCAAAAGGTGTGTAGATGTGTGTGTGCGCGCGCGCGCGCGTGTGTGTGTTAATAGCAAAAGCAAACGTGCATGCCTGTTATTTTTCTGTTCATTGGTTCTTAAGAATTATCAAATTGTTTTCAAGATTATTATTTTTTTGAACGACTCTTTGCTGTTTAGGCCAATTTTTCTCAATTGGGCTTGGCTCCAAAAGGACCCTGGCATTAGAGTTCAATCTGTTCTTGATTCAATTCTGTAGCGTAACTAGGTTGGAGCGAAAAGAACACTTGGCGTAGGCAGCATTGTCATAGGATCGAAACAGTTAAGAATTTTTTAAAGTGGTCTTTATTTATTTTTTTTATCTTTCTAAGGTCAATATCTATAGAATCTTTTAAAAATAATTCAATCCAAATCTGGGATAAATTAATGCCCGCAGAATCTTTTTACAGCCTATTATTGTGTCGTGGTTAAATTTACCACTTTTGTTCAATACAAATTTATTTTCGCATTATTAATGAAAAGATTCGAAACTCTGTATAGACAGATTACTTTGAGAATGAAAAAAAAACTCAGGTTTCATTTTTAAAAATTATAAAAATAGATATTTTAAAGAATTTTTCAACCTGCCACCTTTATTTCCAAGTCCGTAAATACAAATTTTTTTCTCTACAAATTTGAAAGTTTGTAAAGAAGAGAGTGGTATCCCTGCGAAATAAATTTATTAAAAAAAAAGGACGGCTTATAAATACTATTTCAAAATAAAACTCGTATCTACTAAAACCGGCCTTGCAGCAAATATGCCATGGAAAATAATATGGTATGTCTTGGAAAAACTTTTTGCAAAACTTTGATTAGAGTTTTTATTAACTAAAAACTGAGAAATGTCGATGATTTTGGTGATTGTTTTGTAAATACTATTGCATAGGAATAATTTTGACATAATCTTATAATTCCAAAATTTATCTTTCCAATGATATAGGTGGTTACCAAAATAATAGAAATAATAATCCTGGTTATCAGTTTTTTTAAATATAAAAATATATATCATGATAATATAAGGTAGCTTCAGTGAAATTATACACCTCTTAGATTTCTGTCAAAAAAGTAAAATGATAGATCTCACAATTATAAGGGTCCGACTAGCTGGAGCAAATGTGATCGAAACATTTCAGCTTTCCGGCATTTCTAGAGTTACGGCGAGTGAAGTCATGACAGTATACACACAGCGTGGCAAGACAAGCTCTGCAAAGCAATTGGACAAGCTTTGTGATAGAGACAGACGGGTATTCAGGCTGATTGTAATGTCTAAAAAGAAAACAACGACTGTCAAAATGACCGCAGAGCTCAATCAAAATCTATATTCTCCAATGTGAATAATTAGCGTTAGAAAGTGCTTTTATAAGCAGAACATTTACGACAGGGGAGTATAATATCCATGACAATTGTCACAGATGTTAATGCCAAACGTCGTCTACATAAAACCTAATCGATTGATATGTAGAAGACAGTTATATGATCAGACGAATGACCTTTCATACTTTTTCCCAAAACAGGATGGATAAAACTTTGGAGAATAATTGCACAAGCGTAAAATCATGATTTTCTCCTTCCGGTTGTCAGGCATGGAGGTGGATTTGTCATAATATGGGCAATGATGTTGTGGTTTTCTGCTGGAACAGTTTTATTTCAGAAAGGAAGGATTTTTAGGGAGAAGTATTGAGGAATTTTAGTTGACCAGGTACATCCATCCCATGATACAAACTCTTTTTCCTTTATTGGATGGAATTTTCCAGGATGATAATTTTCCTATTCATGAAGCGGGGCTTGTCCCATTGGGTTTGATGAACACGGGGATGAGGTGGAACATTTACTTTGGCCAACACAGTCCCCATACCTCAAAATAATTGAACCGTTTCGATTTATTTTAGAGCGTCCAATCTCGAATTGACATCCTCCACCGGCGTCTCTCCAGGAACTTTCACAATATCTCCATGAAGAATGGTACAATATCCTTTTAACCCCTACTTGTTTGATTTGATTCCCAGGCGAATCCAAGTTGTATTACATGCCAAAGGTGGGTCCACGCCTTATTAATAAAGTTTTTTTTTTGTTCTTTCCGGTTTTTATTATTTTGATAACCACCTATGTGTATTTTACATTCCAGGTAATTTTTTTTTCTTTTAAGAAATTTACACTTTAACTACAAAAAAGTATAAAGTAAATTTTTATGATAATTGATTATGAATATTAGATTATTTCGATTTCTCTCTGTACGATTTTAAGAATAAGGTAATTTTTATTTTAAGATTAGATTTGTTATGCAAAATGTACATGAATTATTTAGGGAAGTTCAGATATTCTAAAATTATTTAGATATTTTTAACTATGCATTCCATAGGAAAATAGCAATTTTCCTATTTATTCAATATATATATTATAATTTATTATATAATTTCTTATCATTTAATAAATTAGTAAATGTAATGACTATAAAAATTATATGTAATTTAACATAAGTATGTGCTAAATTATAGTTCAGTAACATATTTGGCATTTGAAGCATTTTATAGGTGAATGAAGGGTTAGGTTTCTATAACTTTTCGTTATTTTCTAGAGATAACTAGTTGTTGAATCCTTAAGATGGTAATTGTGTTTAATTACATTTTTAAAGGAGTTGTGGAAATGATTTTTTTAATTCAATTTGTGCAATAATTTTCTTAAAAAAGTATTTTTTTTTATTTAATGAAGTAATATGCGATTATTGTAATTTAAATAAAATTCATACATAACCAATATAATAAATTATCTTAATTAAATTTCATACTTTTTTAGGAGATTATTCTGCTAAAGTCTTTTTTAACACTTAACCTTAAGGGTCAAATCTTTCTTTAGCTTCAAAACATTCAGTATATTTTCATTTTGTTTTCGCATTAGAATTTAGTTCAGATAATAACATTATTTTGTTGCACTGGTTTTGTGTGTGTGTGTGTATTTCCCAGTGTAATTTTTGGTTATTTGATGTTACTAATGCTTCCAATGTATCGGTAATTTTAACTTCAATACTACTCCAAGTCCCTGCATCCGGAATCAGAAGATTCCCGATCAGTGGAGGTGGGTAAGTCTGGGAGGAAAAGATGGGGGAGGGGTATATCTATTAGAGAAAGATGCATTAGAAATAAGAGTAAATACAAGAGCAAATTTTTGTGTAGCAAATTTGAGCAAATTTGGCATGCAATGTATGTTTTGTAAGCAATCAAAGGGCAAATCTTGATTATAAAATGAGTCTAAATGTAAAATAGGTACTAAGATAAATATAAATAAAAATAATAAAAAAAACAGAGGACGAAAATTTAATCATCACAAAACAAAACTAACGGTTGTGCACCCCCCCCCAACTTTCTAATAAAAGTGCTATTCTAGAAAATGCATTGCATGGCACTGGCGTACAAAAGTAACGAAATATTACTTTCTGGCATGAATTTAGCATTTTTACTGAATCTATTGTGTCATCCTTGGCGAGTTTTTTTGACGATTTATCCCTATCATGTGGTTAATATTATCCGAAAATCGAATTTGTGTTTTAGACCCGTTTCTCCCACTCGATTGAAACAAAAATTTGTCCTTATAGTCCTACCATACCAAATTTGATATATTTAAGTCATTCCACTTGGAGTTATTGTGTTTATATGTTTCTGAATATTCAGACCGAGGGACGGCTAGTCTCTTGTCGAATTTGGCTCAGTCTTGATACTTGCCTACGTTATGAATATGTATTCTGAATTTTATTTATCTAGCTATTTTCATTTTGTAGTTATTGTGTTAACTTATATTCGAAAAGTCGGGCAGACTTCCCTTGAACGGAATTTTCATAAAATTTGATATAAATACCTTGAGTTATATTCTGTCTGTGACAAATATAACTAAAAAATATTTGAGTTATATTTATCACAGACAGACATTTTACAAAAATGTATTATTCGACATCAGGGGATTCTAAAACGCGAAGTATATATATATATATATATATATATATATATATATATCACTGTTGAGATGTTGAGGTGGCTGAGCAAAAGCAGAAATTCTTTATGTTTTCAAAAAATTTCATGAGAAATGAAATCTTCGTTTTAAAGAAGTTAGTAACAAAAGTTATCTTCCACCAAAGAGTTTCTAAATCTGGTGCTGGCTTTTACATACTGATACAAAGCATATGCTTTCCAGTTCCATCATTTTAGTATTGATACTTTTGACTTGACCCTAATAGCTCAAAATGGTCAGCAACATTATAACGATATCCTCACAATATTGTTCAGTATTTAGAATATCGAACAACATCATGTATATATCATACAGTTTGAAAAATATCATGTACTGTTCATTGTACCATTACCTATAATGGAATTTTAGTCGTTACACCTGAATTCCAATCTTTTTTGCAGTTGATTATTATAAAGTTCTATAGTTCTTCCTTAAATAACAAGAGAGAAAAAGAGAGATAATTTTGAAGACACTAAAAGTTAAATAAGTTCAATAATTAAATTAATGTCAACTGACATACGAAATTAGCAAAATAATTTACATGAATAAACCAGGTTGTCGCCAAACCCGTCTAATTTGAATTTTGTGTAAACCATATTAATTGAAATGGTATTTACTCTGGGTGACATTTTATGCAGATGGGCCTAAAGTTTCTAACCGAAGTACATGTTGAAAAATTGTTTCCACAAGTGCCAGATCCAACAAAACATATAGCTATTGAATTTAATTTTAATGCGATGCTCAATCCATCAGTTGTAACTCTGAATTATAGTCTGCTTCCGTATGTTATAAAGCTTTGATAAAGAAAAGCTATTTAATCAAAAGTTGTAAAAGCTTTATCAAAGCCTCAATAGATTCTCTAAAAGTTATTGTTTCTAATGAAATAATACCCTTTCTTTAAAGAAAAGTTATCTTTGTTTGCATCTCATGGTAGACAATAATTTAAAATGTTTTAATATTTTACAATTTTTGTAATATTTTATGCCTTTGCAAAAATTACCATCAGTAGTCTTCTAAAAATTAACGTCAGTAAATTCTATTTCATATAAAAATATGTTATTTATTAAAATTTGTATTTGAAATTAAATAATTGACTATACTGGATTAAAAAATTTGGTGTTGGATACAATATTTTTGTTAAATCAGAGCTATGTTTTGTACGTAACTCCTATTAGTGCAAGATATTGTATGATATTTCTATGTAATTTACTTATATCTTAAATGACGCACAATAACATTAAAAAGGCATATAGTGGTATTAAATCTAGGTTCGCTATTGGCAAATGCAATTAGGCATATCAGTTTTGAACCTCTAAACCTGCAACTTAACACCACTTTCTTACATTTTTTTTTTTTTTTATCGACATGATGACTGTCTATCTACCACTACAAATTCAAATGCAACAGTTTCACAAGCAATATTCGAAGTTACCGGTTCCCGAAACTAATAATTAAAAGGTCAAGACTAGTTATCTTATGCGACTGCTTCAGCTCCACATTAGCTGGGGGGGGGGGGGGGCGCTCTAAAACGCTTTTATTGAAAAGTGAAATTCTTTGAGAACCAGGAAATATATTAAAATGCTATTATATTCGCTTTCTAGTTAACCATCGTTATTGTTAACCAGTTATTTTGCTTTAAAGTTCATTTATTTGAAGTTATGGCACACACAGAACTAGAAATTTTATATATAGCTTTAATTTTCAGAAAGGCATTTCGCTTCTTACTTTTTAAATAAACATCATGACATATTTTTCCTTAATATAAAATATTTAAAAACTAAGAATTTCAACAAAGTTGTTGCATTTATGTTCTCTCTATTCTTCTAGCGGATTCTTTTTTATTATATATGTCATATATATATGCTCTAGTGCGATAAAATTCATTACTTAAAATTTAAAAGTACTTTAAAAAAATCATTATTTCATGATGAAGCAAGTTAGACTTTCAATGTAAATCAATTAATTAGCAATGAATAATTGATTTGATACTCTTTATTCCCTTCCTGAGATTCAAAACTTATTTCATTCTGAATAGTGAATTACTGTTATAAATGCAAAACTATTCAGTTATTTAGTTTATTAATCTCACATTTGAATTTTCCATTTAGAATATGCTATTTTAGTAGATGTACTAAAATCAAATAAAAAATTTTTGATTTAATAAATTTTTCTTCCTTTTTTTGATGCTCTATTTTTGATAAGGTCCCATATTAGGTCAAACATTAAGCAGAGCAAGGTAGGCAGCAGTTGCCCACCGGTCTTCAAAAACATAATAATAAATTGAACTGGCAACGTACGGCCCGCCAGCGACAACTGATTGTCTGTTGGTTTTAAATTATTATTTTTTAATTCCCTAATATCATTTGCAAAATTTTGAAGGTAAATATTTTCTTACTTCCCAGTTAAATCTCTGTAATATTCTTGTGTAACTTAGTACTTTAAAATAGTTTTTCTTGTTTTTGGAAAGACGTTATAGATTAGTCAATGAAAAAAAGTTGTTTCGGCTATTTCTTTCGACTTTACTCAATTTTTTTTTCGTTGTTTTTAATTTAGTTTCCACTCTCTTGTTATTCCTAAACAAGTTCCCCTACATATTTAATTCATCAACACAATGGATGGAGACGTGACGAACTGTTTGCGAATTGGGCAGAATGTCAACATTCAACGCACAGATGGTAAATTATTACAATTTTCTTCTTCTTTTTCTAATGAATAAATCTTTATAATGTTTATCTGTACATATAACATTGTAAAAATATCTCATTATCAAAGGTTTGCTAATATCACGATTTTATCTTTGTGTTAAAAAAATTTCTTTGTAGATGACACTTGTAGTTTATTGTTTATGATTTCTAAAATAGTGAAACGACATCCAAATTGACACATTTAATTTTTTATTTTAGATAAAAACTTTTCATATTTTTTCAGACTGAATAATATTTTAATGTCATCAACTATTTGAAAATTAGGATATAAATGTTAAATGTAATATATATTTTCAATAAATCATTGCTTCAATTCCTTTTCAAATCTGCTTTTAAATTTAAAGAGTTTACCTCCTTTGAAATCAGAAAGCAAAGTCAAACTTTTGTACTTCTAATGTTATTGGTTTATTATTGATTTTTTATTAAAAAATTAGTTAAAAATCCAACCTTAGTTTCTTTGTAAGTTCCAAAAGGAAAAAGGTCTCTATATTTGATGTATTTGTATGCCCCATTTAACTGTGTGAAGTATTTAATATCTTGTTTTATCTTAAAATTTAAATAATTATTTTAATTTTCATTTCATATTTAGGGTGTAAAACATTTCTGTTACATTTAGGATACTAATCTTAAAAATTTTATTCTGTATTATTTAATACTGAGAAACACTTTCTAGGTATGTCATCATTTTTACCTGCAAATATGACAAGATGATACTATAATTCATTTTCTACTTAATTTATTACTATAACTGATAATGAACTGACATTTAAATTTGTCTTTGTAATGCCATATAGGCACAAATTATTTTAGATATTATTATTAATAATAAATTATATCTTTTAAACTGGATTTGATTTCAGTCCTTTTATTTTTTCACCAGGACGTATTCACTCAGCTGTGATTAGTGGAATAAATGCTGTTAATCGGAGCTTGACAGTGGAATGGTTTGAAAGTGGAGAAACTAAGGGAAAAGAGGTGAAATTTATTTATTTATAGTTGAAATTTGTTAAAATTCTTAAGCATTTTTTTATTCATGTTTGCTGAAGAATTAATTTGAATGAATGTAATAATACTTTTTCACACCATTTAATTTTACTTTAACTTTTAAGCTGCGAGAATGGGCATAGATAAACGGATCCTTCAAAATTATCGTACATGATATTGCTGTTAAAATGCTAATATGTACAAATAAAAATTGTTTTTGAATTGAAAATTCTTTTGGCTTATGCACATACACAGACATATGTACAGTGGTAACCAAAATTGTGGACACTTTTGAAAATTTTAATGTTTTCTAACTTAGTATGCTTGTAGAAAATGTAACGTTTCACGAAATGGAAACTCTTGCATATCATTTTAAAGGGAATTTAATGCTGATTTCAATACTAAAAGCAAAATTCAAATATTTGCAATAAAAAAAAAGTTGTGAGGCAATAATTATTGAGATACATTAGATGCTGATGACTGCAGTGAGTTATCAGTGCTTAGTAAGATAGCCTTTATTTTTTATTACAGCTTCACACTGATGCTTCCTTTTAAGCTCTTCCTTTGTTATTGCTTGATACTAGGAAACAATTATAAACTCAATTAATCCTCTTTTATTTGATGAACGCTTCATATATATGAGTTTTCAAATGGTCCCATAAGTTCTCAATAATTTTGAGTTTAGGATTATTTCCTGGCCATGATAACAATTCAGTGCTCTTTGTACTAAATCACACTTTCGATATTTTTGCTGTATGGCAAGGAGGTGAATCCTGCTGAAAAATAAATGCTGCATTGTTGAGAAAGAGATCACTGATGGAAGGTGTAAGTTTTGGCTCTAGAATAGTGTTAATGTAGTCAATGTATTTTTTTGCATTTAATGTCCCATCAATAACATGAAAGGGACCAATACCGTCTGCTGACATGCATGACCAAATCATTACATTAACGGAGTTCTTCATAGTTGCCTGAATGCAGTCAGGATGTAACTCTGCCTATTCTATGTCTTGCCGATTTTTGCCATTGCTACCAAATAACAATATCTTTGTTTCATCACTCCGTATATTTGTAACTGCTGATCATCTGGCCAATTAATATGCTCTTTTGCCCACTGTAATTTTTTATACACTGCTGTAAATTTTTTCGTTGAATTCTGCCTCTTAGTCTAACATCTACTAATCTTTTCCTGATTGTTCTTGAACTGATATAAATGCCAGCATCATTAAATTCACTTCTGGTGGCCGCTGATAAAATCCTTCGATCATGGAGACAGTTTTTTTTTTATTCTTCTGTCATGAACAGATATGGTGTACCTTTTCCAGCCATTTCCTGCATTGTTTTTTTATTGAATTTATCTCCTGGTATTGTAAACAAAACTTTTCGAACCCCATATGTAGTTACTGAACCACCCACCTGTTTTGCAATTTCAGCATAGGAAAGACCACATTCATGTAACACAATAATCTTAGTTTTCTTTCTAAATGTCCATTCTATTCTTTTATTTGATGGCATTGCTTCATGACTAAATATTAGAAATATTTACAACAATTCCTACTAAATATTAAAAAGCTTAATAAAATTTATTTCTTAGATTTGATTACATAAAAAAGTCTCCTTTCCATAGAAAAAAGCACAATAATGACCTGTTCCAACTTTAAACAATATCTTCTTCTGGCAGTTATTAACATTTTATTGAGTCCCAAAATAAGAACAGTGATTGGTCAGGAAAGTTAGAAATTACAATCCACTTCAGCCCTATGTTTGTTATTCAAATTAAAGTAAGAATAACATTTTTGTATTGAAAATATTTGAATTTTGCTTTGCATATTGAAATCAGCATTAAATTCTCTTTAAAATGATATATAAGAGTTTGCATTTTGTGAAATTTATGGCAGTAAATTTTTATTTTGTAAAATATATGTTTTGCTTATTATATTTTTCTTTTGGATAGATTGAATTCAGTGCAATTTTCAACTTGAATCCTGATCTTTTCTCTAATGATTCTACAAAGAACACATCCAATACAATCAATTCAGTACGAAAGGTAATATTAACTTCTCTAACTCTTATTAATAAGAAATAATATAAATATTATACTACAAAAAAACGAGAAAAAATCAGATAGGAAAGAATGCATATTTATGATATATAATATAAGCAACACACTTATAGTTTTTCTTTTTTCTGATCTTCCATAAAAAGAATTTTTGTATGTTTTATTTAAAACATGATATTTCTTGTGTTGATGCCAAATTTTAGAAATAACATACATAAAATTACAAATGATTTATTTAAATGGTGATGAAATAGTTTTTTCTAATTTTTTAAAAAAATATTATTTATGTTACAAATTAGAATGTAGGTTTAGTTTTATAATATCTTGAGAAACGTGGGAATATTTTGGATTCAGATAAATTTGAGATTAAAAATTTAATTTGTGATTAGAAATTAATAACTTTTTGTGACTTTCTAAAACATTGTACATATTATAATTGAAAATTGACATTAAAAAGCTAATAGTGGTCAATTTTTTATCTTATGAAAACACTGTATGCCATAATAAGAAACTGAATAAGGTATTTGAATATTGTAAAATATTTATACACAAGTGAGTTACTTTTCAGGATGATTAATTGATTGATTTTTTTATCAGTAGCTTTTAAATATGAATTTATATTTTTCTCCATTCTACACTCTTTATAATTTAGGTAAAACTTTCATAAATAAGCTGTCAATTTATAAATAGTATTAATTTTTACCTTAAAAGGTTAGTCTCTGACTATTATAAGAAACTTACCAAAGGGCATGTAGATTTGAATAGTTGGAATACATTTTTCTCTTTATATTTGTTACATTTATTTATTCAACTACCTCTTTTAATCAAGTTTGTAGCTTTTGACTTATTATCATTTTTTTTTAACTTTATTTAGGCCAGAAAATATTTTTAGACTCCAAAAAACAAGGTTCAGAAAAAAGGAAAATCTTAACTATTTGGAACATAAGATTTCAGATGTTAAAATAATTCAACTTCAGATGCTATTAAATATATGTATTAAAATGTTTTACAAGGATTATTATTGCTGTTATGTTTTGAAATTCTGAGACTATAGAGTTATTGTTACTTTAAATTTGTTCTTTGTGACACTACTTGGAGTTCAAGATTAAACATTTTGCAAAATTTCTATTTAGTTTAATGCATTATGTTTTAAAATTTCTTCTTGGTTTAATTAAAGTAGAATTTGCATGGCTTCCCTGTTAAATTTTCGTGTGAAGGCCCATGTTCTTCTAAAATCAATATTCATCACACTATCGTGAAAATTGTTTCGAATTTCAGAGATTTTATAATCAAATTTTAAAAATTAAGATCAATTTTATTACTTTGAAGTTTTATTCTAATTAACATCACATTTGAAAATTTAACTAAAAGTAAATTACAAAGGGGGAAAATTTTTTTTTTTATATTTTAATTGATGAGTAAGTAGTACATAAATTTTCAATGAACATTACTGTTTCACTCAGTCAAATTTACTGAACATATTACTTGCTAATGAGTGAAAGTAACATGATGTTCATTAGATTCAACTTGAATAGTTAATTTGATGAAGGATAAATAAATTATGAACATCAATTTGTTATATTAAATTTCCAAACATTTATAATTAGATATATTGTACTATTTTGCCAAATTCTTTCCCGTCTTTCTTTTCAATTCATTAACTATAGTTAAAAATTATTATACAGATCTACAATAAAGTATTTTTATATTTTTTTCTTAGATAATATAATTTTGTTATTAAACTTTCAAACTTTTAATATATTTCTTAAATTATAAAAAAATGTCATTGTATATGTTATTATGTCTTTCAATAAGTGATAGTTCATAATTGTTATAGTTAATTTGTTGTATTTAATAAAAATTTGGATAATTAAATATGTTTATTTCAAATATGAAATGTAATTTATGTTTTAATAAATTGTAAGTGTAAGTTGCAATATTTGAAAATATCAGTGTTTTCTTTTCTTTTCACAGATAAATCGTCAGACTGTGTTCACACCTAATAAAGGTTTGTTAAATATTTTTGCATTATAAATGCCATAACCTCCAATGTATAACTTCTGCTAAGCATGTTTTAAAATAAATCTTTAAAATTTCTATGTATATTAACCATTTAAAATTACCAGAGGTTTATTTAAAAGAAAGAAATTGTCTTTATAAACTCAGTGCTATGATCATCTTTATTTTTGATACTAATAACAATTGTTCCCAACACTATTCAATCAACTTAAAATGAGTTGTTTTGAGATCAAAATCTTTTGCTCATTTCATCAAGTAAAGTGGTAATGACAAACAATTTGAGATTGAAATTTGAGTGAAAGGAATGTAATATTTTAATTTGTTTAAAGAATTAAAACGTGTTGCTAGGTTATTATAAATTTTTATATAAGAAAAATTCTAAGAATTTTTTGGGGGGTGGGGTGAATTTTGAAATTTTTAGATTAGACAGCCAATTCATTTTTTAAATATTTAAATCATTTGTAATTATCATTTAAATTTGTTATGGTTTAAATACTAAAGGTTAATACTGTTAATAAAACTTGAATGTAAATAACAAGGCATTATAACCTGAGTTTTGTTTGAAGGTGATTTGCTGATTTTTGTTGACAGGAGTTTGAGACAAAGGAAAGGAAAACAAAATATTGGATTTTGTGGCTTTAAGTTGTAGGTCTTACTTCCTGTAGGTTGAATATTTTGTACATTTTGGTAGGATAGGAAAAGTGTCATTGACTGCTTTGAAATTGATGTATATTGAGTTGTCAGAAAAGTTGAAGCCTGTGTTGTGCAAACACCAGTGCAATAAGTCTGTCTTAAATTCTGCTTTAACTCCATTTGTTGATAGTATTAATGTCTAGGAAGTTTCTAGTTGAAGCTTGATTTTTGCTTCTTTGATAATTTTCTGAAGTTATTTGTTGGTTGTAATAAATATGACCAG
The DNA here is from genome assembly GCA_026543865.1 of Argiope aurantia. NCBI lineage: Eukaryota > Metazoa > Arthropoda > Arachnida > Araneae > Araneidae > Argiope > Argiope aurantia. The sequence goes on along the minus strand of JAPMOR010053584.1, from coordinate 33,360 downwards.
AATTTTAAGAATAAATTTTTATAGATATTCTATAATTTAGACTCGGTTTGATTTTAATTGTCTGATAAACATTATGTTGTGTTAGAATGTTATATTTGAAAGTTTTGTGATTTGCATGTTCTGCATTAGCATCATGTAACTAGTAATGGCTTATCGAATACATTTGCAGTAAATTAATTTAAGTTTTCTTTCTAGTTTCTAATTCTGTTTAATTATAGTTTTTAAAAGTTAAATAAAACATTAAAATGAAAAAAAAACCATTAAATGAGAAAATTAATAAGTTATTAAGAGATACACGTTAAGACTACTCAAGACTAAAAAGCATCAAAATTTGCATATTTTGATGATTTTTTGTTTTGCAATCAATTTATCTCAAAGACCCATACATTTTTTACATTGAGGTTGTAGAGGCTGTGCTGCTCTGTTTGCAAACCTGGTTTGACAGACAGCTTGCTGTGTGACTATAGGTACTTTCTCCTTTTATTTATTAATTTTTATTTTTTATTCTCTCTCTCTCAAGACTTACTATCACTTTTTTTCTTTGCTTTTTCTCGTAGGTGTTATTTCATAGGCTGCTTTTATGAAAAATCATCTTTTTCAATATTTTTTTCTTAGAAATTATTTATAAAAAAAGATATATAAAGACAACTTTCTGAAATATAATTAACATTAAAAGTTTGAGGCTGTTTAGAGGTAAAGCTTTTTTTTTTTCTTTTCTTTTGCTGATTTATTTATTTCTGATGACAAGCCTTCATTGCATATTATTTCAGATTATAAAATATTAACATTGTATTTCTTTCTTTAATTTTAGTGAAATGCCAAGAAATTTGAGCTAAATGTTTTTTCCCCTTTACTGTTAGTTAAGATTTCTTTCTTACTTTTCTTTTCTATATATATTTTTTTAAATTGCATTAATTTTCTTATATACTTCTATCAACTTAGAATTGTTTTTACAAATAAGACATGCTACTTGGCTGCCTAAAAAATGATGTAGATTTTTTAAAAGAAAAAAAAATGACTTACAAAAAATATTTGTCATAAATAATTTGACATGTTTTTTGCTTTGCATAAGCATTCATTTTCTTTTAATTTTAGAAGATATTATGACTTATATATATAATTACAAATACTGTGTTGATTTTTAAGACATCTGTATATGCTTTTGATAGAATAAGAAACATGCATATTTGCTTTCATAAAATGCCACATATTTTTCTTAAGCATTTGAAAATTTTATAATTCATCCTGTTGATGTGTGGTTAGTTTGAAATTAGCTTTTTATGATAAGATAGGTTACTTTGATTTGCATATAATGTATCTTATATATACTTATTTTAAATTTAATATGTTAGAAATTTTTTTGAATAACGGTAGTTAATGCATTTAAAGATTTTGAATCGAGATTCTAGGCTCGTGTGTAATGGTGTTTCACTGTAAAAATATGCATTAATTCTAAAATATCGAAATCTGAAATTGTGGAAATGAAATATTCTTGTATAAAAGTAGATTTTAGTTTTAACAATTTTTATTGCATTATTATATTACAAGGTTTATGGGCATTTTGTTATCATGTGAGAGCATGCTGTTGTTTTGATTTGAGGTTTTTGAAGCCTCAAAATGCATCAGCAACAAATTGGTGATTTATCACTTTTGAGGCATCAATTTTTAGCTTTTAGGGTTATTAGAAAATAATGCAGAAGGTTGTCATATTTGGCGATTTATCACCAACTAAAGTTACAACTTAATTTCCAAATTATTTCATCTTGGTTTAGACATTTAGCAATACAATTTATGTGTCCCCTCACAGTTATAATATTCATCTTAATCATAAAAGAGAGTAATCTGTTTTGTATTCCAAAGGGATTAGGAAATCAAAAGGTTTCTCATATTTTTATAATTTTCTTATTCCTGTTTTTTCCATAGTAACAGTTAGTAAATTTTAGAGGGAAAGATTTTCGTTTATCAATGATTTGCATTTCAGGAAATGAAGTATTGCGTACAGATGTTAAGAAGCTCAACCGGAATAACACTACAGGTAAATTATAAGCAACTGATCTGCTAGTTGCAGCTTAAGCTATGTATGGATAGAAAGACAAGACTTTACAATTCAGCTGTTTTGTCACTTCTGAATGAAATGAATGCTTTAAAGTCTTTAGCAGTATTTAAGAACTTATTTTAATTTATTTATCATGCAAGAAGATTTTGACCTAAATTGTGTCTCGCTAATTTAACATGCTTCTTCTAATTAATCTGAAATGAAAATTCTTTATTTCTTCTCTGAAGTAATCAGCATTCTACTTTGCATGATCTGATTAGCTATCTGCATCTGGATGATTTATTATTTGTTCTCTACTAGAGAAGATGGGTGAAATTAATTTTTTTTCCCCCAAGATTTATTTAGAAAATTTTTTCTCCTGCATATCATTGTATTATTTCAATTATATATTTTTGTTCAAATTTTGTTGCTGTTGTAAATTTTAATGCTATATCCTTACAAAAGAAATGTTTGCATTTGTGAAAGGAAATTGTGTAATTTCTTTTAAATATTTTATTGAAATTTATATTTCCTTTATACAAAATGTTCTTTTATTAGTAAATTTGGCCAATATGAATTATTCATCATATTATGGGAATTTCATTAGTTATGTTGATAAGTATACACATTTTTTAGATTTAATGCAATAAGATGATTATTTAAAATTAAACTAATTTTTACTTTCTAATATTATTAACATTTATTTGTTTTAAAAAATTCTCTTTATACTTTTCACTGATCTCAATTTTCAACTTCCCATTGTTACTGAAATTTTGTGTTATTCATTTGACTCAGTTATTTTGCTTTCTATTTATTTGTATAGTTCAAAAGAGAATATTATATATATTAGGCATATAGAGCTTTTATTAAATGCTTACATGTCAATAGGTTCTTTAACCTAACCTTAATTTTGAAAAATATTCAATTTTTATAATATAATGAAATAGTGCACTATTGAGCCCATATATGAAGAATTATTTTTATTTATGATTTTCTTTTATAATAATTTTTTTTAAAATTTCATTTCCTTTCATCATTAAAAATAAAGTGTTATCTAATTCTGAGATTTCCCCCCCTTTATTTCGTGGAGAGGGAGGTGCCAGCTCGGGTGTCATCCTCGTCATCTGACCGCAGTTCAAAATTAAGAGGTCCGTCCCAAAATAGCCCTAGTGTTGCTTTACAACGGGACGTTAATATAACTAAAACTAAAAATCCCCCCCCCCCTCATTATTTTAAATATATGTTTGTCATGATTCTATTTGCCAGTATTTTGTAATTCATATGATTTTTCAACTGAATTTTTCATTAAACATCTAAATGTATGTTTAATACAATATTTTTAAATCATAAATTTTGTATTTAAATTGTGAATGTATGAAATAGTTATTGGATTCCATCCAGGCACTTAACATGTAAGCTGATATAAATTTTCTGATGAAGAAATATTGCAGAAATGTTCTCATTGATTTATTGAAGTAGTTTATTTTTTATTCCTAAATATCTTCAAAGATGTTTCTATTTAATTAAGCTAAATCATTTCTGTTTTTATAAGAATTTAAAAATTTCTTAGGTATTTGATATCTTATTTGATGGTTAAGTTAAAAGTTCTCTGTTACATTTCTTTTGTATTGGACTAAATTGGGAATAAAACAGAAGTTATAAATAACTGTTTTCTTCTAGTAAATTTATTTTTTGATCAAATTTGATTGAGTCATTCAGTGTAAATTGCATACTGCACCATTTAATGGCTTATATAATAAAAATAGCCATAATAATAAAATAACATGGCAAGTAACATATTTGCTTTTCTTTTTCTTGTTTTAAAAATATTTTTATCTAATTGCATTTTTAATACAGTTTTTTTAAATTATTTTTTATTTGTTTATTTTCTAATTTATCAGTTTTAAAATATAAGGAAATTATGTTCTCGAATATAAGGAATAAGTTACATACTTTTTAAACTTGTGTCAATATTAAAAAAAATTATATTTCTGAAAATATTAATTTACTTGGTGAATGCTCTTATGATATTTTAAAAAAATCCATGTAATTTTGTTGTTAACATTTATTTATTATGGTTTTTAGATGATATTTATAATTTTTTTAAAAAAATAAAGCTCAATTAATGTATGTTCATAGAATGTTTCTTCATGTTTTAATAAGTTATAATTTTCACAAAGCTCTTAAATTTTTTCTCTTTATTACTTTTAAAAGATATAAAAATAAACATTTTATTTATCTGCCACAGAACAAATTAGTTTGAACAAAATATTAAGAAAACCTGAACTCTAAACTTGTGAAGCTGCTTTAAAACACGATTTCCTCATAACATAGTATAAAACCAACTATAAAATTGAATTTAATATGATTAAATATTGCCCTGATTATAATTCTAATTGTAAAATTGAGAAGAATGGGAGTAATTTGATTGTAACTATTTAGTAAAATAATAATTTGTCATGGGGGAATAAGAATTTTATCGGAAGATTTTCCTGTATTTCATTGCCCTGTTTAAATAATTGATCTATAATGCAATAATTACAAATCATAATTCAGGCATATTGAACATTCAGCATCATATTTTACATGATGTGAATTTGGTGGTTATTTCCTTCAAATAAACATGAAAGCATGCTAAATTATATGTGAGGTATATGTTTAACTCTTTTTTGAGTTGAAAACGGATATCTGAGCTTCTATTTTGAAATGTTTTTCACTTTATCCCTTTTAAAAGTTAGATTTTCTAACTCACCATGAACTCTTAACAAATTTATCTATTAAAAACATATTTTCAAAATTTATAATTCTCTTTAAATTTTATGCTTTTGTAAAATATTTGACAATTTCTTCTAGTAAAGAGCAGTTCAAGGTTTTTTTTAAAAAATAAGAGTTTATTGTTATTACATTGTTAAAAATGTTAATTTTATTCTAATTTTTATTATAATAGCACATAAATAAACTCTTAATTCTGTTGCAGGCCATTCAACAATTTTCAAAGTATTTTGTCATATTATTTGTAAGTAAATTTATTGAATTTATTTTGATTAGGTTCTTCACTGCCCATGCGAGCAAACCACAAAAAGAATGTACAATCAGAAAATACTCACTTGGAAATCAAATATCCTCCACCTCCTACTTCAGCTAATCCTACGGTAAATTCTGGAGGACCTTTACAACCAATACAGAAGACAGCAAATGCTAATACAACTCAGCAAGCTGCCTGTAAGTTTCAATCTTTGTCGAGGCATTGCATTTCTAAAATAAATAAATTTGCTATAGACTTCATTCTTGTTCCAGATAAAACAGTTGTGGTAGTTGCCAATAAAACACACATTTGACATAGAATTAAATTAGGCAAATTAACATATTTGCAGTATTAATATATATTTGCATCCTCTTGTTTATAATTACAATATCCTTTTAGTGACTTTGTTTATCTCGTGTATAAAATGTCAAAATCTAGGATAATTTGCTCTCATTGACCTGTTTAAAAATTATTATATTTTAAGTGAAGAGTTTTCTTTTTAATTATAATGTGATGTTGGAGTATATTGCATTTGTTTTAAACTGTTTGTGGGGAGGGAATTGGTTATTTTCCTCAAGAATTGTGATTAAATGTTTTTTATTCTAGTATTTTCTCATATTATTATAGATTTATGAGCTTTACACTTTATCAAATTAATCAAATATATAAATTGAAAAAAGTTCATTGCTTTTTAAAAAAATATATTATTGCATCATGTTTTACATAATTATTTATCTGGAAAGTTTGTTTTGTTTTTGATGAATATCTTGCATATGACTACTCAGATATATGGGGGCTCTTTTTAAACTTCCTATTGCACCACTAGATAGGCAGGCAATTTGTGTAGTGGTCAACTACATGTTTCTAGTTGTAGCCACTGCCATTGCCATTTTGAGCAGAGTTGCTTGTATGTAAATATGGATGGTAGAATTGATGTTTCTACTAAGAGTAAATTGTGCAGTATTGTTTGCCTTCTTTATGCAGAAAAAAAAGTTTAACAAATATCTTCTTTAAGAAAAAAAATATATATAGTTAACAAAAGAATGAGCTGATTATGGAGTGAAAATTTTAGAAGTGAGGTTATTGTGTGTGAATGTTGCAGCAAATTTAATGAGAAACAAATTGACATTCACAATGAAGGCACATATTTATATCCAGCAGCTTCTGGAGCAGTTTACATGGCATGTTTAATCACCTGGAATAACTTTTTTTTGGTCTTGAAAGATTTTCATTGTTTTCCTCATTTAAAAGGGGTATTTGGAGGCCAAACTTTTTATATTGAGTGCAAAGCTTCAAGGCAATCTGTAGAATCACCTGAAAGGGCTTCAAATAAGTTAAGGCATTATATTAAGTTTAATACATTATATCCAGCAGAATTTATGGGAAGGGGGGGGGAATTGAAGTATCATTCATAATTCAATGCAACTTCTTTTCTGTTCGCATATTGACTATGAATTTGTATTAAATGGAATTATGCATCCGTCCTCTCATTTCGTTTGACTCAACATTATTTGGATATCTAGAAGAATGCAAATATTGATTGCTTAACCTTTAAACATCTGATGTTTTTGAAGTATTTTTTTAATTGTATAGCTTACAAATGGGTCTGATTGCTAGTAATATATAATGTTATAATAAAGCAATTCAAAAATATTATTATAAGCTGAGCTTCTAGTCAACAGAAACTGAAGATAAGCAGATAGTAAACTGTTCTCTTGTTAATCATGGAACATGATTTAATTGCTTATCATTAGAAATTCATTTGTAAACCTCTTGAAAGTGTGAATTAGATTTGAAATTTTGTCATGAATATAATTAAAGTGAGATGTGGTTAGGAAATTTAGAACTAAGTGCATAATCTAATTTAAAATTAATCTTTATTGTACTATAAGTAATCTGAGAACTTGAATTAGTAATTATAAAATTATATATTCAGTATCAAATTATGCAGTGTAAAAAGTATTAAAACTCATCATAATTTTAAAGAACACTATTTTTTATTTTTTGACAAATAATATATTCATATATATTTACTCAAGTATAATATGTATTCAAATTTTTAGCCCGACGGTGTTCTAATGTTGTTAAGGAAGTGGATAAAATCAAAAAGCAACGTGAAGAGAGACGAGCAAGGCAAGCTGAGAAGAAAGCTGAACAACAAGGGGATCCAGGAAATCCAAATTGGGAGTTCATGAGCATGATTAGGTTAATATTTTCCTAGTTACTTTTTTTCCTTTGTGGTTGTTTAAAAGTAAAGAATTTACACTGCTACCAATACTAATTAAATTTACTAATAAAATTCTGAAGATTTGAATGCATTACATAATATGTACAGGGTGTCTACACTTAATCATGGCCTAGAATTAATTTCTAAACTGTTAAGATAAATCTGTATTTTCAAATAATAAAAAAAGGGCTTTAAATAAATTATGTTTGAGTCAATAAATGTAATACTAGAAGAATTATTCATATAAGTTCTGATTTCATCATTCATATTCAGTAAAAAAATTCTTGGTACTCTAAAATATATATATACTCAAGAGCCAAAACATTATGACCACCCCTACTTTTTGCAATGAACTCGCCTGGATGACGTGGAAGGCACGTGATCAGGTGGAAGTGGTATTTAACTGCTGCTGGAGAGTCTGAAGAATCATTCTTTCACTTATTTCTGTGTGTGATGGGAAAGGCTGCGAATCTAAGCGACTTTGATAGAGGGCAGATTGTAATGGCTCGGAACAAGTATGTCCGAAGCTGCACAACTCGTGGGTTGTGCACGATCTACAATTGCTAGTACTTATGCAAAGTGGATGAATGACGGTGAAAGCAGCAGTAGACGACATGGTGTTGGACGTCCACACATTATCGAAGAAAAAGGTCGTCGGAGACTGTCTTGCATGGTGAAGCAAAACCGGAGCCAGACAGTGACTCAGCTGACAACCCAATACAATGCAGAGCCAAGTGGAATAGTATCGGAGCACACTGTTCAGCGGACACTGTTGGATATGGGGCTACTCGGCAAACGTCCCACTTGTGTGCCTTTGCTGACCAAGCGTCCTCTCCAACTGCACCTGCGTTGGGCCCGGGAACATCGCGACTGGTCCATGGATCAGTGGGAGAGAGTTGCCTGGTCAGATGAATCACGGTTTGTCATGCATCACGCCGATGGCCATGACAGGATACGCCGTCTTCCAAGCGAACAGTTGCTCCCTCAATGTACAGTAGGTCATACACAGACCGGTGGTGGCGGTATTATGCTTTGGGGGATGTTCTCTTGGGCATCTCTGGGACCCATGGTTGTGGTAGAACATACCATGAATGCTACAGGGTATCTGAACATCATTGTGGACCAGTTGCACCCTTACATGACCTCTTTTTTCCAGCTGGAAATGGAATGTTCCAAAAGGACAATGGCCTGTGTCACAATGCTAAAATTGTGTTGGAGTGATTCCAGGAACATGATGCTGAATTCCAGTTAATGTCCTGGCCGCGTAACTCACTGGATCGCAATCCGATAGAACACATTTGGGATGACATTGGACGGCAGCTCAGAGTTCAAAGACCACCAATTCTCAATATCTCAGATTTGCGTGACCCGTTGCTTAAACATTTGGTACAATCTGTCTCCGGCCATCTACCAAGGACTTGTGGCATCCATGCCAAGGTGGGTTGAAGCTGTGTTGCACACCAAAGGTGGGCCAACTCGTTATTGACAGGTGGTCATAATATTTTGGCTCTTGAGTGTATATATAATATTGTGTGTGATTAAAACTGATTCAGTAATAGCTATTTAAAATAAATGGGGATCGTATACAAATTTATTCCAGGGGAAGTCATCAAATTTAAATTTTATAATTTTTTAGCTTTATATTAATCCTCAAATCCAACTCTTAGACTCAAATGACATTGATATAATTATCTTCATCATTTAAAGCATTGCTGCAATTGGAATTATATGCTTATTCTCTGACAGCTTAGAAATTAACTATTGAACTATGATTTAGAGTGAACACTATGTATTATGTTAAAAATGTCACATTAGATATATATACTGTCTAAAAATATTGCAAACATTTTAAAATAATTATATGTTTATATAATTTTTAATTTAATAGAGCAAGTTTTAGTAGTTAAGTAGTAATTAATTATTAATCAAATAGCACAAGCAATATTGTTAAGTAGAGTAATTTGATGATCTACACGATTCAAGTGAAATTTCATTTGAATTTCAATTAAGCTTTTCCTTAGACACAGAGAATATAATAAATTAATACTAATATATTAATATTTATTTAGTATATTCTTTATGTATTAGTATTAATTAGTATATGAAAATATACTAAATTAATGTTGCAAAGAACAATTGGTAATTGTTTCTTGAAACAGAGTTTTGTATAAATGGTGTGCAAAATTTTATAGGAATTTTCAGGTAAATAGTTCATTATGTTATATATTTATTTATTTTTACAATAATGTTTTTATAGACACTATATGTTTGTTAGTCAAAATTTTTTACTTAACTGAATATACATATTCTAAATCACTTGTAATTTAACTAATTTACTTGATTTGCTAAATTATTTAATTTTTTTATTTGTAATGTTTATTTATAAATGAATATATTTTTGAAATATAAGTTTTCTACGAATGAGAAAATGGCATATATTAACATTAAAAGTAAATAAATATGGGGTATAATAGTTTCCATATTATTTTTTCAGCTTAAACAGTGAAATTTAAGTGTCTTCCTATGATTTCAATATAAAGTTATTGTACACACTGATTCAAACTGAACAATGATTTGATATGTATGAGAATATACTTACTGTTGATGACCTTTGGAGATAATTAAGTTTAAATCCAACCTCGAAGCTTTCGCCTTGCCCTGGAAAGCTTTCTACCTTCTAATTAAATTACTTTATATCATATTACAAAATATTCAGTTATGTTCCATGGTATTCAAACTAGATTCTAAAAGTCTTCTGCTAAAGCAATACTTTTTATTATAGCATTGGTTAGGGTAAGCAATTTGAAACTCTCTTGATATCTGTAGCAGTATTGAAGTAATTATACTTGATGTCATAACTTTGGATTTAAATATGATAGAAATTCTAGTCACAATTTTCTTGTTAGAGTAGTATCATTTTTAAGCCAATTTTTCTTGGGATTATAAATTATTTTTTAACATTGTTTTCGGTCTAAAAAATGTTTTGAGAATGGCATGAAATTTAATGTAAAAAAAATTAAAATAAGCCAATGTTAGTTATTAGAATAAATATTAAATATATTACTACTTGAGAATAGAATATTTTTTTAAAAAGATCAATTGATAATTGCTAATAATTTCTGGTGATTTTTAAAGTTTGGAACAAAGTATGAAGTTTGGCATTCTGTAACTAGTCATTTTTACTACAGAAAATGATGTTACAAGAGTAACTTCTACAGCAAATTCTTTACTAATGAATTAAAATAAATTTTCTGTATAAAGTTGAATGAAATATAAATTCATAGTTGCATAATGCAATTGCATAAATACAACTTTTACAATGTGGATGAAGTTTCAACAACAAAACTTTAAAGAAGACTTTTTTAGCTATTATCCATTCCTTTTATTTAATTCATTGCCATAGAACCCTATAACTATCTTTCTCTGTATTTGATAGCTCATGTTTTATTTTAAAAATAGCTTACTTTTGTATGTCTGACTTAGTCTTTAAGCTTGTCCAATACCATTAGAATTGCCTTGTGTAAGGTAGTAAGTTATTCTTTCTTAGAATAAAAGTGTTTTATAATATGTATCCTTCCTAATTACAACGTAAATCAAATGTATAAATGGAAATGAAATATAAAACAAAATGTGCAACAGAGCAATCAACATATTTTTTGCTCATCAAAAGACATTAATATGGATTACAAAAGGAATTTCAGCATTTCTGCAAACAGTGGGGAATATTTAAGAATTACTTTATCATTGTGTAATTTTAATTGCTCATTACTTTTTGCAGAAAAAAATGCTGTAATTCTTTATGCAATGCATATTAATTTTATCCATAGATGACAATGTATTGATGGCTTACTTTTACATTCTGTTATATATTTTATTTTCACTTTTAAAATTTTTTTTTGCCTTTCTTGAATTGCAGCTTCTTGCATTTTGAGTGTTTTTTTTAATTCTTTCTAATCACTTTTAATGCATTTTAGGCACTTTTCTTCATTCTTCCAATGTAATTTTGCTTTTTGTTTTAATTTTATATTTTTACTTTTATTTTTTCTATTTGATTGTGTGTGTACACACAAATATTGGTGTTTGATTTATACTTATTGCCCAATCACCATGTACAAATTTTTTAACATCTCTTATTAAATTAAAATAAATCTTTTTTCCCTTTTTATGAATGAAATTTTTAACTATCAATAAAATGTACTTTTCAGGGAGTACGTCAGCCAACTTGAATATAAACCTATTAATATAACTGATCCAATTCATCCTCTTCAAATTTGCGTTGCAGTCAGGAAAAGGCCCATGAATAAAAAAGGTAAGTTTCATGAGTGGAAATTATTTTAAACAAACATTGCCTCATGAGACATTTTTTTAATACAAAAGTTAAAATTAAAGTTTGTCTGTTATGTGCATGTCCATAAATTCAATATCTAGTATAATCGATGCATAAATATTTTTCAAATATTTTCATTTTATTATTTTGAAAATTGCTGGAAGCCTTTTTTATTTCTCTTTTCAAATATTTAACCAAGATAGTTAAAAAATAATAATAAAATGATTTAAAAATTAGGGGTGAAATATGCATTTTCTCTGATTAATGAGCTCTCAGTTCCTATAAAAGCACTGAAATGTTTTGTCTTTTTCCCATACATAGTTAAAAAAGCAAAACTTCTGTATATTCAAAGATCAAAATCACATGCATTTCTGTCTTTGTAACATATATATGGAAACAAAGAAAAGATATTTCTTTTGCTTTTTAGTATATTGTGAATATTAACTGCTTAAATATTTGGAATGCTATTTGATCTAATTTGATAGAAACTATTCATTGTGCTCGGAAGTATCTTCAGAAAATTTTATGTAAAAATAACTTATCTTGTTTTCTGTTATCAATTCCATATTTTTTAGGAAATATGTACAGTTGTCAGTAGAAAAAAATGTATTATATGAATTGGGAGAGTTCATTTCCTCTAGAATTTTTAATGGTTTACTGATATAGCTGATGTCTTCATATATGTATGATTGTCATGCATAATGTTATCATGCTGCTGTGCATCGTTGCTCTGAAAATTCCCTTTAAGAAATCTATAGTTTGTAATATTCAGTGCTCAATTTAATTCAAAACAAGTTTTAGTATAGATGACGTTCAAAACAACAAAAATGAGGTACTTATAAATTTAAATTCTAAAAAAAAAAATTAAAAAAAGTTTTTATGAAGCAAATTATTCCTCCCAAAAAAACTCATTTGTAGTTATATATTAAAGGATTTTCAAAATATTACAGAATAATTAAAAAATAAAGGTGGCATTCAGATATTTTATTTTTCTATAAAAATAAATCAAAGGTGGAGAGGGATTCAGAATTCCCACACTTAGATTTCAAGATCTGCTTAATGGATGTTATTTTTACCCATTGCTTTATTGATCAAAGCAAAAAGGAAATGCAATATGTTGGATTTAGAAAAGGATATGAAATGTAACTGATGAATAAATAGGATTCTAGATAATTTTTTTTTTCTTTCTAAAGAGCTTTGAGATTAAATTTGTTAAAATGGACATCAATATTAATTGAAACAGAATTATTAAAATGTCTTTAATTAGAAAATATAATTAAAAGTGTAGTACATGAATGTGTCTACTTGACAGTTTCTTTATAGGCAGTTCTTGCAATAACTTTGGGAATAAAGCATTTAGAAAATTTCTATCTTATTGAATTGTTCTAGTGTAAACCTGTGCATTTATTAGATAGATGTTACATTTCTTAGATAAGACATATAAACGCATGGTTTGTATGTTATAATCATATTATTACATTGCTGTTCTTTAAATTTCTATGACTATATCAAAAACTATGACTATATCAGCTATATCAGTAAACCATTAAATTTCTAAGTGATTTAGAAGTGCTAGAATATTGAAAAACAGCAATTAGTTTTTTTGTTTTTTTTTTAAGTAAAACTTTTACAACAATGTAAGGAGCATAATAAGGCTTCTACAATAATTGCAATTCAAACCGAAAAAGTTTTTGCATTGTTTAAGCTTTTTATAATAGCATTTGACAATTGTAAAAATGAATTACTTTATTTAGTGGAAATTTTGCTTTCTTTTATTGAATGTATATATATATATATATATAATATACATTCAATAATATATTTTTTTGTTTTTTTTTTACAGAAACAATGAGGAAAGAAGTGGATGTGATAACTGTTCCTAACAAAGAACATATCGTAGTTCATGAACCTAAAAATAAAGTAGATTTAACAAAATATCTAGAAAATCAATTATTTAGATTTGATTATGCATTTGATGAAAATGCTGATAATGAAATTGTATATAGGTAAGTAGAAACTTATGTCTCTGTCATTTTTCTTATATTGATTTTTTATCTGTTTATATTATCAGGAGATTATCTATATATTTAAAACAATTGGCTAAACCAAAGAAGTAGCCTGCTGATCTGATTTTACTAGTTATTTCATTTAAAACTTATAATCTCTTATATGTTGGCAGGTCTCATTTTTGAGGGAAATCTAAACTACATATATAAAAAAAGAAATGTAAATTCTCTGTGGAAAAAGGCCATTAGATTCCCTTGCCTTAATCATTTCACTGATTTGATTTTTTTATATATATATAAAATGTTATGAGCACTGGATACATCATCAGTGGTCATCTGCATTCCACTATCCTCCAATTTTTAGAGAAGTTTTTAAAATATTACTACGATATATGCTTTGTATTGGGGAAAGAATCCGACCAGAATTCAACAGCTACTGAACCGATTTTCTGATTCAATTGAAAGCTTTTGATCCCATTATAAACTAGTTGCCTCCCCCCCCCCCTCTCATCACAACCATTTCAAAATTTTGAGGTAACGTGAACTAAGACCATATTTTTTCATGATATTTTAAAAAATCCTTTCATTTTATTTTGCTGTTCAGAGAAAACTGCTTTATTTTTTTAAAAAAAGAGTCTTTATAAGATAAGTAAAATGTATATGCATTATTTTTTGAGAGAGGTGTAATTTAATTTTTGATCTGATTTTATTTAGAGAATTTCACCAAGAGTAAGTGTGTGTATGGAGGGGGGAGAGAAATGGGGTCTATTGTCCGTCTTTTCTCTCGTGTAATTTGGAAAAAGAAGTGGAGGCAAGCAGGATTTTCATCACGACTGCCAGAGAATTTTCTACAGGCCAAATACTATTATACCATTCATTGTAACGTAGATGCAAAGTGGAAATAGTTCAAACTTGTTCTCAGAAATGTACACAGACATCAAAATTGCCTAATAGTTATTTTGGCAAATAAAGCATTCATCAAAGCAATAAGGATATTTTATATAGATGACTAACTGATCTTAATGAATGTGATCTTATGTTTAACAAAGCATTTAACAAGTCTTTGCAAACAATGTAAATATAACTATACATTTATTTTTGGAGGGGGGGAAGACAGGTATGTGATGACAACTTTTATAGGCTATTCTATAGCTACGGATATTTTACAAGAATTTTATTAGAAATATTTAAGGAAAATTACAGAAAAACAGAATTTAAAAAAGGTTTTTAGCCATTTCAAATTCTTGATCCATCAGTAAATTAACATATATTTTTTTTATTTGTTGAATGATGAAATATGAAAAGAATTTTTAATATTATTAATAATGGGAGTGGCGTGCATGTTGCCCATAATCATTTAGATACAACAAAATATTATTTACATAAGATTTGTAATAATAATAATTATTTTTTTTTAATCTAATGTGTATTTTATATTCAGAAATTCATCTGTTCGAAAGAGACAACTTAAAATTTTCCAGATATCATGTGTGTAGAAAATACAGCTGTTACTGAATGAAGAGTCAAAAATGTGCAATGATTTAGGGCTTGTTATATATTGAGAATAAAAACAATTTACCATCACCATATCTAAATCATATAAGTTTGCCGTAAAATGTATTAAAGATTCTGCCTATTAAATTGCAGTTTTTCTTGCCATTGAATAAAATTATTCAATCATATTTAAGCATTCTACCTCAGAAATTGTATCCTATGGCAATTTTTGGCTTAGAAAATGAAAATGATTGTCACTAGCTGCTCGATAGTTTTCATATATCAGGAAATATGTTCTTGAAGTCCAAATAACTATTAATAGAACTTTAATTCAGAATTTTTCAAGCAAAAATTTATAAGCTGTTATGGGATTTTTTTAGATTATTTTAAAAACTATCCAATCAGTTGTTTTTCAAAAAAAAAAAAAAAATCTTGGAAATATGAATTGTCAAAACCAGTATATACCTTCATTTGTAGAATTTTGAACACTTGTGAATAGCACTTAAGTACTTAAGTACCTGCGAGAAGTATAATTATTTTATTATATTTCTAATTCCAAGGAGAATGTCCAAACAAGCTTGATCTTGCAATATGAAAGCCATTAATACTGATCTTGTAAATTGGTAATAACTAGAAGAAAATTGAATAAATTTAACAACTTTTTGAATCACATGGCTTGCAATTTCATAGAATTTTTAAAATTGGAAATATTCTAGAATTTAATTGATAACTTTTATAGAAATATTTAGAAAATCAAACGTTTTATAAAAAAAAAAAAAATCGTGTTTGGTAGTTACATTCTGAGGTTACTATCCTATTTCAAGATTATAGTTGATAGGGAATTTTCTTTAAATAAAAATACTGAGATTGAAAAACATTAAAACAAGAAAGAGTGGCAAATATTTTTAAATGCTTGATTGATGGTGAATTGAAAACATGCGGGTGGCAGAGTAAAGAATTTTCAAATTATAGAACAACTTAGATTATATCCAGAAAAAAAAAAATCCACTCTAAATATGCTGAAAACATGGACAAGCAAAGATTACAAGCTCAAAGGTTGAAAACTAATAAGAAATATTCTGGAGGTTTATTAAATGATTTAAAAGGTTAGAAATAAAATAGATTTAATTCTTTTGTATTGTAAAAATCTTCAAACTGGTGGAAAAACAAACACAAAGATTTTTAAAATAATTGAATAAAATAATTTTAGGAGTTGAGGTTTAACTTAATATGTAAATTAAAAATATTTTAATGACATACTGTTCCCTGTTGATATGTTTAAGTGTAAATAAAGATTTGTTAATTTGTATTTATCTCTTGCATTTTTTCCTAAAAAAGTAAAATAAGCATTTTTTAAAAATAAATTTTGTTCCTACTAAAATTTGAATGTGTGTGAAATGGTCATCCATTAATAGTTTCTTGCATGAGATTTGTATATAAATTGCTGAATTGCAGTTTCAAATTTCACTCTGAATTTCAGTTTTTGGCTTATTAATTACAAGATGAATGTAACATGTTTTTTAATGGTACATTTCTTTTAAGCTGTAGAACTTATAAGAACATATAAGCTGATAAGCTCTTCATTTATCATTCTTATAGATATATGTTTATATCAATCTTGCAGAATACAAACATCCAAATATATCATTCTTTTCAAAAAGTATCTGTAGTTTTGTGTATAATAATTTATTCTTGGAAATATTCATAACAATATTTTAATTTTTACTAATATAATGTTTTATTCCTATTCGGAGTAATATTTTAATGTAATGATGAAATTGTATATTTAAGCTTATAATAATTAGTCTATCTTCATTTTTACTGCCTTTTTTTTTTTTAATTTCAAAACACAATATTGTATTTACTCAACTATGTGCAGCATTAAAACATGAATTCTGTTTTATATTCATGTATTTAAGATGGTATTCATTATCTACTTTATAGGTTTACAGCTAGGCCTTTAGTTCAGACTTTATTTGAAGGAGGTATGGCTACCTGCTTTGCATATGGTCAAACTGGCAGTGGGAAAACCCATGTATGTGTTTGTGTCTTCATTATAAATTTATTGTGGATTGAACAATAAATCAGAAAAAAACAATTTATTTTTTACCTTTTGATTTTAAATTATGTAGTTATCAAAAGCTTATTTCTATTTTTTATTTCTTCTTTTAAAAATTAAACTACTTAAGATAATTTTATGATTAATATTTGAGTTGCCAAATTATATAAAAATTTCTCGTGTATATCTGTCAAATATTCCAGTAACAACTAGTAATTAGAATATTATAAAAGAAACATTCAAGTAATTTTTTGGCTTCCAGACATGCAGGATGTAAATATACATGTAGCAATTAAAGTATTACTGTTGTACTAACTGGTGAAGTTTTCTAATGTTTAATCATATTTAAATAATGACTTAAACAATCTGTTCTTTTATGATGTGTATCTTTTTCTTCTTTTTTTTTTTATCATGGGATTTTTAAGTATTTTTGTTTCATGATAGACAATGGCTGGTGATTTCATCAGCAAATCTTCTCAAGATTGCAGCAAAGGCATTTATGCATTATCAAGTAAGTTGCAATTCTTTTAGCATAATTTGCTAAAGTTCGATATATTTGACTGTTCGTTTTTCTATTTTCAGCCAACTTTTCTCGAATTTGAATATGCAATATTTCTGTAGAAAATGGGTTTTAGAGTTCTTAGAATTGAGTTTTATCATTCTCTTGAGATCAATTAGTTTTCTTAATAATTCTGCAATATTTTCACTATTTCAAGCACAGTTTGTGTTTCAATTAGTCGTACTTATTTTACTTCTCTACATTGATCTCTGGCACAATTCGTTATATGATGAATTCAAGTTTTTATTTTTGTTCCAACTATTTTCAATCGAAATTAGGTATTAAATAGATTAAATCTGCTAAAAGTAATTCATTTGCTTTGGTTTTAATATTTGAAAAAGTTGTTTCACTTCAAAATTTATAATATAAAAATTCAGATAGTGAATATTAAAATTTAGAATATTCAAGGAAAAAAAGATATAAAACTGTTTGTAGAAAAAGTAGTTTTAGAGTAGTAGTTTATGTGAAGAATATATAATTATTGAAATATAACTATCAACCTCTAATTTATTGCAAAATTGTTTGATGCATGAATCAAAAATTTAAATTAACTAGAGAAAAGATTCATCTGTTTTTTATTGTACATAAATAGCTGTTAATCCTCTTAAGAAACTGAGCTTGACATGTTTTTTCTTTAATTTTCTTAAATATTTTAGATTATAATATGCGATAATGAGGTCAAGCTGAAGTCTCTTCCTTTTCATGTGGTTAGGAAATTCAGAGCAGAGATTCTTATTCTGATACCTTCACTATTCAAAATTACAAGATGTCCCCAAATAGCTCTTTGAATGCATCAAAGTAGAGCATTAATATAACTAAACTATCAACTTCAAACTCTCTGACTGAAACCAATCAGTTTTGAAGGAATGGTCACTTGTAGGATTATTACTGGTAGTGAATTATTTAATGCAATTAACAAAAACTTCATTAATATATTGTTGTTTTTTTAGCACGAGAAGTGTTTACTCTTCTAAATAGTCCACAATATAGGCATGAAGGTTTTACAGTTTGTTGCAGTTTCTTTGAAATATATAGTGGTAAGGTATGTAATCTTTTAAATTTTTTAGCTCATATTTTTTTAAATATTAATTTTTTTTAATAAAAAGGATTTTTTTCCCCTTAATTCAATTTTAGAATGAAAAATTATGGTGATTGATATTAATTGGTTATTGAAAATCACTATATGCTTGAAATTTTTTAAAATTCAAAGCAATGTGAAATATTGTCAATATTTATTTTTTATATGTTTTATAATGGGATCTAGCTAAGTTCTGCGACAGTATATAGAGAGATAAAAAAGGAGTTTGGCAGCTTCCATGAATAATAAAGTTTTACAAAAGAGCTTAGAGACGGAAGTATCATGTGCAATTTAAAGGGGCCAAAAGATTATAAATTTAATTGATTTTGGTAGTTTATGTAGAATGGATGCATATTGCGCCTATAAGTTATAAATCATTAAGGTTAACCAAAATTAAAATAGCTTATAACAATAAAAGCAACATATTGCCAAACTTAGATTTAGATAGTTATTTTGAGGTCTATTACAAACATTTGCTGTTGTTCCAACTCTTAGATAAGAATTCACTAAACAAATATACTGTTGTTCAGACTTTTCCATTTGTTGCTCTTTGTACTGAAAGGATGTCTGCCATCTTGGGGTTTCTGCACAACTCCATCCTGCTTTTTTTGTCTTTAATTTAAATAAGACTGATTTGCATTGCCTGATTAAATTGAAACAATAGAAAATTTATATAGATGTATACATGGCATTTTCACTTATATGCTCTTATGTAAAATGGATTGGTTTTGATACAAGCGAACCACTCTTAGATTTTGTTTTGAATTTTTTGATTTGTGCTGTATATAACAGAATATTATGTAACATACCTTTCTTTGAGCTATGTGTTTTATGTGTTCTTAATTTTAGTTTAGTTACATCATCCTTTAAAAAAAAGTATCTTTATTAATTCTCAGGTATTCGACTTATTGAATAGTAAATCAAAATTACGGGTTTTGGAAGATGGCAAACAGCAAGTTCAAATTGTGGGTTTGCGAGAAAAGGAAGTCCATACTGTGGAAAGCGTTCTGGAACTCATTCAGCATGGAAATAATGTGAGGTTGGTGAATTATTGATTTTGCTGATAGAAAGAAGATTAATTATTCAGCTGTTATATTGTTCTGAATGAAACAAAAGCTAAATATAGAAATAATTATCTTATTGGTTCTAATTATCTTATTCTTTTGGATTAACATTTTAATTGATTAAAAATTAAGTAAAATTTTTGTTTTCTTTCAGTAACTTCAAAGCATATGGTACAAAGACTTTTTTATACCACCTTAAAATTAAAAAGAAAATCATTTATACCAATACCAATTTTATTACTGTATATTTTTATTAGTTTTTTTGAAAAATGTTTTAAATGCATCTTATGTGTCTCCTTTCCCCCTCACCCCTTAATATAACTTTATGCAGCAAAATAGCAAGATTGTGAATAGCTCCCATGCAACTAATCAGAAATAAATATCAGATTCTTAAAAGAAATTTGGGTTAATGCTTATGCTTTAACATAGTTCAAAACATTACAATTTATTATTATTATGTTTTTAGGCTAGCATTTTTTTTCTGTAAATGGTGTAATATAAGAATAATTATGCTTAAAATACAGTTGTCAATCAAATAAAAACTTGCATATTAACCCTACAACATTATCACATTACAATATTTTGGTTTAGTGCTTTTTAGCTTTATCTTAAATTTACTGTTGATGTGTGTTTGCATATAATGCTCTATTTGGTTTCAACAGTTTGCTTAGTATATAATTTTGTTAATTAAAGTTGTTTTATGTAAATTTCTGGTGTATATATAAAGTGTTACTCAGTAATAGTTGTAAATTTAGTTCAAAAATTTGAATTCTTCAGTACTTTAAAAAATTGTTTGAATGTTGTTCAGCTTCAATAATAAATTTTAATAAATAAATGTTTATTAATGTTTAATAAAAAAAGGTAGTTTTATTTATATTTGATCTGGCACATATATTGTTCTATATTTGAAAATTAAATTTACTTTATTTCTAACTTTCCTCTCCTCTACCCCCTTTTAGGACTTCAGGACAGACATCAGCGAATCAGCATTCTTCACGATCACATGCTGTGTTCCAAATCATATTAAAAAAGTACGACAAATATTAACTTATATTCAAAATTTTAGTATTATGTGTTTAGAAATCCAAAATTGATTTGTGTAATTCATCTGTATATATTAAACACTTATGTGAGTGCAAAATTAGGCTGAATATGTTAATTATCATTTGGTAATAGTTTTATTGTTTACGTATTTTCCACAGTGAAGAAATGAAAAACAACACAATTTTTGTTGCAGTTGAATAATATGGAAAAACAAAATTTAAATCAAGCAGTTTTGTTTAAAAACCAAAAGCATCAAGAGCAAAATTTAGGGCAAATGAAAATGTTGAGTAATTTTCATAAGATCCAATGTGAATGGGGGGGGGATGTATACATTTTAGTTTAGAGACTTCTCAACCTCAAGTATGACTCAAAATAATATGATAAAATAATGTAGCATCTTTTTGTTATAATATGTATTCATCAAATTTGATTGACATGACTAATTTGATATTATGAAATTTTGCCAATTTCAGAGTTATTATGGAGACCAATTTTAATAAAAGGGCATCTTATCAAAATAGGGGAAAAGAAATATATAAAATTTTTAATTTTAAATATGTTAGAATTATATAATTTTTTCTAACATTTGCATGTATGTTTGTTAACAGAAAATTTTAATAAAAGTAAATCATTAATTTAAAAAATTAATGATTTACTTTTAAATAATTGATGAGAAACTAATGTTAACAATTCATTAATTAAAGTTATTTTTAGTTATGAATGCATTTATAACATATTATTGCTAGCAGAATTGCATAACTATATGGCAAGCAAATGAAATGAGCTGAGATCACATTATTATTCCAAAGGAATTGCAATGTGTTGGGGGTAGGTGAGTGAGCAGGAGGTGTAGCCCCCTTAGTTTCTAGAATTTTTAAGTGTAATACAGCACATGTTCATGTATTAAAAAAATGGGTCTTAAAAAGAAATTTCAGTTGTTTTTTTTCTGTCATTTTATTGTGTGGAACTTTTAAAAAGTTTAATGTTTGGTCTTTTGGTATGCATCATTCATTCCCTGTCTCTTTCTATTAAAATAGTTTACTCCTCTGTTATTTTAATGCAAATGCATCAAAATAACAGAGGAGTGAATTATCAGAGTTCTTTCATTAAAATGAGATTCGTGATCTCATTTAATGATTTGGTTGCTGATGTGTGTGCAGAGGGGGGCATTCAATTTTCTTTCATTAATCTTCCATAAACTTCAATATGTCTGTACTTTCATTGCAAAATAATCTACAATATTTGCCGTCGAATCAATGTATTGATGAAAACTTATATTCCAGACCAAATGGACGCTTGCATGGCAAGTTTTCCTTGATTGATCTTGCAGGAAATGAGCGTGGTGCTGATACGTCCAGTGCAAACAGACAAACTCGAATGGAAGGAGCTGAAATCAACAAAAGTCTGTTGGCATTGAAGGTATGGATTTACAAAATTATGAAGTTTAGGAATATGCCGTATATATTTTTACATTGCAGCTTATACTAATAGTTCTTTAAAACATCATAACCTTTGTCAAAAGGAGAACATTAATTACATGATATTAATTAATTAATATCATGCAATAAATGTTCAAATATTAATTAACTTATCATTAGGAGCAAGGATTTTCTGTGTAAAAATTTTTTTGAGATCACAATGTTTTTTAGCTAGCATTCTATTGATATTGACCAAATAACAAACAACAGAACATATTTTCTTTAGCCATAGAAACAAAATGGAACTGAATATGAGTAGGATGTCTGGATATTAAGGTTATCTCTTAACCTTAAATTACATAGAATGTGCCATGGTTTAAACAAGGTTTCTGTCATGATAAATTGTTTTTGCATTTAAAAAGTAATTTTACAGTACAAATTAATCAAGTAAAACTTTTCTCTTAAAGTAATCTCTCAATAATCTTACATATACATTAG
Source organism: Argiope aurantia (assembly GCA_026543865.1). Taxonomy (NCBI): domain Eukaryota; kingdom Metazoa; phylum Arthropoda; class Arachnida; order Araneae; family Araneidae; genus Argiope; species Argiope aurantia. Next base: position 10,526 of record JAPMOR010053584.1, on the reverse strand, counting down.
AGGATTGCTGGATTAATAAAAATATTGGATATGTGGAGGTTTATTTAATAAAAATGCTGTATAATAATAAAGCCTATGATAAATGCTGAAAATATTAAAATGGAATTTGATGTTATAAATAATAATAAAGTATTGAATGTTTTTTATATAATTTATGTAACTTTGACTAGGTCTGGTTAGGTTTACACTAACAAAAATTGAAGTGGAAAAAAAATCTTTTATTTCCATCCTTCTAAAAATGCGAGATTATAAAGGGACTGCTGTTTTTTGTGTACGTTGCTAGATATATTTTTTAATATTTTCTTATTTGAATGAATAAAATCTTTTCTCACCATTAGGAATGCATCAGGGCTTTGGGAAGAAAAGGTGCACATCTTCCATTCCGAGCAAGTAAACTCACACAAGTACTCAAAGATTCCTTCATTGGTGAGAACTCAAGAACTTGTATGGTTAGTAACAAATTTTAAATTTTGCTTGCTTTTCATTCTTTCTACCCTCTGCTTTCTAATTTTTTAGTCTTTTGATTAGATTGTCAAAATTAAATATTTATGTTTAACTGTCTGAAAGGAGGTTTATTTATTATATAATTAGCATTATAAAATAGGAAAAAAGAACAAGAAAAAATTATGAAAGGTGCATATCCTTCATGTTGCAATGTTTCATAATGTTTTAAATATGTTTACCCGTAAATTCTGTATGTTTTCCCTGAAATCGGTGAAGAATCATCAATTTCCTATTAATTAATACCTTATTATCACTGTGGTATATTTTTTAAATATAAGAAATTTTGAGAGCAGAAATACTATTGTGTATTTTAATGGCATAGATTGTTTTGTTTGAATTTGAGTGTTAGTAATGCAATGCTTTTATGTTCTATATCATTAAGTTTTAGGACTTATTTAATCTGAACAGATTTACATTAATGTCCCAGAGTAGACATCTGTGCAAAAAGTCTTGTTTACCTGATATTATGGAATGTGAGAAAGCAGGCTGCAAAAAATTTAATCATTGTTAATTAAATTTGGAATAGTTGAGTGAATGGGCAAAAAAACATTCACCAAATTGCTTAACACTATTTCATTGATGTTGCTCTTAACACTAGGTTTACGGAAGTGCGTCATTTTGACATATTTGAAACATTATAAGGAAAATTGCAAACAAAGTTTGCATTTTATCTGTTGCACTGACTTTTAACTGTTGAATGAGGTAAATATATATTGATGTTTATTTTCTTCAAACGTGTTGAAGTATTGTAATTCTCTATGTGGTATACCTATCTTTACAAATGTGTGTCAGTTTGACACGATCATAAATGTAGTGTTAAAGGGCGATAACAAACATACCTCGGAAACAATAGCATATTACAATAAGACAGAGTTTGGAGTCAACGTAGTATACCAAATGGCATCCAAATATACCATCAAGACAGCATCTTTTCGATGGTCTCTAGTTGTTTTTCAACATTTGAGATTTAATGGCAATAAACGTATCGATCTTATACAAGAATGTACTACATCCTTGTATAAGATCCTTGCAAACTATCCTAAATGATTTTCTATTTGAGTTGACCAATAAACTTGCAGAAAGAAAAAAGAAAAAAATACAAAAGTGTAGGTTATGATCTCCCGTCACCTAGTACTTTACAAGAATGCAAGGGATACCAAATTGGCTTTTGTAAAAGAAACAGAAACAATAACACTTGTAAACTATGTGAAAAGATTGTTTGTGGAAAGTGTACAAACACAATTGAGTATTTGTGTAAAAGATGTGCAAAATAAATGTAAAATATTGAAATAATGTATACTAAAATTTTTAAATAATAAAAACTTTATATAAATAGATTTCTCATATTTTTATTTTTTACTTATAAAGTAAAATTATATTCCTGTCCAAGTGGTTGTTTTTTCTTTAAATATATGTTGTTGTTCATGTGTCAAATTGACTCGTGTCATTGAGATAGGTATATAAGAAATGTTCGTAAACCTAGTGTTAATGATTCTCATATTTTCAGATTGCAATGATATCTCCTGGAATGAATTCTTGTGAACATTCCTTAAATACTTTACGTTATGCTGATAGGTAAGACCTTTTTTTGTTGTTGTTGTTGATTCTATTTATATATGCAAGTTTCACTGAGACATATGTTTAATGAGAGGTAAAATTTGTTTTGTTTCAGGGTGAAAGAATTGGGTGTTGAAAATCCTGAATTGAAGTCAGCAGGTGGTGAGGAACAAAATGATCAAAATAATGATTTAGCTCTTTTGTGCTCTTCTAACGTAAGCATTATATTTTTACTTTTATGTATGAAATTATTTTTTTAAATGTTTGTAAATTTGTGGTTTCTTGATTCCACTCATACAATATATAATCTAATGTTTGATGAATATTCAGTTAGTCTGTGAAAGGAATCAAATGGATTTATACTTTCAATTTAAGGATGAAAATAAATTATAATCAAGAAGGTTAAAACCAGATACATGAGTTCAATTTTAATATGCCAATCCACAGCCACATATATTTTATGAAATTTTCATAATTTTATGTAAAAAATGGACATGAGAAAGTTTTTATTTATTACATAGTATAGTCCATTAGTAAATTTAAAATTTTTGATTTATTGTATAATGACTTACAAAAAGAATTTTCAACAATGTTAATAAATTGTGGATAGCTGTAGCCTGCATGGGATATTCAACTTAAAAAAATTAATTAATAATGAAAAAAAATTATTTAATCAAAAATTTGCTGGCAAAAACTGGATTATACTTAAAATTTTCCGAGAATGAGATTTCCTAAGAATTTTTCCAAAGTCAAGTGATTGGACAGAGTGGCCAGCCAACTGAAAATCTTGAGGGAGAGCTGGGAAAGTTGGGGGATATTTATTTTAAAACTGGAATTTTTTTTATGTATTGGTTATTCTTATCAGACATAATTCATTTATTTTTCTTAAGTAGAATAAAATATTGTTGCCCACTAATGAAAATCAAGTATTTATTGATAATCAAAAACAGAGGGTATCCATGTTTCTGCTCATGTAACAGGCTGCAGATTTAGATTTCTGCGAGATCGAAATTTTGGGTATATAGCATCATCATTTGAGAAGTTCCTTCAATTCTTTAGAATAACTCTCGTGCATCTGGCTTAGAATAGATTCTGATTCAAATTGTGCTTGCAGTTTTGTGTCTATTTACAAGTGTATTATTTGTCCTACTTTTATATTATATATATTAATCTAAAAACTTTAATTCTTTTTTTTTTGCATTATATATGGCATTATGGTATCATAATTTTGAATTAATCATTTCTAGATCAAGTTTAGATTGAAGCTATGTTGCATTAGCCCAGGGGTCGACAACCTATTGAAATGGAAGAGCCAAAAGCAACAATTTACAGTATTTTCTTGTTTTTAAAAAGCCACTAAAAATATTTGATTTAATACTATGGTATTTGCATACATTTTTTATTTAAAATAAGTGGCTTTAAATACAGAATAATCTTTATTCATATAAAAACACTAATATAGATAGTTACATCAATGGCAGCATTGACTTTGCATACCTTTTGAAAGTTTGATAAAATCTGGCCTATAGCTTGTTGTTTTAAGTTTCAAGCATGACTCTAGATTTTTATTTGTTAGCTGACTTCTAAATTTACTTCTTATTATATTCATACAAGAGAATGCTTGTTCATATGAATATGTCGACCTGAAAATTGTCAGCACTCCATATGTCAACTTCATCTAACTGTAGCATTCTGGAAGAGTATTCCATGCAGTCAAATATGAGGACCTCAACTCGCAGAATTTCTTTTAGAGCTGCCCACTTGTGCTGCACATCTGGACATGGATTTCTGGACCTCCAACTATTCCAACTTACTCTTGAGTTCTGTGAACTTGCCACTCCACAAATCTTTTAGTTTTCAAATCTAGCAATTGCATTTGAAACAATTCAGCATCAATTCCAAATGGCTCAATGTCGATCTCATTTGTATTTGTATTAAGAGGGTTTACTATGAACGCGATAGTACTTTTGTTTGTTTTGAATTTCCCGAATTTCTCAGCGAATCGATCCTTCATGTTTTTTATGCTGTGGTAATTTGTGTCAATAGTTCCATTGGTCTCATCGCAATATTGCTTCAGATCTCATCTCTAAGAACAAAACAATATTTCAAATTTATCTCGTTACCATCATATTAAGCACAGCGATTTCTAATTAACGATTATGTTAATAGAAGCTGTTGAGAGATTAGGTACTTAAAATATATTTCCTTTTTTTTTTTTTTTTTTTTAAGAATTTTGATAATAAATTATTAATTTTTCATATGGAAGAGAGCCGCAGATTGCCGACCCCTGCAGTAGCCAAAACAGTTTTTATATAGTAAAATTGTTTAAATTAACATTTGAAGCTACAATGAAAAGGAAAGATTAATCACCATATCTAATTTATTGCATATAAATATAATATTTCCCCCCAAAATTTGTTTTCTTTTTGTTTTTTAACATCATTGACATAATTATTGAAAATGGTTTTGCATTCTATGGGAAAAAGCTGTGCATCTAAAGCGCAACTTCTGTTACTGTTATGATTTTAAACTTTTATGGGTCTTTTTTACTTAATAGGAAATATATATATGGAGCCCCCCTTTTTTTCAAACAGCAAATCGATCATATCTTGTATTATGAAAGCTAAAGTTGGAATATTGAGTATTAATATTCACTACTATTTGAACTGGATGCGAAATATGGACCCATCATTATAATTCCAAAGCAATTTGTTTTATTTATAATTTTATAACAATATTTTTCACTTCTTGGTGAGTTTTTATTGAATTATGAAATATCCGATGTCATTGCTAATATTTTCATAAAACATTGGTTGATTGTTTATTTTTGTACATTATGATTACGGAATTACTAAATTCTTCATTTGGATGACATGGAATGGACATTTTGCTAATGTTTATTATTACATTTTTACTTTCGATCATTACAGGAAGGTGAACTCTCTGCTGATCTCTATTCATTTCATGAAGCCATTTCACATGTCCAAGAGTTGGAGGAAGAAGTCCTTGATTCTCATAAAGCTGTGATAGAAGTAAGTTCAATACTAATTCTGCTATAGTGAATGCCCATTCAAGTACAGAGGGCATCAAAAACTAGAATGCAAATTATTAACTCTTCATTTACTAATCTTAAATAATATTTCTTACAATAAATGATATATTGTACAAAATGTAAATATTGTAATTATATTCTGAGGTGTTAAGGAAACATCTTTAAAATGAAAAACATTTAATTTCATGGAATTATTTTTAACATACTTAGTTACCCCCTCCCCCCAGGAGGGCACCTCGAAATGAGGATGAGATGCTTCAGGCATGGTGATTGGATCTCGCCATCCTGTAGGGAACACTAATAGGTGGGGGATCTGACTCCTCCCATCGATGACGAGACGTACTTCCTTCGGGAAGAGTTGTACGGTGGCCGGTGATGACCCTTAGGATTCAACCACAGTTCCCGCCAATTGCTGTTGCAGCGGTCCGGTCATTCAGTTTTATGGTTTAAATCCGTGTGCCTTCGGGCAGGTTGGAGAGTCAGATGGTTGACTTAACGTACTTAGTTGCATTACTTTCTTTTTTCTGCATTTGAATCTCATTGCTTCCTCTATATGACATATTTAAATTGACATTAGGTGTAATAAATTATATTTAAAACTTTTAACTATGTTATTTTAGATTTTTAAAGTAATTTTATGAATTTATATTGATATGTGTGCTAAGACAACCAAAGACGTTGTAGGCTGGGAGAGGAGAAAGATGTAGTTTTAATACTCAATTTGTTGTGCTGAAAAATTGATGCACTATAAAAACTGCACTACACTTTAGTTGATTTTGGGAGGATTTTTTTATCTGGAAAGCAAATGTGATCTTTTACTCCTGCAAAATCGTACAGAAAATTGAAGGAGCTGTGATAGCCTGATGGTAAGGTCTCGGCTTTCGAACCGGGAAGTTCAAGACCCAATTCCACCAAAGAACTGTCATGGAAACAGGCCTGGTGCACGTTAAATATACCAAGGTCAAATGTCCTCCTGTTGGTATAATGCGGAAGTTTGGAAAGGGACTGCCAACTCGGGTGTCGTCCTCGTCATCTGACTGCGTTTTCAATTATGAGGTCCGTCTCAAAATAGCCCTGTTGTTGCTTTAAAATGTGATTTTAATGAAAACTAAACTAAATAGAAAATTGTATTCTTCTCTATGCATTGTTAGAAAATATAAAACTTACTTTTTTTCTGAAAAATGCATGAGAAATTATTTATTTTTTTAAAAAATTTCAGATTAATTAAAATTGGCAACTGCATATTCAGTGGTAAAATAATATATATGTTATCATTTCCAGTTTACAAAATTATGTAAATCGAGTCATAAATCTTTTATGTTGTGTGAAGAATTATTGACACTGTAATATAAAAATGTTTTGTGAAATTTTGAGGGAAAAGTATTTATTAGCAATATGATTACTAAGAAGTACTTTTATACTGCTAACTACTTTCAACTACTAAGAAATAGTATTTCTTAGCTGGTTGGAAATTGTGCATTGTAGCAAATAAATTAATGTAATTACAAATGCAGCCTTGTTTAACTTTTAATTTTAATGCTATATGTCTTTTTTTCTCCAGGCCTCAGAAAAATGGTTTAACAGAGATAATATATTGCTTGCTATGTCTAATGATGTCGACTATGATGTTGACTGTAAGTATAATATGTATTTGCTTTTTTAAAATTTGCAGTAATAATTAATCATGCTTGTAAATTTGAATGTTTTCTTAAAATTAATTAAGTTTTATGTATGATGCATTTAATAATTTATCTTTAAATTATATTTATTACCTTTTTTTTTTTAGCTTATGCACAACAATTAGAAGCTTTAATAGCTGAAAAAATTGATGTACTTGCTAGGCTAGGTGGTAAGTATTGCTATATTTTTATTTTGGCAATAGCTGGTAGGGCAAACTTGCACTTCTTCTGTAATTATCTTAATTATTGGATCTGTTAATGTTATGCAGTGAAGTCTGAGAAAATATTGAAAATGAATTTGTTAATTGAAACTTATATACATTTTATTTTTAAAATAAATATTTTTCATACTTCTATTTTTCATTGTTTATTATTAAACATGCATCACTCGTTTCAAATTTTTTCAACCATTATATATATATGAGAATTCTTCTGTAAAAGTTCAATTGGTAGTTTCATGTAGATTTAAAATATTATGTAGTTTTGATTCGTACTTTATGTATTCAAAGAGATGTGAAATATAGTGTGTGTAACTTATCTAGTCCGTTAAAACGGTATTTAATTTTGTCTCTGAGAAAATGGGCGGCCATGTTGTGAAAATTAGTTTGATCATATGTTTCATATCATTCTCATTGAGTTTGTCGATATCAATATTGATTGAGTTTTACATATCTTTGTAATTCTGCATTGGAAAGGAAAAAATCAGTTATCAGTAAAATTGCCAGCAATTTTTTCAGATTTGTCTGGTAGGTTATTTCCTTCGGTTCTCACCCAGAAGCATTTATTTATGCTTAATATTTATGAAATATGTATTATCTAGGTGATGATGCTTATGTATATATAAAGTTTTATTTTGACTTTTGTATTGTTGATTTTTGCTCAGTTATTTTTCCAGTTTTATTTAATATCTAATTTTTTCATTCTTTTACCCTTTTAAAAAACTAGAATTAGATAATCATCATAATTATGCTTTCATTCTGTTTCTAATTTTTAATGTTTATATTGTCTTATTATTTGTCATAATTTCACTCATAGTAATATTTTTATATATATGAACCTTTAATATCTCTGCCTATTATATGAAACTGATCGTCCAGCCAATATAAATTGGGTTTTCATGCCCTGATGACAATGCAGGTTTTTTTATTTAGCTCTTATGAAACTCATCTTCAAATGGAAGTAAAATATTTTTTGATAAAAAATATATTCTGTTGAAAAGTTAGTTTAGGTTTATATTTTAACAGATAGACTGAAATTGTGAGTAGCATATATTAGCAAACAACTTAAATATTTTATAGGATTTTATTGCAAGTTATTGTGCTCTAGATTTATTTGGTAAATTTTTTACTTTCTCATCAGTTGCAGAAGTTCGGTCATTCAGTTATTTTTATCCGCATGCCTTCAAGTGGCTCGGTGAGTCAGTGACATGACTTATTTTCCCATCAGAACTTTAATTTCTTGATTTTTTTTTTCAGAGACAATATTTTTTTTTCAGTTTATAGATTAAATGTCACTAAATATTGTAAAAATTTAAAATTTTAAAAATCGAATATGTATGCTTGATTGATATATTCATGAATAATTAAAGTTCGTTATGAAAGTTAAGGTCGTAATGAATCTTCCAAATCTCTTGATAGACATAGAATTGTTTTTCTCCTATACTTGTTTGTTCATGCATTTATTTTTCTGGTAATATTTTAGATGTTAAAATATTTTCTACTGAAAAAGAAATTGATACTGACATTAAATTTTTATGATTTCATTACAGAGAAGGTGTCCATCTTTCGTCAGCAACTTGCTGAAGAAGAGAAAATCAGTAAGACTATGAAGAAAAAGTGAATGTTATCTATAAATGGAACTTTCTCATTGGTTTAACTGTACAGAAAAAAAAAAGCTTGGGCTCCAATCTTTGCACTTATAGGTTTGTAGGTAATGGCCTACCTCAGCCTAGTCAATTCTGTGCCTCTCTTGTATATACATCTGTTGTGTATGTACATAACTCTTTTGACTTACTAAGTAATTGAAGCCTATGTAGAGTAACTTACTGTCCACTCAAAGAAATCTTCACTTTGGGGAAAAGAACTTTTTAAATGTTTTATTAAACACTAATTTTTTACGATTATTTTTACTTTTTATTCTACATGTTTACATTTTGTTGTGTATATAGCAGCAAAGTATATGAGGAATGAAAGTTTTCCTAAGACTCTAGTGATATATTGCCTGTGTGTTTGTTCTAACCAGTCTGTTGGGCTACAAGAATATTGTGAACTTTTAAGTTGTTTTATATTAGTACTTTATTGCATGTTTTTTGCAACAGGAAAAAAAAAAATACTCTGGATATTTGTCTTTTCATTTTTCAAAAGTGTTTCAACTTCATGTGTGTTGTGAATATTTAGTTCTTCCATCCAGAAAATATATGAAATGTTTTACAAATTGTGTTTATTCCAAATTAAATTATTCTCAAGTAATATTATTCTGAGCTTTTTAAAGGAAACTCAAATGGAAATTAATAAAGCAATGTTTAATCTTTTATAAGTGACAATTAAATTGTATATTGTGTTAACTTTTGTTTTGCTTTGTTCATGTGTTTCAATAACTCAATTAATAAATGATTCTACTAATTGAGTAAAAAATAATTTATTTTGAACAAATTTTTGTTATTTAAGTGTACTATCTTTTATTTGTCTTAATTATAATTAAGAGTGCCAATTCCATCTCTAAATACTTCAGTCTTGGCTTTTGGAATACTTAAATGCTAATACAAGACTTAACTGGAAAAAAAAAAAAAGGAATAAAGATGGTATTTTTAATGTTTGGACTTTTTTTTTTCTTTTTCAATCGCACATTAATTAGAATAGAATGTTTGAATATACATTTTCTAAACAATGGATATTAAATTCTTCAGTTTATTATAGTAAAAATAGTTAAGCATTTATTTTAAGTAATTTTTAATCTAGTCAATTCTTCCGATAATTTTTGTTTGAGATTAACAACTTTATTTCCATTTGCTGACTGCATATATTATATGTAGTAAATGGCAATTAAAAATCTTTCCAATTTTAAGTTAATATATGAAATAATTTTTCAGTCACTAATTAGGAATATATTTGTGAAATTATAATTACCATCTAGAATGATTTATGAATTAATTGATTGCTTGATATTGAATGCTTTGATGCTTCATTTTGAACATTAGTTAAAAATATTTACAATTTTTATTTTAAATAATGGATGAATCAAAACCCATAAAAAGAAATCAAAAACAATAGTTATTGCTTTAATTGATTAATTCAATCAAACTTTTCATCTTGATTGGTTTTTAATTTCTCCAGAACTACAATTCAAAAACAGCATTAGCTACGTTAATTCAATTTTTTAAAACTACATTTATGATCTGCTGGCAGTCTCTGCATTAAGAATAGAAATTGTGTGTTTGTCAAATATTTGTTCCGAATATGAGATTGGAATACAAATTCTTTGCCTTTTGATGCAGAAGTTTGGAGGGAAAGGAGGTATGAACAAGATTAAAGTCAGTGGTGATTTGTGACCTGTCAGCCTTCTTAATGTTATTCAAATTCATGCAATCTACTTCAGAAACCTTCAAAATAGGATATTAAACAATGTGTGCTTGTATGTGTTTTAAAATTAAAGAAAGAGTGAAATTTATTTCATTTATATATATTTTTTTAGTTATGAAAAATTCTGATATAAAAATTATATAATTGGAAATGTTT
>JAPMOR010053557.1:31514-43561 GCA_026543865.1 Argiope aurantia | reverse complement strand
AAAAAAGCATATTTGCAGGAAATTAACTTTTAAACCATAAATAATTATCAAGCCAGATTTCATTCAAATTTGAAGGTTATGAGAATTTTCTTGAAACAACTCATAATTTTTATAAAATCAAATTAGTCTATAATAACACATTAAAATAAATCAAGTTATAATTTGAACTATTGTAATGAATTAAATATCATTAGTGCTGTATCTTATTGAAATTAATTTAAGTAACTAAGTTTTTTTAGTGACCTAATAGATAGTAAGTCTTGTGAAATGGTATACTTTCAATGTTTTTAGATGCTTAGTTTAATTAAATATTAATAGAGGTTTGACTAAATTTTGATTTTTAACCTCATTTCTTGGAAACTTTAACCTCATTTCTTGGAAACTTTCATTTTTATTGAAAAAAAAATTGCCAAAGTCCTTCGCCAAGATTGTAGTCTTTGAACAAGTATCCATTTAGCAATCGTTAATATCAGTACAATTCTCTTCATGAAACTAACCATACAGGGAAGCAAGATAGCAAATTCTAAACAGTATTATTGATGAAATCAGTATCTCTTTGAATCGAATTCGTTTGGGAAAGCATATTGAACCAATTACAAGACCAATTAATAAGCCCAAATATTTGAGATGAAATCGCGGAAGTCTATGTTATATATTTAATTTTCAAAACTTTTTTCCATTGGGTGCTTCATACAACTTTTCCTACTTTTGACTAAAATAAGTTCAATCCAATTAATCTTTACTCACATACATTCAATTCACATTCTCGTACTTCGTTTTATTATTCAATATTGAATTAAAATTGAAGATAGATATTAATTTAAGTATAAATGAAGTGCTGTCTTCATGTGAACAACAATATAATACTGCGTGGAAATTATTGGTGGGCAATAATTTTTCTTTGTTTACTTTAATATTTTCCTGGGAAACCGAAATAGCAGTACATTGTTTTTACTTCTACGAATTTCCGGTACATATTTATAATTAATAAACATTTAGAATTTCACTCGGATATTGCAGCTAATTCATGATTTATGTGGAAATATTTTTTTCTCATCTTCATTTGAAGGATTTCTCAACTAACAAAAAGTTTCGGACAAAACATTGAATGTAGATGTCTTTCCACAATTTTCAAACATGTAATTTAGGCTTAAAATTTTTATGAAACCAGATGAAAGCAACATGATAAATAACGTTAATGTATCTCTTCAAAACGTATGTGAAAAAAGTACATATGTACTTTTATTTTATTTTTTAAATTAAATATGTATAACCATAACACATTTTAAATTTCTAGAGATTATTTTTTAAAAATTTAAAAATAAGAATCGATATACTTTTTTAGATAAGAATGTTAATATATTAAAATTACTAGACAATGGCTAGAAATAACGAATTACTAAGAGCAATGACACTTGCTGTACATGTTCTTGTACTTCGTTTAATAAGGCTATAGAGCTATTTAAATTGGACAACTACAGGTTATATGTATTTTTTGCGCTGTTATCTTCTCAAAATTGTGAAGTTTATCTCTTATTGAATCCAATTTGCTTTCAACAAATCTGTATATTATTCTTATATGGAAATTGGTTATTTTGATAATCTTCAAGAATATTCATTTTAAAAACAAAATATATCATTCAATTTATTTTTTAGAACCGAATCCAAATGATCAAATGTAATGTAAAAAAGAGAGTTACGCGAGATAAAATAAATAGAAAATTAAATCAAAAATTGAAAATTCTGACAGCTTAAATAATTATTTGATAAACTTTAAAAAATGAATGTCCTTGCATGAAATGAAACTCATATTTAAACTTGAAGAACAGCTGCCATTTTTTAATTAATAATTTAATATTTTCAAAAAGAAGACATTTTTTAGGTAAATAATTTTCGATATGCAGTGAATTATTTGAAAGACCTTTCTGCTATAGAATTTATAAAATAAGCTTAATGGTCACTATGTATTCTCTATTCATCTTCGTGAAAAACAGGTTGGAATTTGATTCAATATATGATTTTGATAAATAAATGTCAATTATTGTTTGTATAGTTAACTCTTTTAAAGTTTAGTAGCTTATTATCATTTGAATTTATCTATACATTTTAATGACCCTGATGTTTTCTATTCAACTTTCTACACATTATCGTAGTACGCGATTTACAACCTTATTGACAATTCTTCTAAAGAAACTCGTGAAATGACATGGCATTGTTCCATTCAAATTCGAAAGACTTGGATGTGATTGAAACATCTTTCTAAGCATTATTCACTTTGATATCTTCTGCAGCGATTAATTAGCTTAGAAGACTTTTCCCAGAAAAAGATGAGACATCTTGCTAATGGACCCTCGCTATGCACTTAAGCATGTCTGCAGTCATTGTTAGGCTTTAATTGGTCTTCTTTTCACCGGCAAAGATCACGCAACATGGGTTCTTTTAAACAAATGTAAGAATTGTTACCGAAAGAGTTCATAAGACTTCATTAGCCTGAGACTACTGTAAATAGGGAAAAGGCTCAAAGAATTGTTTTAAAACGTGTTTCGCTTTGAGTGTGTGGGACCTCATGACATTTGTTTTAGTGATGATAAAGAATTGGAAAGTTGTAGGCTTCATTCATAATAATTTGAAACTTGTTAGGTTCAAAAGTTATTTGTGATTGAATCGTGTAGAATACACGTGGCTTCTCTTAGATGTTATATTAAGAAACAAAACATGTTTACGTTATTCTAATCTTTAACCTTTCGAAGGACATCCTGTCAAAAATATTGCTACAGTGTTTCTGTTAAAGTTAAGCAACACCGATATGTTGAAAATTACTTCGGAAATAGAAAAACGCTTAAATTGTAACCTGACAATATTAACTGGATATTTCTAGAAAACTCTAAAAGCTTTATTATGCATATGGTTCATAATTAATCTCAAAAATTCTTTTTTTCAAAATAAATAATAGAATTCCGCGCAATTTTTAAACCAAATTTAATAGTACTATAAAAAAAGTTTTTTGTTTTGTTTTACAAAAATTTACTTCGGATATCTTTTTACGTGATACACATACAAAAATTTGTGTTTCATTTATAATAAATAGTAGGAGCAGCTATTGAATTTATTCTGATATTAGTTTACTTTATATTATACTAGCCGCCTTTGGCGACCAGCCGGTTCGCCAGTATTACCGCTCGCTACAATCTTCAATTAAATATTTTAAGCAACTGATCTCTCAAAGGATTCTCAAACAAAACATTTTTAATCTTCAAATTTTGATAGTCATACCAAACTTATATTGTTTAGATCGTTTCGTTCAATTTACTATATATATTTTGCTAGTGTGTTGCCATTTCCGGTAAAACTTCAACTTTAATTAAAAATGTAAATGACGAAATTGCAATTAATATTAAGATATTTTTTAATAAAACCAAGCGTTTTATTTTATTAATCATGTTTATTGTTATTTATTAATTATTATTATTATTGAATATGAGTATTGCAAAAAAAATCGCTCGGTATTTAAGTCTTATGTTAACTACAAAATATTTTTCATAGTTTATGTAATATCTCAAATATTAATAATAAAACAAAAATTTCTGAGATTCAGTATAAAATTCAGTTTTTAGTTTTGCTTTCAAAAGGATTGAAGTGAAATCAATAATAATATTTTATTCCTGCTTATAAATATATTTCAAAGATTATGAAGTCTAAATTTAATGCAGTAAGGTATAATATTCTGATAAATATTCTGGACGCCCCAAATTTTAAATAAATGAATGAATGTTTCTATTTTCCACGATCAACTAAGACTTATTTATGAAGTTTTAAATGTTAAAAATTTAGAAAAACTCACCATTTTCATAATCTTAGGCCAATTAATCTTCAGAAACCTGCGCGCTTATTGGCGTATCTTCTTTGAAACGATCGATGAAAAATCTGAAATTATCCTTTTTTTTATTGAATAGTGATATTCAAATCTTCATAAATCAGTCAGTTTAAGTGATTTGAAATTAACTCTTAAAAGTCAGTGATTTAGTTGATTGGAAATTAACTCTATGACCACCATAAAATCTGTGCTTTCTCTTGTGGTGTATGCATTCTCCTTAATATCCGTTCGAATAAAACATCACATACAAAAGTACTACTTAGAACAAACGCATCAAACGTAAACATAATATTTCAATAGTTGCCAAAAACAAGAGAGAAAAATGCAATTAATAAGCAGACGATATTTAGAAAAGTACAGATATTTAGACTGGAAAATGAAATTATCTGAAATTAAAAACACGCGCAGACGATATTTACAAAAGTAAAAATATTCAAACCTGAAAAGGAAAATATATGAGTTATTCCATCTATAAATGCCATAAGTTTGTTTACATCTTCATTATTTTATGAGTCCTTAAATATCAAAATGGATCCGCGACTGAATAAACACCCTGTATAGAGAGTGTAAAAGATCATAAAATAATTTTTCTTGAATTTATTTTTTAGAAAAAATAATATTTCATATTTGTTTCATTTCTTACAAACACTTGCCGAAAATTATAATTTTGCAGATTTCATTTCCAAAAAGATTTAATTTATTTTCAGTTAGAGCTTTAATCAATGTGATGGCAACACTTTGAAAAAAGCTATTTTTTTCTCCTGAATGCGAAACGTGCTTAATCCTCATTTTTATTTTTGACGAAAAAAATTATTGAAAAACATAGTTAAAATATTTATTTAAAAATTCATTAAAAATAGAAATTTAATTTTAAGATTAAAACTGTAGTATCATTTAAAAGATAAATTTTTTATCTTTAACTTCATGTAAAAATCTTTTTTGTGTGGTAATATTTTCGGCAGTTATAGCAGAAACGCGTCAAAATTTCGCTTAATTTTTAAATAAATAAAATTCTATTTAAAAATTCGAAAAAATAACCCCCAGGTGCACATTCCCGGCCTCCAAGGTATACACGTGCCAAATTTGGTAGCTGTAGGTTGAATGGTCTGGTCTGTAGAGCGCCAACACACACACACACACACACACACACACACACATTGAGCTTTATTATAAGTATAGATATAGATAAATGAATACAAAATTTTTTCTCGATTCTACAAATTAGAAATCGTTTTCTAAAATTAAATATTAATTTCTCCAACTTTCCACAAATTTCATTTTTCAAAAATTTCCATTTCTTATTTTTCTGTTTTATTACAAGTAACTCCGAAAATGTTTTAATTATAATTATTATGAGCTATATTTTAATGTAATTCTGTAATGATATTTTATAATTGGGGATGTCTTTATTATTCTCTGTTTTGTTCCAAGTAACTCCGAAAATGTTTTAATTATAACTATTATTAATTATATTTTAATGTTTTTCTGCATTGATATTTTATAACTGGGAAATTCTTTATTTTTATGAATTTGCTGAACATTTCAAAGATAATTTTTTATACATCATTGTTAATTGTTAAAATTAAGATCTTTGCAAGATGGGTTTTAAAATGAATTTTATTAAAGAATTTTGTAAAGTTATGAACATTATCAGATCTACTGGAATTTAATTTCATAGCTTATTTCCACTTCTCATGTGGACACATTTTTCCAAAAAAAAAAAAAAAACCCGATTGTGTCATAATAAGTAATTGAAACATCATCAGACATGATGTGGCGCCTTGATTCACTCTTTAGCAAATATAAATGGTAAATTTTCTATAGGTTTTATTACGTACTTTTAGTTATTATAGAAATAATACACTGATATCTTGTGTAAATTAATTTGTGTTGAAACGTAGATGCCATGCCAATATTAAGATAATAAAATAAAAGATAGATAAATAATAAAACATGATTTTGATAATAACAGCATGATAGATAAATAAAAGTAGATAATTTCGACAAAGCTAATAAAATGAAATAAAAATTTATTTAGTATAAATAATGGGTTCTTAAATGAAAAAACGTGTTGAAATTTGAAATTAAATTAAACATTTGATTTCGAAAAAAATATTAAAACATTGGTCTTATAAGTGCACTGCCTTGGGCTTCAAAATGCCGAAATACGGCATTGCTGTCTATTAAAAATGTCAGAAGCACAACCTCCATCTGCTGAACCGATTCTAAGTTTAAGGTATGATTGATTCACCCTCTGTATTGCACAGAACAGTTTAAAGGATCAGTCTAATCAGTTGAAAGCGCAATCTAAAATGTCCACAACTTTACTGAAATATGCCATGACTGCCACTGACCCTATTCTTTGATTTTATAGGACTCCTTGTCATGAAGTATCTCAACTTTATGAAAAAATAGTCGCCATCTATCTTGGTTTACCCAATTTCTCTGTAATCCTTCATTCACAAGTGTCAGATTTCGTACTTATATGTTCGAACATCTTAAAAAAGCGTATCTGCATTGCGATTAGCATTTTGCATCCTTTCTTTTCCTTTTAATAAACGTCAGTATTAGAGATACTTTCTCCCCATCTTGATTTATTGCCACTATTGTAAACTTCTCACCATTCATAGTTAATATTTTATTCTTTATTTTCTCAGCTTCAGTCGTTTTCCGTTGCAAGACATCGAAAATACTCAATATTTTAATTTTTAAAAATCTACAGATTTAATTCAAACTTTACGAGCATTTAGTAATAATTTATTTTGCTTTTCCATAGCAAGAATGGGATAGTTTTAAATTCAAAAATAATCACATAAGCCTAAGGCGATTGATGGTTCTCATTTTTTTTTATTCAATTCAACATGAAAGGGTTCTTTTAGAAATCAAAAATGTTGTAAAATCTCAATATAGTGTTCACATTAATCATAGATTCTAAATTTCCGAACACTTTCACACGCAGTTTTAATCTCTTTTAAGTAAAAAAAAAAGCCTGCTATCTTGCAACTTTACCACGTTGTAAAGCATTGTTAATGTGAC
Source organism: Argiope aurantia (assembly GCA_026543865.1). NCBI lineage: Eukaryota > Metazoa > Arthropoda > Arachnida > Araneae > Araneidae > Argiope > Argiope aurantia. The sequence goes on along the minus strand of JAPMOR010053557.1, from coordinate 36,651 downwards.
GCATTAATGTAAAAATCGTTGCAAGTTTTTTTTTTCTTATATTCACAAAATTACTTTTAATGTTCACGCTTATAACGTAGTTGATTTTCAAACTGTTTGCTATTTTATTTCTGAGAATGGCCATTCTGATCAACCTACAGACTATATTTACTCAGTGGGAGTGCTAAGGATTCCAAACATTATTGTATTAATTAAAAGATCGGAAACTTGAAGAAGACACTTAAATTCAAGTTGAAGTGAAGTATGTTATAATTTTGTAGAAAAAAAATATTCAGGAAAAATATACTTATTAAATGATAAGATGGGATATGCACATGAGTCGAAACCGATGATAATAAAAGAAATAAAAAATAATTATACTATAGTGAATAATGGATATTTGCTGAATTAACTTCTTCCATATATTTATAAGCTAGTTGGATCACATAATCTAATATATAAAAATGAATCTTTGTTCTTACAGTATGAGCTGCCGTACTGTTCAAACGGTTCCGATGAACGATTCTGCGCGAAGGTTATAGTCATAGTATAGTTATAATATCTAATATATAAAAATGAAATTTTGTTTGTTCATTTTTTATACGCTGTCGTACAGTTTATATAACTGCGATAAAACTTTGCCGACTTAGTGTTTTGAATCTAGAAAACCAATGTTTTCGCATAGCCAGATGTATGTTGGATGCTCACAAGTCTGGCAACCATGAAACTTATTTGTTTTTGCTGAAGTTGAAAAAACAAAACAAAACAAAAAATATTGTCTACTCTAAAGCACTTGAATAATAAAGTTAAAAAAAAAAGAATAAATGTTACCACTCACCATTATATATCCTTATTTCAATGAATGTATTGTTACGGATTTTCCTCACCGCCGCATTTGTTCTTTTGATAGCGGGTGTATAGTGAAGAGAACACACAATCAGCATGTCTCAGAAGAACACAACGATGTTTATTTACACGAAGAACACGAGTACACAAAGAAGACAAATATTTACAACAGAAACGAACACAGGACAGCAAACAGTAGCACACTACTGCAGACAATAATCTACAAGTAGTAATCGTCCACAGCATACGTAGCGGCCAAACAGAATGCAGCAGGAGAGGGGTTCCTCAGAGCTTCGCTCTACGGTATCTTCAATAGCTGAACGTTTAGCTGCCGACTCACTACTTCTCACAAGTGGCTACTACACACAATATATGACACTACCTCCACAGTAGACAACAGAATTCGGCACACAGTAGTTCAGTACTCGCTCCACTTCGCTATTCTCTGGAAGACTCGTTACTATGCTTCAATTCACGACGTCGACTAACGACGATACGACACCATAGCTTGAGAGTGCCTGCCTTTCATAGTTCCCAGGAGGTGGGGCTAGAAGCTTCTTGACCAATCAGGCGTATCTCGGTTCCTAATGGATGAATCGACAAAATTCTGGATGCCATTTTCAGCAAGAAATGCTTTTAAACAGAATGATTGAGATTGCATTCAATCGAAAATGAAAGTAGAATTTTGGAGAGAAAACTCATAACAAATTTAGATTTCAAGACAATTTGAAACTTATTCCTTCCGTATTCCCCTTCAAAAAAAATTTCTCAACTATTCCAAATAAGGTGTTTAACTAAATTTAAATCATTCTTTAGATTGTAAAAAATCTAATGAAGGTTTTACTTGAACACTAATTAGAAAATATATTGAAATTTGCAATAGAATAATTTTCATCAGAGAATTCTACATGACGTTCTTAATGTCCATTAGATAAATAATTATAAGTTTATAGCTTTTAAAACTCATATTTTAAACAGTTTGATGTAATTTATTATAATTTTAGAAAATGGTACTGTTGGGAAAGCTTATAAGCCAGTCAACAGCTACGCTACACAAGCAATTGCTTTTGTATTGTGGTCATGTTAATAGGCTGCGAACCACAAGGTTCAAGGTTCTATGCTCGCTCATCCCAATTCGCCACAGTACTTTCCAGGATCAAGAACAAAAATGTTGGTTATAAATTTGATCGGCAACATAAACTGAAAAGTGTACTTGACGTAGATAAAATTTATCCTGTGTATTACATGGATGGAATCGATTGTACGAACAATCAATTTAATGTGCAATGGAAAATATTCACACCTTATTAGAAATATATCATGGCTTCTCTTGGATATGCGAATAAATGTGTTTTATAATCAGAAAAAGTATCTTTAAATATAAAATTTACAAAGCATATTATTTTAACGACAGCTATAAAGGAGTCCATTGCGAAAATTTGTATCGCTAAACTCTTCATCGTGCTTGCATATAACTTTTCTATATTTGAATATTACTCACCTTTCTTAGCCATATTCATGAATTTCATGGAGGAAATTAGAGATATTTTGTCAGAGAGAGGACTCATTAAGTGTCTAAAGCTATTTTTCTCTTTCTCAAGTGTTCTGCTCATAATATTTATTATAAATCACCCTTTTATGGTTTACTGTAGCTGAATGAATCACCATATTTAGAAGGCTCACTTTATATGATTTATTATCAAATGCAGAGTTAATGCTGACGCCATTTCTAGTCACGTAGGAAAATATCTTTATAAAAATAAAATGCACTTATCAAAGGCTTCGTGAGTTTTTAAATATTTCCATTAACTTATTTTATAAACTTAAAAATTAGAGATATTAAAAAAAATTACTTAGTCATAATATTAGAGAATTTTGAAATCTTTTATATCTGAGCGTTTCAAGTTGCAATGCAGATATTAAATAATTTTATAGTTTAAGTATCAGATTATTTAATTAATTTTGATATTAAATTAATAAATTAATGACATCGTTTCATGATTTAGAAGTGTGAGGTTTTATTTATTAGGAGCACCATCTTATAGAAAATGTGAGACTTTTTCAAAGATTCCATAGAAATTTGGAAAATTGGATTGCCAATAAAATAATTCAGAACAAAAATGTTTAGTCATTAAAAAAAATGTTTTTTTAATCAAAACTCATGAAAGCCAAATATATTAATAAAAAATTCAGGAGCACGAAATAAGAATATTTGGGTGTTTTGCGGGAAATAAAAATATAAAGATGGGATTGACCTATAAATTTCCTGTCATCCAACACTAAAAATGAAGCAATTAGACGATATTAAAAAAAAAGAATGTCTCTAGAATTGTTGCATAAAGAGATACTTTGATGCTTCTTTCGTCGTTGTTTACACCAGATTTTAAGCCCTCAAACGTGAATTAGAAATTCAAGGTATAGAGTTTTTAATATTTTCATGTTAGCATGCAATAAAGCTGTATTTGAGTCGAAATAAAATTGAAAAATCAATATTATTCACTTTACACCATTACTTAATAAAGTATTTTAAAAGGTACTAAATGTTATATATGACAATTTCACAGCATAATGATGATAAATAAAAGAAAAAAAATCTATATAATACAGAATAACCAGTGGGATTGTAATCTTTGGCCTTGTCAATATATAAATCTCATTCAAACTTCTGACCAACTTGTGCGATCTTTTTGACATGCTAATGAATGAAGCAGATCTATTATTTAGCCAGGATAACTAGCGATTACCTAACTACTCTAAGCGATAACATGATATATTCTGGCTCACTGAAGTAATCGGTAAATGTATTCTCCGATAACTTCCGTAATGGTGGACATTAGTTCTGTTGAGATAGGCCATTAAGTGCGACGGAAACTACGCTACACTTATCAACGCTTTCAGTGTAAAAGCACTTAAAAATTGCAGCCTTATAAAACTGTCATTTATGAGCTTTGAATCATTTTAAATGATATCATGCCATGAATATTATCACAGCATTTCTTTTTAATTACACTTTATTACGTTATATCTAAAATCGCTGCGTTATTTTGGTCTGTTTTTGACATTTTTTTTATTGTAAAGTATTTTTTAACACACAAGGCATATAAATATTAATATGCAGTTACTTGGAATTAATATTCATCTATTTATTATGCCTTTCTATGAGTTTTGGTTTTCATTTCTAAAAAGTGAATTTTCGTCTACATTATTTTTAAATCTATATTCACCTTAAAGACAAATTGAAAATAAACTCATTATCTTATATGCCTTTTCAACGTATTTATGAGTTATTTTTTGCATTTATGATTAAAATATGATTAAATTTAAAATTTTAGGTATCTGATATAGGTATATTTAAAATATTAGGTATAATTTAAATAGATAAAAAATAATTGTTTTAAACTGTTTTTTCACTTTCCATCGAACATTCTTTGAGGGTATTTGCTACGAGATTCATGATGAAGTAAAAAAAAAAGAAAAGAAAAAAAGGTGTTTGTTAGCTTTTTAAATACTGAACTAATAACTGATATCCATTTTACCATAGAAACCGTTAGAACACATATCTAATTTGTAGTGTTAAAAATAACTATAAAGTAATTAGTAACTTTTAAGCTATAAAGTTTTCAAAATTAGGTAAGATTAATAGATTAATTTTGTAGTATATTAATTAAGAAGAGCAACCGAAGCAGTGGTAGTTAAAAGATGATTGAATTTCAATGAAAGTTTTAGGAACGCAGTTAAAATTTCAAACATTTGAATTACTTTTAAATGAAAAAAATGAAATAATAGTGTCTAAATTTTTTTTTTCATTTCCCAGTGAACTATCTTTGAATATATTTGCTACGAACTTGATGTTGAAGTATAAAAAGTAAAAGGACGTCTTTATTAACCTTTTAAAGACGGAATCAATAACTGATAATTATCTTATTAACGCTATCCATCTATTACCTAAGATTATAAATCACCTTTATAAGATGAAAAATAACTAAAATGTAATTAGTAAGTTTTAAAGTTATAAAGTCTTCAAAATTGGATAGAATTAATGGATTTATTCTGTAGTATATTAAGCGTAAACTAAAAAGGAGATAAATTCTAAAAAATAATTTTAAAAAAATAAGAACTTTTAAACTAGAGGGATATTTTTAATATTTCCTTTCCGTCAATCAGTTTATTCTTTAAAGCTAGAAATAATTACTTGCTTGTTTACGTAGTTCCACCATACTTGTGACAATATATTGTACTCTTTATATTAAAAGTCGTTTGATTTCTCAAATAACTCTCTTCCACATGAATAAGTTTGTAGATAAATGCTTTT
>JAPMOR010053557.1:14719-31504 GCA_026543865.1 Argiope aurantia | reverse complement strand
AAATATCATAGAAATAACTTATCTACTTATCTACTCCTTCATCAAAAAATCATTCGACATCAAGATTTTTAAATTCTTCAATATGATGAAACAAAAAAAAATCCTTACATTTTTCTTTAACTAAACAAAATTAAAAAATGTAGTTTAAGTTTAGAAAACTTCTTTCTTCATGAATTATTCCATGAAAACTAAGAGTACCAGTGAAATGTTATAACGTCTCCTTCCAGACTTTTATACATTTTTATAAAAAGAAAAATAACTGTGACAAAAAAATTACAGTTATTTGCATTGCGAATAGAAATATAATAGTCAAGTAGGAAATACTGCACTATACAGTATATTTTCATTAAATTTCAGTTTACCAAACTTTAAAGTTCTTATAAATGTGTAAATAAAGGCTGTTTCTCATTTTAAAAGCTTTTGGGTAAATTTTGAAAAAAATAAAGCTTTCTTAATATTTTTCCTGAGACTTTAGTATGTGAGATGTGTCTCCGGAGATAAATTTATCTCCTTATAAAATGTCACATGTGGCATAAAAGGCGGTTTTATTAAACTGCTTTGTAATGCTTGCTAAAAAATACGAAATGCAAGTTTTAGTTTTAAAACTCTTTTTTAATGAATTAAAAATCTTATTAAATGTTTTTTTAAAAAACATTTTCTTAATGAACTCCTGATGCTTGATAAATAACTCACTTCCTTAATAAATAATTCCGAATTTGTTAGCTCTCGGTTATACTTTCTGTTTTTAGGATGTCATGAAAAATTTTTGCACCCCCTAATTTATAATTACTATACAAGATTAAAAGTATTACAGCAATATCTTAAAGTATCCAAGTTGTAACCATTATTATTTCACAAGTTCTTAATTTAAATATATCTGAACAAACTTCATATCATACCTGATTATTTGTTTTACTTTTGAAGAAGATATTTCATTCTCGTTAATTGTTTTATGGAATATGAGAATAAATGTATTTTATTTAATTGCAAATTTAGTGGCTTCACAAAGTCATTTTACTTTGTGTTCTTGTTTATTATAGTCCTATATAAATAATTATAAACTATAAAATAGCTGAAATAAATTCTTAAACAATTATTTGTTTTGGTCCCAATGTATTTAATGCATTTCATAAAGACTGCATATGAAGAAACATATATTTTTCGGATTACTGATTTTATTTTAAGTGAGAGAAGAGACAATTTTCACTACTACTCGATAAATAAACTTCGAGCTTCAGAAAGATAGCATTGTGAAAGCAAAGCCATGTAAATTTGGAATTCCTGAAACAAAGTGAGTAATTTTTTACAAATTGGATAATGAATAACGACTTTGATTTCCAAAATTATAAAAATAGCTCAACAAATTTTTTTTATATATATTATGAGCTTTGAACATCTTTGAGAGCATTCGATGTTATTGTTAACTTTATGAAAAGTGCGAACAATGTCAAGAAAAACTATTTTATCAAACTGATATCTTCAAATTCTTTGTGAAATTTTTAAGATACCTCTCTTTAAAACACGGGTTTCCTTTTTCAATTATCTACGATAATGGAATTTTGCATAACAAAAGTGCGATAACTGTTCTTTTTCTTTCTATCTCAAAAATGGTCAACTAGAGTTTATGGATTTTCCTCTTTAAATATTTTGGTTTAGCTTTATGCAAGCCAAATTGTTTCTTGATATGACATATTTCCTTTAAGATACGGTTCCAAAAATATATCGAAAAGATTTCTTCTTCAAAGTGTCTGGCAAAAATATATTTTTACTATGAAAAATTTTGAGAATATCGTTTTTATGTCCCGTAGGGATATATTCATTTTACAGTTGATAGAATGAAATTGAAATATTCTTTTTTATTATATACAGTTTCGTTTTTATGACATTTTCCCTCTTTATGATTTTCGAGTTAGTAAATTTTATGTCGGGAAGCAGGAATTCTGTGATATATTTTTCGTTTTCTTATGTAATAAATACAGATTGTTCTAATAACGAAGCAACAATTTTTTATTTGAAAATATAAAATAGTCCTTTTCATCCATAATATTTATGATAATGAATTATAAAATATAACAAACTCAAAAATAGAAAAGATTAAATATAAACAATATAATAATAGAAAATTGATAAAACAGTGAATAAATGTATGTAAAATTGCATTTAAAACTGTTCGCAAACCGTAATAAAGAATTTAAAAGTGCAGAAAAATATTATTAATAATTTTTGCATATACGTGAGATAAATGAGGAACAATTAAATAATTTAAACATAATCAAATTAAAAGTACGCCTAGATAAAACAATTTAAGAAAAAATAATTGGTCTCTATAGAAATCTTTTTTTTCATGTCATAAACACTTTACTAGAATGAATATTAATTGTTTTTTGCTGTGATATATTTAAAAACCCAAATAATTACAGAATATTAATAATTTTGAGGTAAAAGGAAATTTTTTGACTTTAGCTAATAAGAAAGATACCCAAAATTGTTTTTAAAATGTGACATGTCATTTAAATATATATGCTACTTTATATATTTTTTGCATGACATTTTAGAAAATACGAATGGCATATCTGCCGATTTAAGCATAAATACCTGTTCTCATTTGCTAGATATCAAAACAGTAGCCGAGATTTCGTATCCGAAAATGACGCAGACCAAAATGGTAGATTTATTTTAAACTCCATCCAAAGTTACATATGTTGATGGATGATTATATAGACTGATTAAAAATAGAAAAGCCTGAAACAGACGAATTTTTTTAGTTATCCGATGAGAAGGAGTTTACCATCACTTTCCAGTGAGTACTCTTTTAATAAAATAAATATATGTCAGCAAAAACTTTTTCCATTAAGTGTAGTAAAATATTATTTTGAACTTCAGATAATTTGCTTGACATTTTATTGATAAATTATCGGTTCAAATTATTGGATTTAGATTTATTAATTACTAGATGCCTTTGGCGACCAGCCGGTTCGCCAGTATTACCGCTCACTACAATTTTCAATTCAATAATTTAATTTTTTGGTCTCTTAATAGATTCTCAAACAAAACATTTTTAATCTTCAAATTTTGATAGTCAGACCAAAATTACTATTGTTTAGATCGTTTCTTTCAATTCACTATATATATTTTGTTAATTTGTTGTCATTTCCGGTAAAACTTCAACTTTAATTTAAAGTGGAAATGATGAAATTGCAATTAATATAAAGATATTTTTAAATAAAACCAAGCGTTTTATTTTATTTATCATCTTTATTGTTATTTATTTATTATTATTGTTACTGAATATGAGTACTGCAAACAGAATCGCTCGGTATTTAAGTCTTATGTGAACTACAAAATATTTTTCAGAATTTATGTAATATCTAAAATAAAATAATTCAACAAAAATTTCTCAGATTAAGCATAAAATTCAGTTTTTAGTTTTGCTTTCAAAAGGATTGAAATGAAATCAATAATAATATTTTGTCCCGGCCTATAAATATATTTCAAAAATTATGAAGTCTGAATTTATTGCAGTAAGGTATCATATTCTGAGAAATATTCTGGACACACCAAATTTTAAATAAATGAATGAATGTTTCTGTTTTCCACGATCAACTAAGACTTATTTATGAAGTTTTGAATGTTAAAAATTTAGAAAAACTCAACATTTTCATAACCTTAGTCCAATTAATCTTGAGAAACCTGCGCGCTGATTGGCGTATTTTCTTTGAAACGATCGATGGAAAATCTAAAATTATCCTTTTTTTTTATTGAATAGTGATATTCAAATTTTCATATATCAGTCAGTTTAAGTGATTGATTTAGTTGATTGGAAATTAACTCATTTTATTTAAAATATTAGTGTTTCAAGAACATTTTGTTATTCGTAATTTCCACAGCAGAAGCTTAATTCATTATTTATTAGAGCATTTATTAAATCAAGTTACATAAAATATAATCATTTTCCATTTAGAACATTTTAGCAGATCTGTGACTTACTAAAGGTTTACAAATCAGCTGTGTGGCCCTGATTTGAATGGATATCCTGTTCATATTAAACAAAACTTGCCTTAAAATAAAACTGATTTATTGGATTAATAATATAGAGAGTGTAAAAGATCATAAAATAATTTTTCTTGAATTTATTTTTTAGAAAAAATAATGTTTCATATTTGTTTCATTTCCTACAGACACCCGCCGAAAATTATATTTTTACAGATTTTATTTCTAAAAAGATTTAATTTATTTTTAGTTGGAGCTTTAATCAATGTCATGGCAACACTTTGAGAAAAGCTAATTTTTTCCCCATGAATGCGAAACGTGCTTAATTTTAATTTTTATTTTTTACGAAAAAAATTATTGAAAAACATAGTTAAAATATTTATTTAAAAATTCAGTAAAAATAGAAATTTAATTTTAGGATTAAAACATTAGTATCATTTAAAAGATAAATTTTTGATCTTTAACTTCATGTAAAAACCTTTTTTGTGCGGTAATATTTTCGGAAGTTATAGCAGAAACATTCCAAAATTTCGCTTAATTTTTAAATAAATAAAATTCTAGTTAAAAATTCGAAAAAATATTCCCCAGGTGCACATTTCCGGCCTCCAAGGTATACACGTGCCGAATTTGGTAGCTGTAGGTTGAATGGTCTGACCTGTAGAGCACCTACACACACACACACACACACACACATTGAGCTTTATTATAAGTATAGATTATTTTAAACTTGTGTAATTTAGTTATGAAAATCTCAAAATATGACTCTTCTTCAGAAACATTTTCAAATATCTTGGATGCATCTGCGAATTAACTTTCAGATGCCTTTCTGTCATTTCCGAAAGATTTAGATGAGAAATCTTGTGTATTGAAGTTATTTGGTATAGTAAAATATCCATTTAAAAATTGAAATAAATTAAAATTGGTATTAAAGTATTACTTATGATTTTATGAACCTTACTGGAGGAGTACTTACGCTGTGAGGATGAGAAGTCGCCGTACATGTAAACAGATTCTCACTTCTCCGGTTGATATAGAAATGGTGTGGAGCTGAACTACCTCCATACTTAAATGCAGTCGGAATTTTTTGCCATATTTCGCGAATCCTATCTGTCGTGGATAATAGGGGGCATTTTGCATTCACCTCTGTGCCTGACATGCTGTTGGGGTTGCCTGATCATTGTTTGCACCGGATGCTTTGATATGGTGTGGGTAGCTCGATTCTGGTTATTCCATTTTAACAAATTTATTAGAGATTTCTCAAATTTGAAATCTGCTTAGGTTTAGAATTAAATATGATTTTTATTTTTGAATCAAATAACTGGACTGATGAAAAATTGCTTAAAATGGCCGCATTACACTACAGCTTTCAAAAATTAGTTTCGAATTTAATTTTGCTAGAAACAGTTATAATCTTGTTGAGAAACCAGTCTCAGAAATATTTTCATTATTTATTCGTAAATCCTATTTCTGTACTTCTTATTGTTTTTCTGAAATTGATTTTATTAAATAGAAATTATAAAAGAATGATAACCACGTTGTCGAAACTATTATACAATAAATGACCAAAGATGTAACAGCAACTATGATGTGTTTCATAAAAATTAAATATTTATGAAAATTTTGGCAAAATAATATTTTATCTATATTAAATGTTTCTTTCTAATTGACGTAACACAGAGCTAAATACAATTTAGAATCCTTTAATTTTATCAAATTAATAATCCAAATTAAAAATTCATCTTAAGTATAAAGAGAAATTATTAATGATATTTCAAGATATCTAAATGTGGTGGAATGAAGATTATGAATCCATGCAGTGGAAGTAAGAGGACGCATGTTTTAGTGAACATCCTTAATGATCACATTTCACACAAAACAAACACATACACGAAAGACAAGACAAGACATTCACGCGCACACATCTCAGAACAGCATCTCATCTCATTATTTTTATTCGCAATTCACTATGGGATGCGTACCTACTCATGCATCGCTATCTATTATCCAAAAGAGAAGATAGAGTAATGCAACTGCTACATATATGAATATCATTTTTAAAACAATTACCATTAAAAAATTATATACCAAAAGACGTCACTATTTTACCTTATTAGTTCTAAATAATTTTTGTTATTATTCAAGGAGGAGAAACAACTTATTCCTAAAAATAAAGAAAATCTTTTTGTAAGCCTTTATTTTCGCACCATGGTATATACAATTTACTTTATTGACACAACCTGTTTTTAATTTATGCCGAAACATTTTGAAAAAAAATTTAAAAAAAAGCGATGAATTTTCTGACAAGAATCAACAAGCCATTTCAGAATATTTGATTCCAAGAAGTGAGAGGTATTGAATATTCCGCCATAATTTCATCTGGACCGATTTTATTAATATCTGTGATGATGGAGTGTTTTGATACGTCCATCAACTATGATTTGGCTTAGGTAGAATTTTTCTTCCATGTAGAATCACCAAAATTCTATTATGGTTTTCGTTAAGATGGTCTAAGATCTGAAGGTAATATAAATGATGGAAGGAAGATTTTAAACTTTTCAGAAGTGAAATGGAAGAATATAAAAGAATTTCTTATTAAAAATAAAAGAATTAATAAAATTATTGAATAATGAAAGAATTGCGTAGTAAATTTAAATACATCATTTTGTACTTAAAACATACTACTTAGTCTATTAATGACAAAAATGTTCCGATTAATTTAAAAATTATTCAAAATAAATTCTTATGAAAAAGTATAATATTTTTAATTTTTTAAAACCTAAGATTAATTGGATTTTGTGAAAAAAATATTTAAAAAATAGTTTTATTTGGAAATTTTTGGTTTTATTAATTTTATTTCGCTTGCATTTTTTATTTTATTTAACATTAACTTTTATTTATTTTTCATTTTATTAACTTTATTCTTTCAAGAATGATTGTTATGCTCAGATACGGAAAATATCAATCTGAAGATATTAACCCTTAACTGAGGAGGTGAAATTTTAGGACTTAACTGGGAAGGTGCGATCTACGAGACCGCATTTCATTTACACTCAAATTAAATTTTCTAATGAATGTATTAGTATGAAACACTGCAAATATATTTTGCAGATATTTTTCTTGATATATAGATATGTTTTAGAAATTTTTCAAAATATATTATCATTGAAAAAAGTAAATGCGATGGAACATACATTTTCTTCTCAAATTACATGTTATAATAAATAATATTCTTGAAAAAACATATTACCTGTTACTTTTTAAATCCTAATTATTTTTACAGTATATGAAGGTATATAGAAGACAATATAATGTAAAATTCAACAATTATATGAAAAATAAAAAAATGACAATAGGTAAAATTGACTCTTTTTTTATTCGGCTTGTGTGACTTTCATAACACGGTTTTCTGGGGCATTTTAAACATATAGGTTAAGAACTAGTATAAAAATCAACCTATAAATTCTGTATATATATCTCTTGGTAAATTAATATATTTTATAAATTTTTGAAAATACATTATCACTAGGAAAATTAATTATGTTTGAACATACATATCAAAATCATTTGAATGCGAACTTTCATCGAAAAACTCTTCTGTACAATTATCCTTATCACTAAAAGCACTTTCTGCTTCATTTAAAAGTGTATGGAACACTGCTTCATAATAAGATCAGTAAACTGGATGGTATTTCAGGGCTTAAGTTTTAGCGCCACCTGCTAAGCCTTATTTATCACTGGGACACTAACAGGGAAAAGCGGTCTAAGAGACCGCGCTCGAAGAAATAAATAAATTATTTTAAAAAGCCTCTGCTGAAATCGTTGAAAAAGTGCACGTGTATTGAAGGTCACAAAACAATCCATTCAATTGATAATCCATTCAATTGAGCTAAAAATAGAATAGAGGCGACAGAAAATCCATCGCTAGCGGTCTTACAGACCGCACGACCCCAGTTAAGGGTTAATAGTTGAATACGTTATAAGGTCTGAAGTTTCATGCTTAAAAGGTTTTCTCAAAAAGGTGCTTATGAGAATGACTGATAGATAAAGATTTACTTATTAATTTAAATTAAATCAAAATGAATATTCACTTAAATCAAAAGGGAACTTAATTCACAATCAGGTCGAATTTTGAAACTCTTACCAAGCTTAATGCACTACATTGAAAATACAAGAAGCGCGCTAAACTTAATTTCCTCCATGTAGCCCAAACGAATTTGCAAGAAAGTATTTTCTACAAAGCAGCGTAACTGTATTTTTAATTTAGTTATTACTTTTATTACTTTCTCGAATACATCGTATAGAGAAAATATAGTAAACGTCAAAAAGTTCGAACTCGAGATTTTGACGAATCACCACATTATAGATCTCCCTGATTTCCAAAAATTCATTTTTTGGGAAATGTCTGTCTGACTATGACAGAAATAACTCAAAAATGTTTTGAGCTAGACTAATAAAATTTGGTTACAGTCTTTATACCAAATTTGTAGAGTTCTAGGAAATTTTAAGCAAAATCCGTTCGGAGGAAATCTGTCCGGCTATTCAAATGCAGTTTAATACAACTACAAAATGAAGAGATTTAGGTAGATAAAATTATATGCACATCTATATAGTATATGCATCTTTCAAATTTTGAGCCAACTCCAAACAAAAGATAGATTTTCTGTACTTTCAGCAACATGCAAGCGTGGTAAGTGAAAGATGCTATGAGTTAAATATATCAAGTTGGTACGTGATTTTGTGACAAGTGTAATTCTGTGTCAAATTTTTGTGTCAAACATTTGGGAAAAACATGTCTAAAACACAAACTCAATTTTCGGATATTATTAAAGGAATGTCGGGGATTAATCGCCAAATAACTTGCCAGGGATAGGGTCGCGGTGGCCTGGTGGTAAGGTCTCTGCTGGTGAGTCGTAGGTTTTCAGGTTCAAGACCTGATTCCATCGAAGAACCATCGTGTAAGGGGGTCTGTTGTGCGTTAAATCCTCAGGGCCACACGTCCTACCGCTGGTGTGGTGTAGAGAGGGGGAGTGCCAGCTCAGCTCTTATCCTCGTCATCTGACCGCGGTTCAAAATTACGAGATTCGTCCCAAAATAGCCCTAGTGTTGCTTTACAACGGGACGTTAATAGAACTAAACCAATTCGCCAGGGATGACGTGGCTTGCTCGGTAAAGGTTAATATTACTTAACTGTTGTGCCCCAGTGACATTCAAGACATACTCTGGGATACCTTTTTTTAGAGAGTATGCCAGAAAGTTTTGGGAAGAACACTCCAGCTGATTTTGAAGAATTTTTAAGAAGAATCATTCTACACTTAATACCGCTATGAAGATTGATAAATTACTTAATTTTATTATAAAAATAAGTAATTAAGTACAAAATTAGCGAACATAAAATTTAAAGATCACAAACACCGATTTAACCATAGGATGAGGTCATGTTTTAAAAACTATCTCATCATTAGAAGAGGAAACGAAAATTTCAATGAGAACGAAATATATATATGCTGATAGCACCCAAATTCTTGCCAAAAAGATCTCTGCAATAAGAAAATATCTTGATCCTTTTCGTAGGATAACCAACTTCGCAAGAGACCAAATTAATTGAACATTTCACATCAGCTCTTTGCTCTCTGCTCGGAACAATTTCGTCGTCTTGTTTCCTGTCAAAGTGACGAATCTTAATGGGAAGTTGCATTCTCGACTTGTTCTGTTGAGAAAAGTTCTGCTCTCTGATTGATCGTTGTAATATATTTATTTGGAAGAATGTTCTGTTTCGCTGATTGTTAGGCTTGTCCTGATAGTTGTTGGAATTTTATTTTCTCCTTAACAAGTGTGGTTAACACAGCTTAATGATCTATTTAATGATTTTACTAATTATTTCACCCTTATCTGAATTAAAAAGTATATAATATTTCCATGAGTATTTAATCGGCCTCTAGGATTTCATATTTTATTAAAGTGATAATCGATAATATTTGGATTTAGCAGTAAGTCTTATATTCATCCAAATTTCAAAATTTTCGTCCTTATAAACTTATATCCAGCCATTCATACATCTCATATTTAGAGATGAAAATTCCAAGCACCCCATGACTATCCCACATTTCATTGGTTTAATAAGGATCATTAAAGTAATGGCGAATCTTTAAAAAAAAGTCACATTCTTGACATCACTAAAAATGGTCTGATTCTCTAATGTTTCAGAGGAATATGTTTGTTCAAAAGAAAAATGTTTTCGCTAATTGTTATATTTCTTTTGATAGCTGTTCATTTGCTTTGGCATCTCATTTTCTTGTACAACGCCAGATGTGGTCAATGAAGATGATTAGATATATTTAATAGTTTTAAAAAAATTATTATTTTTTATGTGAATTACAAAATACAGAGGATTTTTACATATTTTAGAATGAGTTCAAAGTCATTAATAAATATTTAAAATATAAAGGGTATTTATCAGAATTATAAGAAATAAATTTGATTGCCTATTTTTTGAATTGTGAATCGTAATTTACATGATTGAAGGGTTTTCTTAAAATTTCCATGCCTCTTTCATTACTCTCCTGGGACCTTCAATCGTGGTGGTTTTGGGCTTAGAAAGAGCATTTTTCAAACACTAAAAGCCTAAGGGTTCATTGGCAAAACGTTAGAGAATTTCGCAGCATTTCTTGAAAAGGAATATATACCTATAACAATCCATTTTTACAAAGAATGGTTAAAATAGTTAATGGTTGGAATAGTTAAGTCATTCGAATAAATAAATGGAACTTCTTCTGTGAATATTACTTTGTTAGAAACCCCTACAATAATAACAGAAGCTACATTTTTACTTTCTCGTATACGTAATATAGAGAAAGTATAATAATAGTTAAAAAAAATCGAACTGGAGATTTCAACGAATCTCCACGCTTTTTAGACCTTCTTGAGTTCGAAAAGCACTTTTTTGGAATATATTCGTCTGTCTGTGACAAAGATGATAAAAAAAACTATTTGAGCTAGACGGATGAAATTTGGTACAAGATCTTTAGACTAAGTTTGCAGTCTAATTTCTATCGAATTTTGAATGAAATCTCTTCGAAGGAAGTTCTTCTGCCCTGCTATACAAATATAAGTTTACACTACAAAAAGAAGAAAGCTAGATAGATAAAATTTGGCACTCAAATTAATATATATTGTGCAAAACATCCGTCAAATTTTGACTCAAATCCAGCTACGGATTGACTGTCTGTATGTCTGTACTTTTAGAAAAAGGCAAACGGATTAGTTCAAAAATACAATGACTTAAATATGTCAACTTTGGTGTGGGATTTTGTGACTGCAAGTGCAGCTTTGTGTCAGGTTTTTTTTTCAATCGGTTGAGAACGAGCCTGAAACACAAAATAAATTTTTGATACTATTAACCGAACGTCAGGGACTAATCGCCAAATAGTTCGCCAAGTATGGCATGATAGTTTCAATAAAAATGGTAAATTTAAGCCAAAAGTTAATGTTTTGTATCTATTGTACATCAATGTAAGGCGTTATCTGCTTGAGAAATTTATTAAAGAATATTCCAGAAACATTTGAAAGAGACTTCTAGTTTATCTTCATTTTCGATATCAATTCGACCTATTTTTAATGCAGTAATTTAAGTAAACACTTCATCAAGGCTCGCACTATATTTCCATTTATTCCCTTTTACTGTTAAACAGTTTTCCTACAAGATTCTATAAATTGTTTTTCTTTGAGCCAAATTCCTCGGCAAAAGTTGGACATTTTATTTCATTTTTTTAGGCTGTGAACATTGGATTATTATTTTATTTATCGTTGTTACAAATGCATTTAAGAACTTCGTAATTCATTTCTGCATCTGTGATTTTCTCTTTCTACCACTTTTAGAAAAATTACTTTCACTCACTTTAGAAACATTTGAAAAAGTATGTGCTATTTTTGGGTTGCTTTTGGAGTTTTCAAGGTAAAAATAATGATTGACATTTTTTCCTTTTCCAATCAAAAAAATTGTTTATATGGTAATTTAAATTTTAATGCCATTCATTTTACAATTTGTTTGAATCACGTATTAATAATTATATCTCTTTAAAAGCACTTTTTATAAAATCCACAGCTTGATTTCTTATGACAGTTAGAAAGAGGAATAAATTTAAGAGTTGCAAAACTTTTTTCTCATTTTTAATAATAAACTGTTTTCAGAAAGAAAAAAAAATGTTTTCTGAACCCTTTGCTTTTAAAAATAAATTTTATCGGGATCATTCTAAAATTGCATAAATTGCTTTCATATTTATAAATATTCATATGGAGAATTATATCGGGGAAAAATTTACCCATATCTCAGCACACAATGCTAGCATAAAAAATATTATTTAAAATATATTATTAAAAATGTATTATAGAAATATATATATTTCCGTGCATTACCTTACCGTCTTAGCATCCATTATCACAAAGAAAATATTTATATGCATAATTGGTTTAACTGTGCATTGTATATTTATCATCCAAAGTTATCACCTTATTAACTAAAATCCAGCTAACTAACACATGCTATAACTACGTACAAAAATTATATGTGAGATTATTTTTTGAGAAATTATATACAGAGTTTGACGGGCGATAATGAATTCAGTTTGAAGACAATAGAAAAAGGAGTTTGATAATAATTTAATATTGATTTTTTTCAGAATAATTAAATAGCTTTTCTGTTTAATTTATAGACACTAACAAAAGAAATATTAAAGCAAATTTATAGCTATTTATTGTATAAGAAAATTAAAAATTATGTAAATAGGGAAAAAAGTACTCAAAATAAAAATTAAGTTTTTTAAAAAGGAATAATGGAAAAGTTGATTAATTTTTTAACATCCAAAAATTAATTGAAAAAGATTTATTATTTTGGGCTTATGCCTTTAATATTATGTACACACTTCTCATTATAGTAATAAAGGAAATAAAAGAATCCTGAATTTGAAAATGCCGGAATTTGAATCATTTAATGAAATATGAACGTTATAATCTTTTAAAATATTTTATTAAGGCAGCATTCTTTATTGAATCTTTTTGTGCCAAACATTTATTCTATAATATTTACTTAATTTTCTTCAGATAATTCTTATTTCTGAAATCTTTCTTTAAAAGGATAAATCTTTATTTCTTTTTCGTCCCTCGTGAGGGATTCGATTTGATCTTGAAAGAGTAAGATTGTACTTTTTTTTGTAAAAAGATTTTTTTAAGAGCATTTTCTTAAACAGCAGATTAATTTATGATTTTGCTCAGTCTCAAATTTTTAAGGAATCATCAGAAACGACAAATTTGTAAATAATCTGTAATTCTTTTAAACCATTTTCTTTTATTTGTGTTTTATTTTTTTCAATTTATCGCCTGTTAAAAATGAAGGCTAAGATGTTTCTAAAGAAGTTAGAAGTGATTAAAAATCAATTTGTAAAAGGCAGTAAAGTCTTTGTTATTCCTTTTTAAAGTTTCATTTTTATTTTATAATATTTATTTAAATACTTGAAAAAAATGCTTATGTAGTTATTTTTTGTATTTTTCAATAGTTATTGGCAAGTCAAAATAAATTAATTTATGAAATAATTAAATAAATTCCTTAACGTATCTGAATCACAATAAATCTTTTTTGCATCTGAATCAAAAACGGCATGATGAATTTCATGTTATATTCTTTAATTATATTTCATTCCGCATTTTAATATATTTATGTTTATTATTTATATTATAACCAGCCGCCTTTGGCGACCAGCCGGTTCGCCAGTATTACCGCTCGCTACAATTTTCAATTAAATATTTTAAGTAACTGGTCTCTTAAAGGATTCTCAAACAAAACATTTTTAATCTTCAAATTTTGATAGTCATACCAAACTTATATTGTTTAGATCGTTTCGTTCAATTTACTATGTATATATATTACTAATTTTTTGCCATTTCCGGTAAAACTTCAACTTTAAAGTGGAAATGATGAAATTGCAATTAATATAAAGATATTTTTTTAATAAAACTAAGCGTTTTATTTTATTTATTATCTTTATTTTTATTTATTTATTATTATTATCATTGAATATGAGTATTGCAAACAGAATCGATCGGTATATAAGTCTTATGTTAACTACAAAATATTTTTCATAGTTTATGTAATATCTCAAACAATAATTGAACAAAAATTTCTGAGATTCAGTATAAAATTCAGTTTTTAGTTTTGCTTTCAAAAGGATTGAAATGAAATCAATAATAATATTTTGTTCCTGCTTATAAATATATTTCAAAAATTATGAAGTCTAAATTTAATGCAGTAAGGTAACATATTCTGATAAATATTCTGGACACACCAAATTTTAAATAAATGAATGAATGCTTCTATTTTCTACGATCAACTAAGACTTATTTATGAAGTTTTAAATGTTAAAAATTTAGAAAAACTCACCATTTTCATTATCTTAGGCCAATTAATCTTCAGAAACCTGCGCGCTTATTGACGTATTTTCTTTGAAACGATCGATGAAAAATCTAAAATTTTCCTTTTTTTATTGAATAGTGATATTCAAATCTTCATAAATTAGTCAGTTTAAGTGATTTGAAATTAACTCTTAAAAGTCAGTGATTTAGTTGATTGGAAATTAACTCTATGACCACCATAAAATCTGTGCTTTCTCTTGTGGTGTATGCATTCTCATTAAAATCCGATCGAATAAAACATCACATACAAAAGTACTACATAGAACAAACACATCAAAAGTAAACATAACATTTCAATAGTTGCCAAAAACAAAAGAGAGAAAAATGCAATTAATAAGCAGACGATATTTAGAAAAGTACAGATATTTAGACTGGAAAATGAAATTATCTGAAATTAAAAACACGCGCAGACGATATTTACAAAAGTAAAAATATTCAAAACTGAAAAGGAAAATATATGAGTTATTCCATGAATAAATGCCATAAGTTTGTTTACATCTTCATTATTTTATGAGTCATTAAATATCAAAATGGATCGGGGACTGAATAAACACCCTGTATAGACAGTGTAAAAGATCATAAAATAATTTTTCTTGAATTTATTTATTAGAAAAAATAATCTTTCATATTTGTTTCATTTCTTACAGACACTTGCTGAAAATTATAATTTTGCAGATTTCATTTCCAAAAAGATTTAATTTATTTTCAGTTAGAGCTTTAATCAATGTGATGGCAACACTTTGAAAAAAGCTATTTTTTTCTCATGAATGCGAAACGTGCTTAATCCTCATTTTTATTTTTGACGAAAAAATTATTGAAAAACATAGTTAAAATATTTATTTAAAAATTCATTAAAAATAGAAATTTAAGATTAAGATTAAAACAGTAGTATCATTTAAAAGATAAATTTTTTATCTTTAACTTCATGTAAAAATCTTTTTTGTGCGGTAATATTTTCGGCAGTTATAGCAGAAACTCGCCAAAATTTCGCTTAATTTTTAAATAAATAAAATTCTAGTTAAAAATTCGAAAAAATAACCCCCAGGTGCACATTCCCGGCCTCCAAGGTATACACGTGCCAAATTTGGTAGCTGTAGGTTGAATGGTCTGGTCTGTAGAGCGCCAACACACACACGCACGCACGCACGCACGCACGCACGCACGCACGCACACACACACACACACACACAGAGAGAGAGAGAGAGAGAGAGAGAGAGAGAGAGAGAGAGAGAGAGAGAGAGAGAGAGAGCTTTATTATAAGTATAGATAAGACTTTATATACAAGCTGTCAAAAAAATGCATTTATAAGCCTTTATTTTTCTTCAATATCGCAATTTGACATATATTTCAACTCCAAGTTTTCATCGACTAAGATAGGAAATTACACGTATACACTTTGGATTCTCTAGAGTCGAATAATAAAAAAAAATTAAAATTAAATTTTATAACTCTGAAAACTTAGTATGAATCTACGGCACGAATAGTGATGATTCGTCCATTATCTTTTTACTTTTGCTGTAATCCACAGTATTAAACCGTTGTTTTCAGAAAAAGGATAATTTTTAACTTTTCTAAATATTCAATATGTTAATAATAAGTAAATATTAATATTAGTTTCTAATTTTTGAAGGTTAATTGCAATACATATAATTTAATTTAAAATCACTAATTTTAAATTTTGAATTATGAAATAAAGATAACATTAAATAATCTCCGATATTTTTGGGACACTTTTTATCACAAAATTGTTTTAATAAAAGTGTATTATGGAGGAGTTAAAACAAGGCTCATTGTACATAATCAATCAATTTAATTTAGTCTTATTCTCATCCGAGTAGTTTCAGTTTCAGGTTTATCGAAAGGTGAAGCTTTTTTATGACTTATTTCAAATAAATAAATAAAATAATTTATATAGAATGTATAATTTTTGATATTCAGTAAATCGCTTTTGTAATTAATCGTCATAAAATATTTAAAAAAAAATTGCAGATTTCAATGGGGCATTCAAAAATAATTTTAAAATTTTATTTTCAAAATTTACGTATTCTTTTTCTATTAAACACAAAAATTGTGGATTTGCATTAAATTAATCATCATAAAACATGACATATTGTAGATTTCATTGTGACATTGAACAATAATAATTTCTAATTTTATTTTGAAAGATAATGTATTCCATTTTCTTTTAAACCAAAATTAGGAATTTCACTAAGATTCTTCGATTATTTTTTTCATTTACTAGCAATGTAAAAATTTCACCTAAAAGGTCTTTTAGTTAATAATTACAAACGAATTCTGTATTAGGATTCAACAGTACATAGCATTGTTTGAATA
>JAPMOR010053557.1:4325-14709 GCA_026543865.1 Argiope aurantia | reverse complement strand
ACTTTAATTTCAACAGATGTTTTTAACAATACTTTAATTTCAACAGAGGTTTTTAACAATATTTTAAATTATTATTGACGATATATGAATTAAAACACAGTATAACAATACAGCATCTTCTAATTGTTAATATCATTATTCATTTATTCGCTCCGAAATGAGGGGTGCTTGATTTTGTTTGCGATTTCATTAAGTTTACATCTTTGAAACTGACGACAGAGATTCTTAGCTTGTCCTTTCATCTACTTTATGTGCACTTTTATTTAAATATTCTATCATTTGAGTTTTTTAATTTTAATTTCAAACATAATATTGATCATGAACATGGGCAACTTGAACATTAAAAACAGAATAAAGACTGATGTTTCTGTACAGACTGATAATCAGCAGAATCGATCAGCAAAAGATGCCTACACTATGACGGATGTTTATGCCTCTGGAGATTTTGGAGGAAACGTGCTTGATGTTCAAAATGTCCAGATGGATTTTGAAAACCTTGTAGAGTATCTGGGTCCAATTTAGCACTAATACGTTCTTGGATAATTATGATATGCCTTCATGTGCATTAAAAGAAAATAATCCCTTCTTGGATAAAGTGTAGTTAGTGTTTTCAGATATTTGAATATCTGCTTGTGTATTATCGATTTCTGATTTTGCCGTTTATTTGTGTGCACCTCGTGTGTGTTTGTTGCCTATGTTTTATACATTTTTGTTGAATAAAGCGTCTTTTAATCACTGACAAGTCGAATTTTCGTAACAGTATGCTTCACTACTTAGTTTTTTGGATGAATTTTCCTCTTTTCCGGCCATATACAAGAAAGTTTTAAAAAAGTTGTAGCTGCTTTTTTTTTTCTCAAAAGTATGCCTCTCTCTATGTATTGCGCATCATTTATTTTTCGTTTGAAAATAAATCAATCTGATATATTATCAAAGGATCATTTGCATTATATATAGGGTTGATTTCGCAAAGAAAACTGTGATAATAGTCACAACTCTAATTCACAGCTTAACTAAAACGTGTTTCGATGAAAGAGCTTATACTAAGAACATCCAGAAATATAAGGTTTTAATTTTTATTTTCCGATTAGATCCTTTTTTCTGAGAAAAATGATTATAAATATTAATGATGCATTAGCTGATTGATAATTTCTGTTTCCTTTTTTGTTCCGTTTCCTACAGGGTGGTTATAATTAAACTTCCCCAATAAACAGCATCCTACAACATAAACAAGTGAATGAATTGCAACGGAATTTGGTATATAGATTATACATGAAATGCACTCACAGAAGTTAAAAAAAAATCAAAACGTCCACCAGAGGGCACTTTTTCCGGAAAAACATTAAATTTAACACAATAAATGAACAAAACGGAATACGGAAACAATATTAACATTTCTTGACTGGTTTCTGATCACCTTGTCATCGAACCTCATTAAGTAAAATAAAGAAAATATAACAGTACGCTGTTTCGGGGGGGGGAAACAGTTAAGTTTGCAGAAACAAAAACAGATTAGGACGAAACTACATCGTGTCCTAGAGGATGTAGGGAAGGTGCTCCATGTGACCACCCTCATTCACCTGCAAAATTTCAGGTCGATGGACAGTGTGTTCAACAGCCGATCGTAACTGATCAGTTGTGATGCGTCGCACATGAAGCGTTATGGAGTTCTTTAAGTCATTCAATGTCGCAACAAGATACCGTCAGGATTACATCCGGAAACATCGACATAAAGCATGACAACGACTGCAAACGTTTCTTTCCCTAACCTGTTTTGCATATAGGTTCCTCTTCTTCGCAAGAATGCAAATCTCGACATTTTTTCCTAGAACTGACAGCTTTTCTAGGCTCTACAATTTATTACTCATAATTCTTGTTCTGGATTGTTAACATTGTTTCTTTATTCCGTTTTGGTCGTTTATTGCGTTAAATTGAATGTTTTCCGGAAAAACCGCGCTCTGGTGAACATTTTGGAACTATTTGTTCTTTCAAAATTTCATGAGCGCATTTCGTGTGTATTCTATACACCAAATTTCATAGCAATTCGTTCATTAGTTTACGTTATAAAATGCTTTTTATAGGGGAAGTTTAATTATAACCACCCTGTACATTTAAAAAACAATGTCATATATGATACTTCCCATTTAGAAATAGAACGTTTAAGTCAATGTCAAGAATATAAAATTTAAAAGTTAATACTCTAATCTATATAGAAAATCATAGAAATGCGACAAAAAACAGTTGAAATAATGAGACAAAAACAATAGAAATAAAGGTACAAAATTCCATTTTTCCAAATATGAAATATATATAATGAAATAATAGTTTCTAAATGTATGTCAAATATATTTATTTATGACATGCATATATGTAAGATAATACGGATATTAACAGTATATTTCAAACAATATTTGAAATAAATTAAACCAGTGGAAAAGGTCGTATTAAAACTTTCTCTCGTATTTGCAAATGAATGTGTCATTTCACTTTCCCTATAAAAATTGTAGAATTGGCTAGTCAGGTTAAGTATTTTATGAGTACTCAGATTTTTATTTCCAGAGTGTCATAGATGAATTGTTTGCTCCTCAAGAAATAAAGAAGAAATCTGAATATGCAACTTGAACTCATTTTTCTAAATCGGATAACACCAAAATTTTTCACAGAGCTGTAATTTTAGAAGTGAAATTACGCACCAAATTTCATTTATCTATGTCTTTGCATTTGAAAGTCAATCGTATTAATAAGCATATGAAGGTATAGACACTCATCTTCTGTACAGTTTTGATTCGAAATTTGATGCATATCTATATTTTAGATTTTAATTAATTGTCTATTAAATTTCATTCATCCAGCTTTGGAAGTTTTTTAAATATCAGTTCACTCCCTTATGATTTAACAGTTTCTCTGACAGACGCCTTCAGACGGTGTTTATTCAACATTTGAAATACAACTACAAATTTACTGTAAAAGCTGTATACCAAAATTCATAATTTTAGCACAAAATGCTTTTCGGTTCTAGTATTCACACACACACACAGACACACACACACAGAGAGAGACAGAGAGAGGGAGAGAGAGAGAGAGAGAGAGAGAGAGATTTTTCAGGTTCAAGAAGACCTAAAAACTATATTTTCTTTTTGCATACTTATTATACGAGTTAGTAAAAATATTAGAATTTTTTTTTAACTTAATAGCCTTTTTAAAAATATTTATTTTGGTAGTTTTAATTCTTAAACAGCAACTCACTCGTTTGTTTTTGTTCTCGAATCTTTCAGTCATTTTGGACAAGTAAAATAAAAATAAAATGAATGACAGTGACAAATCTCAGATTATTTAGGGTATTAACTTATCCAACAATTCCTATTAAATTCGAAGTGAAGTGAAAAACTCCTTCTGGGATCAAGAGTTTTAAAAAAGGGGTTTCCGGAAGGAGTGCATGTAAGTTTTGTTTACTCTTTAAAAATTAAATCAGAATCTTTAAATCTTTTTTTAAACTTTGGAAACAGATTTAGCACCTACTTTTCAAAATACTGCACTTTAATATTAAATAATTTTTCAAAAGATATTACAGGATATAATACACTATTCTTTTTGATTATTGACTGAAAGTCGAATAGTATGTCAATAAATGTTCAGCAGTCATTCCAAATCTCAATCAGTTTTCTTCTTTTGAGTTTAAAATCTTGCTATTAATAATTGAAGAATTGTATTATTTACTTTCTTACATAAAATGCAGTGAATATATAATATCAAAAATTTCGATTCTATTTCTTTTGCAAATCTTTCCTTACTAAAACAATGCCGGGGTTATATTATTGTAAGTTCTATATAGCGTATTACTGTGAATATCAGTAAATTAGGTTCTTGTTTACTTTCTTCATTAGTCGCATGTTATTGATAATTGCGAGTTTTATTTTTAACTTATCTAATATTTTTATATCTTAATTAGCTGGTGACGCAGTCTCTTCTTATCACTAAAAGCTAAGGCAATGTTTTAAGAAAAATAAATCGTCTGCCGATTTAATTATTTAGCTTGAGATTATTAGAAATGCATGTATTGCCTATTCTTCTATCGAAAATTATTTTAATGCTTTATCTAAAACTGTGCTCTTTCATCTTCCAGAAATCATTTTTATCATGTGAGGACATAATGTTTTGGTAGGAGATTTTGGAACTCTAAATCGCTCGCGTAGGCAATGAATAAAGCATAAATGAAATTTTCTTCATCTTTTAATAGCATATATTTTTTGCCTGCTTTTACCAGTATTGCTTTATTATTTAGTATGCTTCTTTGACAGCAGATGCGTTTTTAAAAGGTTCATGTAGAACTATGACATCATAGCTGCTATTTCCTCTCAAAATCGATCGACCAAAACTTTGTTTGGCAACTAGAAAAATTGAAAATGAAAGTTTAAAAAAATTATTATATAGAGGGATAGAGATCGATAGAGCAGTCTCGTGATTGTTTAATACCGGTTTAAACTGGTTAATGACTTTAATTAAGACAAATAACGACTTAAAAATAATAATGTTCTCACATGATAACTTGAAATTTGCAATAGATTTCATTTTAATTTATCTAAGCTTCTGCTCTTTCATCTTCCCGAAATCATTTTTTTCTTTATATGATAATTAGAAATGCATTAAAACACATTTTGATAGAACTTAACATCTGAAAATGCAATTGCAAACAATATTGTTACAAACCTGCGATTCGGCTTCCCAGCATGGTTGGTTCCATCGTCGGAAAGACTGTTTTAAAGTCATCGGTATGGACGGAGTCCGGGGGTCGCGTCGGAGGTCCCAGAGCTTGGTGACAAACTTGGCGACCATTTGGCGACTTTGGCTCCAAAATAGATTATACTCCAAACTTCGAGAATTTTCCCGATTCGTCCAATAGGAACCGAGATACTGCTCGAACGTTCCTGATTGGTTGAGAGGTTTCCAGCCCCGCCACCTGAGACCTATAAAAGGAGCCAGTCTGTGCTGCCAGAGTGTAGAGTGTTGTGGTCAGAGTAGTTGAAGAAGAGTAATCGGAAACGACTGAGCGGAGTAGTTGGAAGCGACAAAGAGTAGTAGTCAGAAGCGACAGAGCTGAGTAGTCGAAATCGAAGGTGAAGAACTGGTCTTCCAGGGATTAGCGAAGCAGCGACGGAGTCGAGCTAGTGCTGAACTAAGCTGTGCGCTATTGTCTACAGTAGATTTTTGTTGTATGCTGCACGTCTCGGCTGAAGATAATCGTCTTCTGTGCTGCATATAGTTGTCGTTTTTGTGCTGTCCTGTGTGCCTTCGCGTAAATAAACGTCGTTGTTTTTATTCTACTTCCGCCTGCTGATTGAGCGTTCTCCACACCATATAACTTCAACTATCCAAACGAACCCCCGGTAAAATTCTAACATTTGGTGTCAGGAGTGGGATAGTGGTTAATAGTGTATGGTGCTTACGAGATCCCAAGCAAAAATGGCTGATAGCGGTAATGGTGAGTTACTGGCTCTGTTGGTTGAGATGAAATTTATGGATCAGATGAAGCAAGGGCAAGAGAAACTTTTGCAAGAAATGGAAGCCTTCACGGAAGACGTGAAGAGTGAGTTGAAGAAAGGCCTTTCATCGGGGAAAGAAATTTTAGAAGATAAAGTTAACAAAATTGTAGACATCCAAGTTATCACAGAAGAAATTGAAGGAAGCAGCTAGAGCCAAGTGGAAGAAAAGACTGAAAATTGAATGGAGACCGGTGTCATCGAAAAGGAGCTTAGCCATCCGGAGGAAGAACCGAAGTTTAATAAGGAGAGGAACGAACAGGGAGAATGTCAAATAATTGCGGAACTGAAACAGTCTTCTCCGAATGAGTCCCCTGAAGTGGAACCGAAAGTGCAGGCGCTTGATGATGGAGAAGATGGACTTTCTTCTGACGGGTCTGTTGGTAGCGACCCGTGCTCGATGCCTATGGATGCAAGAGTTGATGCGACCCTGTTTGGATTGGATTCGTCCCAAAGGTTAAAGGGAAATACCTCCCTGCAAGCCTCTTGGTATCTCCTGGCATAGTGACACGGAAGAAAACTACGTGGCTGGAATCGCTGATCCCTGTAGTCACGGTCTCAATTTCCTTCAAGAATTCATCTTTGCTGTGGATTTGCATAGAAGTGTGATGCAAATAGGAGTCAAGGAATCTCCTGTGCATCCGGACATGTTACGTCGTCGCAGAAGGACCCTTCTAGCAAAAACGGATGCGCTCTTCGGAAGATCCTGTGTGGAGGGCGTCGGACAATTCTCGAGTGTCGGGAATAGACCAGGAAGAGGTGGACGTATTCCCGTGAAAGCTTTGGCGACGAAGGTGAATACCTGGCATTCGAGTGGTCTTCAGAAGGCACCATTGGATCATCCTGATATAAGATTGGTTCGATGGAAGAAGTTTAAAGTGACCAACCGAAACGCCTGGGAAGAATTCATTCCGGAGGTCTCTACTACGATCCAGCGTTTGGCTCCATGGGACATCCTGCATTTTAAGGAGCGGAATCAAATCTGGATGTACAATTCGAAACGACGAAGAGGGTCGGGTCAAAAGCATTGAGAAGGTTTGGATGGATCCTCAGTCGCCGCCAAATTAGTAAATGATGTCATCTTCGAAAGTTCGAAAGTCGACTAAAGCATCATCATCATAACATCATACGGATGCCTACGCCAGCTGTTAGATTAACGTGGGACTGCTGGGACGTCAGTTTTTGAAGAGAGGAGCAATGTTACAAACCTGCAATTCGGTTCTCAGCAAGGTTGGTTCCATTGTCGGAAAGATTGTTTTGAAGTCATCGGTATTGGACGGAGTCCGGGGGTCGCGTCGGAGGTCCCAGAGCTTGGCAACCATTTGGCGACTTGACGACTTTGGCGCCAAAATAGATTATACCGGAAACTTCGAGAATTTTCTCGATTCGTCCAGTAGGAACCGAGATACGCCTCGAACGTTCCTGATTGGTTGAGAGGTTTCTAGCCCCGCCTCCTGATACCTATAAAAGGAGCAAGTCTGTGCTGTCAGAGTGTCATGGTCAGAGTATCGAAGAAGAGTAGTTGGAAACGACGGAGCGGAGTAGACGGAAGCGACAAAGCAGAGTAGTAGTCAGAAGCGACAGAGCAGAGTAGTCGAAATCGACTGTGAAGAACTGGTCTTCCAGGGATTAGCTAGTGCTGAACTGAGCTGTGCGCTACTGTCTGCAGTAGATTCTGGTTGTATGCTGCACGTTTCGGCTGAAGATAATCGTCTTCTGTGCTGCATATAGTTGTCGTTTTTGTGCTGTCCTGTGTGCCTTTGTGTAAATAAACGTCGTTGTTTTTATTCTACTCCCGCCTGCTAATTGAGCGTTCTCCACACCATATAACTTCCACTATCCAAATGAACCCCCGGTAAAATTCGTAACAATATTATTAACAAGATTTTTTAAATTCTTTTAAACATTATTTCAAAATTACTGTATTCTTCCATTTCATTTTTTTAACGTATAATGGATATTATTTTGAAAACTTTTCTTTATTTTTTTAATGTCATTGTTGCAAATTTAGATAACCATGACTCACTAAATTATGTTGTAACCTAAAGTATAAGTAATTTTTAACAATAAACACATGGAAAGTATTTAAATTCTACTTATGGAATACATGAGATAAATTTATCTCTGGATTAGTTAACATGCATTTTAAAGTCAAATAACAGGAGAAATATTGAAAATACCCGGTAAAAACCGCATAGATGACAATAAAAATACTCCTTAGTATCAAAAATCCAAAATCTAAATAAATTAAAAATAATCGCTTATTAGGATCACTTACAGGATTAGCCTATAAATTGAGGAAAATTTGAAGAATCCATCCATTTGGCATCTCATTAAAAATAAAAAATAAAAAATTTTTTAAAAAACCTTAAACTCGCTTTTCTTGAAATGTGATTCCTTCAAAAGTTTTAATTTTTTAAACAGTATTATTAAAATACTAATACTCAAATTTCAGGTTAAAATCTGACATACATTTTGTTTATAATAGGGCGATATATTATAACAGTCTAGAAGACTGAACCAAAATATAAGAGAAATTATGAACCATTGCATTTGTTAAACTCTGAGCGAATATCAAAATCCTACAAATATCTATGATTTTACATTAAAAATTTTGTAATTTGTGATAATTTTGAACTATTCCTAAACTTTTGATTCATTCCCTTGCCACTTTATTAAGGATTAAAGAAGACGATCGGAAAAGTCATTTTAAGCTTTTTAAATTCAAAATGGCGTCTCGCATAACCAGGAAAATAACGGATATCAATAGTAAAGGGATTATACTGAATTCATTGAAACAGGTTACAGCGCCTCTAGCGGTGAAATACGAAAGTTTCCCAAAATAACCTAAAAAAAGGAAGGGAATCAGTCAAAAAGGCAAATTAGAAAAACGTATACAGTATTATAATAAAAACACAAGAAAAAATTTCATGGAGTTGCCTGTAAAACTGGCTGAAATATCTGCGATTGAAATTTGGAATTTGTCGTGATTTGTGTAAGAGTTCGTCTAAAAACTGGAAAATATATCCTCAGATTCCCTACCCTCAACTGTATTTTCAAGATTCTTAATTATTATTATTATTATTTTTACTTTCTCCGTTGCTAAAAATTCACTTCATCTTTTCTTAATTCGGAAAAACTGTAAGATATTACCGGATAATACAGCTTTCAATTTTGGAGGCTCCTTATTGAAGTCTTGGAAAATTCCAAATTTTAATCTTAAATGTCTCTGCCTATTTTGTCTCGCTAGTTTGGTTTTTTGGAGAGATGAGTGTCAGCTCACATGTCGTCCTCATAATCTAACTGTGGTTCAAAATTAGTGGTTCGTAGCCAGTCCCATAATAGCGTTGTTTAAAATGAGATGTTTATATAACTAAACTAAAATTAGGCTTTTGTAGGAAACTCTATGAAACGTTTTGCTATGTTTCTATTATGATTTAACGTTCAATTTTCTATGTGGACGTTTTGGCTACCCTTTTTTATATTTGGTATATTTTTTTTGTAATTTACTTATTTCGCCGCTAGGAAAGTAGCAACCTGCCTCAAAAATTTCAGCTTTCATGCTGTTATTAAATTCAGGACTTAACCGATCAGCCCGCATATATACCGAATGATATAGCATTCCGGTCATTTGTTTTTGATTAAAAGTATTTGATTAAAAATTAAATTGAGGGCAACATTTTCTCGCATATTTTAAATGATAATAATGTAGAGAACATAGTTTTTTTAGCATTGTTTTTTAAGCATTGTAACTTTTCTGTATAAATGTTAATGTCATTTGCAACTCGAAAAATATTAATATTAATGAAATTAACTTCAAATATCACATTTTAAAAGAAGACCCTAAAAATTGAAACCGTACTGAACACTGATCAATTACTTGAATTACATATGAGTAATGATAAATAATATCTTTTGAACTGAAGCCAATTATCGGTCTATGCCCAAGGCCGCCAGTTTTCTTTCTGATTTTCCAAATTCAATAAAAACGAATTGATTGATATCTCTGTCATATAAATAAAACTTCTATTTCTAAATTTAATCCTCCGAGGCCCAATTATTTTGTTGTCATATCTTTAAGGTTAGGTTTAGAAGGTATTGAACATAGCTGTTCTCTAAATAATCATCGAGCCTTTAAAATAACTGAATATTTTTTAATTGTTATTGGATTTATCTCACTGTAACAAATATCATTATTTCATAACGAATTTCAGTGAATACTTCTCAGAAACATTCTTATTTCCCATTAGTTTCACAATCGAAAACTTTTGAAAACACAATTTTTGGAATTATTTCTGTTTGTCTGTGAACACAATAAATCAAAAATGCTTTCAATTAGACGGATAAAATTTTTTATTTGTTCTTTATGCCAAATTTCTATTAAATTTTAAACGAAGGAAGGAATCTGAGAAAGATTACTTGTCTAGCTGTCCGAATTCAAATAATATGGCAGCTGCAACATCGAAAGAGCTTGATTGATAACATTTGGTGCATAGATTTAACATATAAAGTGTAGATATGTATACAATTTGGAAATGAATTCATCAAGGGGTAGACCATCTGTCTGTCTCTATTTCCAAAAACATATAAACCGCTAATTCGAAAATGCAATATATACAATTTAGTACGGGATTTTGTGATTACAGGTGTAATTCTGTGTAAAATTTCTATTCCAATCGCATTCTTTGAAAGAGAATTTCGGGCATTCCAATATTCTGAGGTTCCTGAATTTGATCGTTCTTAGGAACATGAAGTCGAAACTGTTATATTCAAGCAATATATAGCAGTCTAATTTGCGTGATCTTTAGGTAACATCAAAAACCATCCAACCATATATTTAACCTATTTTA
>JAPMOR010053548.1:1658-13519 GCA_026543865.1 Argiope aurantia | reverse complement strand
TTTTCGAAACTCGGCGAAGTTTAAAATCTTATTTAGCTAAAAATAGTTTTTTCCCCTAAGGCGATGATACGGAATCAAATTTTTTTTTTGTGTTGCCAGATGTTTGTGTAAATTATGGAATATTATAGAAAAGCCTGCAAACTATTTAGAATGTAAACATATTTTCAATGAAGCATTTCCGATGTATTTTAATCCCAGCAATTTATTTATTGCACGGTTATGTTTATTATATAATTCTGATGACACGTGAATTGTCTCGAGGAACATGATTGAATAATTGCTGAGGAAAGAAGAAGCCGATAGGCTGGTACGAATTTTGGAATGACGATTTGGCTCTAAAAAGTGTTCAGTAATAAAAGTCTGTAAAAATAATTAATAATTAATATTAATAATATTAATAATAATAATATATGCAATAATTATAAATCTGTAACTCTTTTGTTAGATCAAATCTGGAAGTCTCTCTCTCTCTTTTTCTTTTTTATAAAAATTGTTGTCTTTTGTTAATTTCATTTCCTCTCGTGTTAAAAGTTTTAAAAGAACTATCAAGAAAAGAAACTTTATTTGTTTATTTGCAATTTATACGAAGTGTTGAAAAAAATTAATTTTATATATAATTATATAAAATATAACATTTTGTACATGTGAATGTATTGCTATCTATCCGAGATTTATTTTATATATATATATACAAACACACACACCAGTTTTCTGTATTTTATTTGAGTCTCTAGCTGAAAGCACAAAACATTTTGAGATCATCCGAAGTTAATTTAAAATTATATTTGATTTCAATTCATTTTGGTAATTATTTTAATTTGGTAGAATATTAAATCTTAAACTACCCTTATATTTCTTTTTTATAAGAAAAAGGACATAAAATAATTTTATTTTACTTAAAAATTTGGTAACTTTCTGTCGAAAATGGTACTGCAGTTACATCAAAATACCACAGAAGTAATAAAGTATAAAAATAATGGAAAAAAATCTTTTTGAAGTTGATTGTTGAAATTCCAGATGATGTTTTATGTTGACACATTCTTTTTTTCGCCCTCTATCTATCTTTTCTTTTTATATGAAATTCCAGGTAAGGGATTCATCAATCAGTCGTCTCACATGTGTTGACCAACTGGAAGAAGGCTTAAAATTTGACGATGATAGAAAAGATAACAGTTTGGAAGAATGCAGCTGTGAAATGCGAAATACTGAAACATATGGTTTTACTTGAAAAGTTAAAATAATCTTTTGATTCTTTCTTTTTAGGTTTGCCACTGAGCCGTTTTTCTAATTTCACTGGTTCTAGGAAATTGTGGGGGTTATATAGTTTATAAATAATTTTATACATAGATTATATAATCTGCTGTTAATATTTTAAGAAGTTATAGTGAAATGTTGCAAAATTTCTGCTTAATTTTTAATTAATTAAAATTTCTGAAACATTGCTCCGATGTGCACATTTCCACCCTCCAAATTTTATATGTGCCAAATTTAGTAGGGTAAGTCGGATGATTTGGCTTGTAAAGCTCAACAAACACATACACAAGCACGCACACACAGACATACACACGCATGCGCATGCCCACTTCATTCATTTTTATTATTGTAGAGATGTCGATCGATTTTGTTTTAAACTGGATTTGTTTGATGAGCAAGTTTTTCTTTTGGCTATCTCTCTTGTATATCAAGATACTTCAAGATTAATTGAAATGATTTAAATTAACTTGTTTATATAATATTGAATGCTTTATTCCTTTTTTTTATAAAATTTAATCAAAATATTCGATTAAGAATGAATAAATAAATTACATTTAGAGAAGGAATATATTACATCCTAATTGCATTTAGAATTATTTTTATTAACGGATTTTCATTTAAATGCAGCATTTTAAAAGTGAAATTATGTAGATTTAATTTTAAGAATAAACAGGACGCATTAATTGAAATTAATACGCATTAATAAAAGACAAAAGTTTCACTTTCTTTCCAAAATTCAAGCCATTTACAGCATAATTATGCTCACGAAATTTTGAATTCCTTTGTAGGAAAAGGAGTTGTAGGAAGTGCAATTACAATTAGGCAGAATATCGCATTCTAAAAAGAAAACTGTAACATCTTAAAAATTAAGTTTTCAAGTTTAGTTCATAATGGATACCCCTTAAAAAGTACTTAGCTATTTAAAAATTCCAGAATTCTGTTTGCATATTAGCTGCTAAAAATATCTTGCTATTTGCTTTTTATTTTTCTGTAACTTTATGGTTACTTTGGCTTTAAATCAAAACGTACATGTTTGAGATGAGGTGCATAATGCTTATAAATCAGTCAAAAGAAGGCCATTTGAAAAGGTAATTATTGTGTGACAGCATCATGATAAAGAATTTTAAAATTTTAGTGAAAAATAAAGCTATATATAAAAACAATGATGTATAATAATCTCAAACTCTGAAATTTGGTTTAATTCAGTTAAAATCCCGTTTCGAAATTATAAGAGGCACATTTTGGGAAGACACTGGTAATTTTGAAGCTAAAAAGTTTGAAAATGTTGTAAATTTCCCATTCTGTTGATTGCAATATGAAATAATCGCCTTCAGCGATTAGTTTCTTGCCCATATTAATAGTATTTATTTAATTATATCAATTAACTCTGGTGAACTGTATCTTATCGCAACAAAAGTAAATATTTTAAATTATACGTGACCAATAAATATAAAGCATTCTGATTGGTTTGATACGTTTGAATAAACATAAAGCATTTTGATTGATTTGATATACTTGCAAAGTGACAAAATTGATTGGCAAATAAAATGAATGAAATCGGTGTAATCGTAGCCAGGGGTTTTGTGAAGTTTTTATTTTGTGATATCTCCCGAAAATGGAGCAGGAACCCATTGATCATTATCTAGGAGCTATAAAGTTTTATGTGAAATAAAAATTGGTGAAATCGGTACCGTGGAGCGTTTTTACTAGGGAGTTTTGTCAAGGTCTTTTCCCCCATAGATAATGTACACTTAAGTAATGTTTTTGAGGTTTCTCACAAAACTGTGTGCGTGGCGGAGGGGAGGGAGTGGAGACAGGCGAACATCATTGACGTACTTAGGAGTCATAAGTGGCATGATTTGGGGGCAGGCATTTAATCTTTACGCAATTGCAAAGTGTCGCACAATTAAGAAGATTAACTATTTTGAAAAGGAAATGAAAATTTTAAAGCTTTTATTTCTGAAATTCTTAGAAATTGGGATGATTTCTTTAATTTATACATCTATCTGTTCGCAACCAAATGTGAGATAACTAGAAGGGTTAATTTCTTTATCGCACGGAAATTTATTAAGATATTAATTATTTTAAATTAGTTTTTTTATTAGGTTTTGAATTAGATGGGTCTTTTTTTTTAAATAAAATAACAAATAGTATTCCATTACAGAATTTCGAAGACCAAAATCCTCTTTTTTTTTCTTTTTTTTTAAAGAAGTTTGTTTAAGAGAAAAGGACGATAAGATAGAATCTATTAACTCTCCCGAGCTTTTCAGTATTCTCATATATTCCCTAAGGGCAAAATGTTATATCCTCTATATTCATACTGATTGGATGTCATTTTCTTCAGAAGTTTGTGACAAAATATCTGATCTATCTAAATTCTTATTACAATTGGAGTGTTTTTTTTTTGTACTTTCTCGAATAGTATAAAGAAAGCATTGCAATTGTCAAAAAATTCGAATTCGATATTTTGATGAATCGCCACGTTATAGACTTCCCTGGTTCGAAAAGCATATATTTGAAAAATGTTCGCCTGTGTATCTGTCTGGGACAAAGATAAATAAAAAACGTTTTGAGGCTAGACGGTGGAGAGTTGGAATACTGTTTTTACATTAAATTTGTAAATTTCGATCAAATTTTGAGTAAAATCCGTTCTGAGGAAGTCTGTCTTCCCGATTGTTCGAAAATAAGTTAACAAGATTACTGCAATATGAAGAGAGCTATATAGATAAAATTCAGCACACAAATTTAATGTCTATAGTGTAGACACGCAACAAAGTTTGAGGAAAATCCGACAAGGGGTTGATCGTCTGTCAGCCTGTATTTTCAAAAACATGGAATAATTTAATTTAATCAAATTTGATATGAAATTTTGTGACTACAAGTGTAGTTTTGTGTTAAATTTTTCTTTCAATCGGTTAAAAAAATGCGTCTAAAACACAAATTCTATTTTTGGTCATTATTAACTGCATGTCAGGGATTAATCGCCAAAAAACTAGCCAAGGGGACACCACAGATAAGAAAAAATACGAAATTGAAGCCAAAGGTAAATATTTTCGTAACTTTTGTACTCGAATGTCATGCAAGATGTACTCTGGAATAACACCTTTATTAGAGAATATGCGAAAAAGTTTTCTGGGGACCATTCCCGCTGGTTTGGATCAATGTTAAAAGACTACAGCAGTTTTGAAAGAGTTCACTCTACTGTGTTTTGCTATATTAAACATAGTTTTTAACTTTGGATATTTCCGTATATTAGCATAAATTAAATGCTAAAGTACAATAGTGATTTTGAGTTTTAGTTCGTTAAAACCAAATGAAATTTTTCTGTCAAATACATAAAAAAAATACAGAAATATTAGAAAATACTGTATGAATCTTTGCAAACGCATGCAAGTAAAATTTGTCTGTCGATACTGACCTTCATATTAGTATAAATGAAAGCAACTAAAGAAAACAAATAATGAATAGATATTGTTTTTATTGAATTTTGAAGTTTTTTTCCCCACACTGAATTAGTTTAATATCACCAATGAATTTTAATATTAGTAAATACATTACAATTTGCCTTTACAATCAAACCATTAAATTCGACAGTCAATCTTTCGTTCATAATTCTTACGGACACGGTTTCATCCCAGTAACATCACGGAAAGACACCGTTTCGGTGGTCCTGGAGTTGCCGTCTGGGGAGGCATTATGATGAACGGGCGGACTGAGCTCCACGTTTTCGACAGAGGTTCTGTAACTGGAGATCGCTATTGTCAGGAGGTGATCCTTCCCCATGTGCGTCTGTTCCGAGGTGCCATTGGATCAGACTTCATTTTTATGGATGGCAATGCACGGCCACACAGGACTCATGCTGTTGAGGAGCTCCTGGAAAGTAAAGATATCACTCGAATGGATTGGCCGGCGTGCTCCCCTGATTTAAATCCGATAGAACATTTGTGGGATGCTTTGGGGAGACGCCTTGCGGCACGATTACATCCTCCTGGGAACACCCGACAACTTAAACAGATGCTGATTGAGGAATGGGCACTCTTACCTCAAGAATTGTTGGACAATCTGGTGCTGAGTATGGGGAGACGGTACGAAGCAACCATTGCAGTAAGGGGAGGGCATATCCCATACTAAGGACCATCTGCTTGCTGTTCTTCCTCTTGGACAGACAATCATGTGTAACGATACTGAGTACAATAAAGCCTTTTTTTGTTTGATTCCATACTGTATGCATTGTATTCATTTCTGCGCCACTATGCTTTCGTCATTCTTTCAGAACAAAATGCTGTATCTCATTTCTGAATTTCATGTCTCTCAGATGATTTCTCGTGAAGTTATGGCAAAAAACATACCTGTTGCTTAAGTTTTGCACACCAGTGTATACGCACGCACACATACACTTACACACAAAGAAATACACACACACATACACTTTACGCACAAAGAAACACACACACACACATACAATTTACGCACACACACATTTATATTATTAGTAAAAATAGTGATAGAGTTTTGCATCAAAAATTCTTTCTGAGATCCCTTTTATTAGCTTAAATTAGGTTAATATAAGCTTATTAGGCTTAGAATCAGCTTATTGAATATTTCGGCAGCTCGTCATTATTGTTAAGTGTTGCTGGATAATTACGTAGAGGTGCAACAATTGAGAGAGGTGATTATTCGTGAAAAGAAACCGTCTTTTGTTCAGGCTTTCACCCTTAAGACATGAAAGAAACCGAAAATTTGTAACTCGTTTATTTCCTGATCGATTTTCGCGCTATTTATAAATTTTTGAATAAGACTGAATTGAATGCTTGTCATTTGTTGAGCTTATACTGCTTTATAGCTCTATTGTTGTCATTTGACAGTGGCTAAACAAAAGTGTAGGGGAAGGATAATAAGTGCTTAGAGCGCCGTTATCAGTAGCTCAAATATTAGGAATAAATTGTTTGCAATGAGAAGGAAATTTTGTTTTAAATTTTTATTTAAAATTTCTAATACTTTTATTCAAGTGCGGGAAAATACCTCTGCTGGTAATAAAGATAATTACGCGTGTCGGCGCTTTACGGATAAGCCTTTTTGACGCGGATATACCAAACATAGAACTTCGAAAATTTAGAAATGTGTAATTTAGAGAAAAAGTTTTAAAATTTTTATTAAAGTTTTCATTAATTAAAACTTAAGAAACATTTTTTGTGGTTTTCCGTGATAATTTCCGAAATGGTTACAGCACAAAGTTAATTTTTACATTTTCTTGAAATTCAAAAAAAATTATGTTTAAAGAATGAATTTTTTTCTTGTATTTTTAATCAGTTTTTAAAAATATTTTATGCATATTTTAAAACAATATATTTAATTGTGGAAAAGGAATAAAAATAACATTCATTGTTGCTGCTGAACTTTCATACGGGCTATTTCTTCTAGTGTAGATGATCAAAATATGAAGAGTCAGCTTAATTTCTGTATTGAATAATTTCTGTGTTGAATAAGTTTAAGTTTAAGGTATGTTTTTAATCAAATTTTTGAAATTTTTCTGCTTTTGCAATTATAATTTAATTGCAAAATAAATTATATTAAATTGTTTTTGCAATTATAATTTAATTTAAATCAAGCACTGTTGAAATTTTTTTAAAGTGCGCTTATTTCTTAATACTACTTCTCTTTATTGTGATAAAATTGATTTATTAAAATATTGAGGGAATGGTATATAACTACTAAAATAGTACGAGTTATATATCTATCACAACTTGAAGCTTAAAAATATTTTCCTGGGGAAGTTATTAAGATTAAATAGCACAAAATTTTAGTAAACTTTAATGACATCGAACCAATTGGTTGTCAAATTTGTTGGTACAGAATAAAGTCCTGATTATAACCTGAGAACCAATCCAGGCTTGTTTGCTTAATCTATTTGATAATCTAGTCTTATGTGTTTTATGGAGTAAAAAAGGTATCATTTACAAGTGTCAGTATTTTAAGGTATCATTTACAGGTATAGTATCAGTATTTAATGTTTATATGAATAAAAATCAATATATAAAATTTTTTCATTACTTTTTGACTTTTGATTTTTTTTTAATGACTTAAGTGATCAGCAATTATTTTATGACAAGTTTTATTTTTTAAAAAACAGATCAATAAAATTTATATTTGTTTTACATTTTTTTAACGTATCAAAATTTCTACACACACACAAAAAAATGCTTGAATTTCCTTTTTAGACCATTTTTAAATGATTAAAAATATAATGTATCAAATTTTCTGAGCAAATTCAACAAAATTTTATATACATTTTTGAAACATATAATAATTTTTTAGATCTTTAAATCCTTGTGTCTATATGAATTTTTTTAAAGGAAAGAGCGCTGCGGAGTTATTTCCCATTATGTAATTATCTATATTAATACTAAAAGAGAAATCATATATTTGTTATTTATTTGCTATCTAACTATATATTTGTCATCTATCAGTTGATTTGCGACAACCAAAATCAGAACAAATGTAATTGACAGAGTAATTACTCAAATCAATTACTCAATCAATCAATTAATCAAATGTAATTGAAATGTCTATCTCGAAGCGATTTTTTTAGACTTTTATTTTTAAATAATTTTTATTAATTAAAAATTAAACAAAATTTAATTAATTAAACATGATAATTTCTGAAAAATATTTTCGCACTGTCTTAAAGTTACAAATATTATTTTTTCGTTAATATGAATTTAATTGTGAAATTTTTTAGATAAATAGATATAATTTGTTGTGAATCTCATAAAAAACGAATGATTTTCCTTGCATTACAAGTTAAAGTATCTCTTGTTATTAAATTCTGTTATTCAGATATAGTTAGAATAAATGTCAGGTATTTTATAGTTTTCAATTGTTAGTTTTATCTCCTGTTATGCAATTATGAATACTTAATCTATACTTATAATAAAGCTCAATGTGTGCGTGTTTTGGCACTCTACAGGCCAGACCATTCAACCTACAGCTACCAAATTTGGCACGTGTATACCTTGGAGGCCGGGAATGTGCACCTGGGGGTTATTTTTTCGAATTTTTAATTAGAATTTTATTTATTTAAAAATTAAGTGAAATTTTGGCGTGTTTCTGCTATAACTTCCGAAAATATTACGGCACAAAAAAGATTTTTTACATGAAGTTAAAGATAAAAAAATTATCTTTTAAATAATACTAATGTTTTAATCTTAAAATTAATTTTCTATTTTTAATGAATTTTTAAATAAATATTTTAACTATGTTTTTCAATAATTTTTTTCGTAAAAAATAAAAATTAAGATTAAGCACGTTTCGCATTCATAGGGAAAAATTAGCTTTTTTCAAAGTGTTGCCATCACATTGATTAAAGCCCCAATTAAAAATAGATTAAATCTTTTTGGAAATGAAATCTGTAAAAATATAATTTTCTGCACGTGTCTGTAGGAAATGAAGCAAATATGAAATATTATTTTTTCTAAAAAATAAATTCAAGAAAAATTATTTTATGATCTTTTACACTCTATATTATTAATCCAATAAGACAGTTTTATTTTAAGGCACGTTTTGTTTAATATGAACAGGATATCCATTCAAATCAGGGCCACACAGATAATTTGTAAACCTTTAGTAAGACACAGATCTAAATGGTCTAAATGGAAAATGATTATATTTTATGTAACTTGATTCAACAAATGCTCTAATAAATAACGAATTTTTGATTTTACATAAAGCTTTTGCTGTGGAAATCACGAATAACAAAATGTTCTTGAAACACTAATATTTTAAATAAAAAAGAGTTAATTTCCAATCAATTAAATCAATCACTTAAACTGACTGATTTATGAAAATTTGAATATCACTATTCAATAAAAAAAAAAGGATAATTTTATATTTTCCATCGACCGTTTCAAAGAAAATACGCCAATCAGTAAGCAGGTTTCTCAAGATTAATTGGCCTAAGATTATGAAAATGTTGAGTTTTTCTAAATTTTTAGCATTCAAAACTTCACAAATTAGTCTTAGTTGATCGTGGAAAATAGAAACATTCATTTATTTATTTAAAATTTGGTGTGTCCAGAATATTTCTCAGAATATGATACCTTACTGCATTAAATTTAGACTTCATAATTTTTGAAATATATTCATAAGCCGGAACAAAATATTATTATTGATTTCATTTCAATCCTTTTGAAAGTAAAACTAAAAACTGAATTTTATGGTGAATCTGAGAAAGTTTTGTTGAATTATTGTTTGAGATATTACATAAATTATGAAAAATATTTTGTAGTTCACATAAGACTTAAATACCGAGTAATTCTGTTTGCAATACTCATATTCAATAATAATAATAATAATAAATAAGTAACAATAAAGATGATAAATAAAATAAAACGCTTGGTTTTATTAAAAAATATCTTTATATTAATTGCAATTTCATCATTTCCACTTTAAATTTAAGTTGAAGTTTTACCGGAAATGACAGCAAATTAGCAAAATATATATAATAAATCGAACAAAACGATCTAAACAACAGTATAAGTTTGGTATGACTATCAAAATTTGAAGATTAAAAATGTTTTGTTTGAGAATCTATTAAGAGACCAGTTACTTAAAATATTTAATTGAAAATTGTAGCGAGCGGTAATAATGGCGAACCGGCTGGTCGCCAAAGGCGGCTAGTAATTTATATTTCAAAATATCATTTGGTATGGGGTGCATTAAATAAGTAGTTAAGTGATTTAGATAGTTTCTATCTTTTATTTTTTATTTTTTCGGCTATATTTAGTTGCACATTTTATATGAGGCTGACAAGTTTTAATCCAGATATTACCTTCCTCAGAGCAGGGAAAGGGCAAACAGTGTCAAAAATTACTTTTTTTTTCCTTTTTAATTTAAATCTTGATCGCGTGTTTTGAGTTTTCTTACATAATGATAGTTAAATAATAACAATAATTTTTTTTGCCTTATAAACAATATATTTTAATTATTTTGTAGTAATCTTTACTAATTACTAATATATACGTGTGTGTGATTTATGTGTGTTTGTATTTTTCCTTGTATATTTAATTAACAGGCTTGAAAATATTTTTTATAAACAATCATTAATTGATATAAATATTAATTAACAATTATTAATTATTATAAACAATTATTAATTTTATTTTTATTATATTATTTATTTTATAAACAAAACAAAAAGATTGGGTATCACACATCTAGGCATATTAATAATTATAATTATAATAAACAATTATTAATTATAATTATAATAATTATTAATTCTAATTATAATAATTATTGATTTTAATTATAATAATTATTAATTATATAAACAATTATTAATATATTTTTATTTTTTATCATATTATTTATTTTATTTATAACAGGTGATTGCAAAACCAAAAGGACAGGAAACTTCATATCTAGGCATATTAACCAGCAATGTTATATGCTTGTTTTCATATTAAGCCCACATATTTTTAAAAGTCTGTTGTTGACAGAACAAAAGAAAATAAATTAACACTTTATTCTCAAGAAAATTATTACATTTATTGAAATTATATTTTTAGAACAATCAGCAAAATAAATGAATCTGCACATCAATGTGAAAAATATTAATAAAAAATATGAAGAGATGAAATCATTAGGGTCAGATGAAAATAGTATAATAATAAATGTAATTCTCCCCTGAGAGATTTGCTCAGTTAAAACAAAAGTAATTCCTGAAACATTTGTTCAGCTTGAAAAAAAACAGTTTGTTAATTTAGAACAGCCTCACTGCTTGAAGCATTTGTTCAATTAGAATAAAATCACTCCCTGCATAATTTGTTCAGTAAGAATAATTTCATCTTCTGAGACATTTGTTCAGTTAGAACAAAATTGTTAACTTTTATTACTTTGGCTTCCAAGCACGGCAATG
This sequence comes from Argiope aurantia, assembly GCA_026543865.1. Classification (NCBI taxonomy): domain Eukaryota; kingdom Metazoa; phylum Arthropoda; class Arachnida; order Araneae; family Araneidae; genus Argiope; species Argiope aurantia. The sequence continues at coordinate 2,349 of JAPMOR010053548.1, read as the reverse complement.
AGAATCTGTAACCCACCATTTTCTCAAGTCACTATATGAAGATGGTTTGAGATCTTTCCTGTGTAACTTAGTACATAAATCGCATTCTTTTCTATTAATGATGCCAATGGAATAATTCTCTCTCCATTTGAAATAGTTACTATATAACTTAAAATCATTGCCAACTCCGGATAGGAAAAGCGCCAAGTGCTTAGGAGACTGGAAGCTTAAGGCATCAATATAAGAATTTGGCGGCACAAACTTGTCATAATCAGCGCCACCGAACACCACTGGAATGATATCGTATTTCAAATTCCGGAAAAATTTCTCTGTAATGTAATCTTTGCAGATGGTGTTTTCGAAAGCTAAGAAAAATTTATATTTGTCGGCATACTCTTGTAGGCATTTTTCGGTGTCACCAGGTGGGCAAACGGAAGCACCGCAGGTGCCGTATACATCAACTTCTATGTATTTACGCAATTCTGCTACATATTCGTCTCGGCCTCCATAAGTTGGACAATGACTTGTCATCCAGACCACGGATCTAGATTTCTTCTCGAAATATTTTTGTAATGATTGAAGATCAATTTGTTTCGGTTGAGTATTCTAAAAATTGAAAAGAAAAGGTAATTAATGGCTTAATTTGTATTGTGATGATGATAATAACTTTTTAATAAACAATTAATTAACTTTATTTAAAAATTAAATAACT
>JAPMOR010053545.1:73762-93848 GCA_026543865.1 Argiope aurantia | reverse complement strand
TTTTGTAAAAAATAAGAATAATATAGTTATAATTTTTTAATTAAATACCATTATTTTAAAAAGTGACAGGTTTTCTAAATACAAATAATAAATATGAAAATAAATTGATGCGTTTGTATTCTGTTTTTTGATTGCCATTTAAATATTTGTCACGAAATTAATTTTTTATATGTGCTTATAGAAAATTACAATTATTTACAGGAGGAAAAATTTCACTTCGGTTACTTTCTAAAATCTTTTACAATACCGACTTTGTTTGAAAAACTATTATATGCTTTTGATAATATATTTTTTTTGTTAAAATTTATCAAAAGTCTTTTTATTTTATTTTTTATCCAAATTATTTATATATAATTCAGGAACTTCTAGGAGGAATGGATTGATATCTGTGGGCAACCAGAGAACAAAAGTGGAATTTGCACTGATTATGGAATGAGGTTTACACGGAAGTTAAAATATTAAGGTTTAATTTCATTTTATAAATAAATACAATAAAGAACGATTTTTTTCTTATTTGACAGTTTTAATTATTTCAATCCTATCTTGGAATGAGTAAATACATTTTTTTCTTGCTTTTACTAATTCAGAGATCAAGAGCAGCTAAGGGCACACATTCATGAAAATACAAATAATCTAATATAAATAATTTTCAAATAATATTTGGAACAAAAAATTAACTAAAAATTAACAGGATTCTAATGAGTAATATTAATACCTTTAGAAGAATGATTTATAATAAATATTATTTTAAATCCGTTGAAATACTGTAAGAGATTAAACATTAAAATTTGTTTATACAATTTGAAAACTGAAAATTTGAAAAAAACCGTTTATCTCCAATTATAACAATTTTGCAAACTTAAAAAAAAAACTAATTTACAGCATTTGAACATGATACTTTTAACTTAAAAAGAGTTCTAAAATCTGAAAAGTGTCAAAAGCAAACAAAAGAGCACATTATTATGCTCTGAATAATCAATATGTCTGTTTAATGTCCCATTAGACATTTTTTTTGAGAAATTAATCTGGAAATGCTTTTGAAAAAAGTAGTCAAATCTATAATATAATATTGACTAATTTATAAGATAATTTTGTTAATTTTACAATAACGATAGTAAAATATGATAAAAAATAATAAATTTATGATTTATTAAATTAATTTTCTATTAAATAAAAACAAAACAGATGCATCTTTTCTTCAGTCAAATTGTCGTTGAAAATTTGTTTATGAACATTTTAGCTATTTATCTATGATACTTTTCTGATATGGAACGTGTTTAGATTATTAATCCTTTTGTTTGATATTTGGTAAACAAATTAATTCACACGTTTAGAATATATGTCATATGTGGTTTTTCTATGAAATAAATTATTTTATTTACATAAAAAAATCTATTTGAAACATAATTTTCATTTTTTTATAAATAAATTCTCTTACAATGCAAGGAATTTGAATTTTTTCATAACTTTGTGTGTTATTTTCGAACAAATTGTGATTTGAAACGAAATAATCAATCACCTTTCACATTTGAAATTTTTTCAGATTATCTTCCTATTAAAAGAAAATTAAATAATAGATTAAAACTTCGATAAATAATAGATTAAAATATTCGATCTAATCAAGGACTGAACATTAATCACTTTCATTTTACAAAAAGTTTCCCCTTTCTCGTAAAATATTTCAAAATTATTTGTATAGGGTTTTGCTGTTTCTTTACTAAATATTTTCCAAGAATATTTAGAAAATTATTATAATAAATTAGTCATAAATCATTATGAAAAATAATATATTAAATAAACTTAAAAATTGTCATTTCCCATAAAGATATTATTTTATTTGTCCACTGCAGGTTTCATTTTTCTAGATAATGCTCTTGCATTTAAATTATTAAATTGTAAGGTCAAATGCATTTAGGAATAATTTTCGTTAAACTTTTATGCAAATCTGTTTGGACTTTCTTTATTTCAACACTTTTAAACAAACTAGTATCATCATTTAAAAATTAAACAAAATTTAACTCTGAAAAAAATGCCAACAAAATGAAATAGTAGATAGAATACTTGCATATTAAAGTGGTTCATATATATATATATATATTATTTCATTCGGTATGCGTTATACAATCAAAATAATTATCGAAAGGGAACACTCATTATTATAAAAATTGCATTAGTTGAAATAGATAATTTCATTTCATTTCGAAGAATAAAATAAGTTTATCATTATTTGTAATATCAAATTACATCGAATAAAAATGCTAATAAGCGGAATTCAAGTTATCAGATTATAGAGAAATTTATCGCAATACAATATTTTTTTCTTTTTTTAATTTTCAAAACCAGCTGGGAGATCTTCATCTGCTTGAGCTCTTTTCTGTGAACTCAACTTCCTACAAAAGTCTTAACAGTAAAGCAGTATATGAAAGCAATGAACAAAAGCCTTTTTCCTTCCAGAATAATAAGAAAATTAATTTTCTTACTGGGAATTTATAAAGAAATATTTTACTTCATATATTCATGATCGTTTTTTTAAATATTCTTTTTTTGATTTAATGAACTAAATATTTTTTGTTATATATAAAGTCTTAGTTGAAAAAAATATGTTAAGTAATGATAGAAATAAAACTTCGTGTAACAATCCACTCTATTGTTTTTTAGAAGCTATATATGGGAAAGAAATTTTTTTAAAGAAATATGAAATTGTTTCCTTATTTATCTGGTACATATTTTTTAAAAACCAAAATTCGGCTGATACTAATCTATTAGGGAAAAAAAAGTTAAAAACCTTTTTCGTCAATCTTTGAAATTTGGCTAAATTTATTTGGCAAACAGTGTTTTAAACCAGTAGAAACCGATCAGCCTAACTTTATATTTCATTGTAGAAATAATTAAAATTCGTATTTTAATTCTAACAATTAGAATTCTTATTCTCTTTAGACACATTTAAATAATAGTATAAAATATCGCGAATACATATTTCATAGGTACAATAAAGTAGATAGTTATCTAGATTTTGATAACAGGTACAACTCGTGTTTAATGTTATTTGATAACATGTAGAACTCATGTAGTAGATAACATGTAGAATATACAAGCTTTTCGTTGCTCAGATATCCTCTATAGACTACATTTATCAATGCCTTATTTACTAGCTACAATCGAAATGCTTTGTTCATTACAGGGAACTGAAATCGTGCCATTTAAACATTCCAAAGTCATGTGCTTCAGCTTCAATTGCATTTCACATTCATCGTCGGAGCTTTGCATTGACCAGCAAATCACTCTCCAAAGAAAGCATTATGCATTTCACAAAATATGATTCAAACCTTTCATGAAAATTTAAATTACAAATATGCACTTCTAAAAATACTTACTAGTATAAAAGACAATATAAAAAGTTCAATATTTGATGGATAATTTACAACTGAGCATTTTGATTGGGCACTTTACAGTTTTATTCAAGATTCTTATAATAAATTAAAATGGAATATATTGTAGCTTACTTTTTAATGCAACTGTGTTCTTTTGTTATTTTATGTAATATGTATAACATGAATGTGGCTATTTGTCATGAATTGGTGAAATTTCAAGGAAAATTTCATTTTTCAGTACTATCTGGATATTGAAAAAGTAATGATTGCAACCTGTTTCAAATTTATATTTGCATTGATGATCAAGCTCCTTCATCATATATTTTCTGCTAGAAAACATATTTATTGGATTCAAAACTTAAAATTTTAAATTGTTTCCACCAATTAAAAAATGAATATGTAAAATTAGTATTAATTAATAAAAGGAAAATAGTTTGTTCTAAGCAGTTATGAAGATAAGTACACTTTCAGGATACATGATGTATTCCTATCTTTATTGTTCATAAACGTGACTTAATGGAATATAAGCTATTCCGGTGCGAATAATATGCATAATTATAAGCAACAATAAGAATATTATTTAACTTTTATTTTATTTTTTTATTATACAGGCAAATAAAAGCCTAAATTAAGAAATTTTAATTAGTCGTGTATCATCAATCCTAATAATAAGCTAAAAACGAATATGTCACTTTTTTTCCAGAAAAGATTTCTATAAACTGCTGAATTTAAAACTTGAATGAAAAAAAAATCTTAGTAGAATAGCTAATGCACTACGCTTACTTAAACTGTAGCAACGCTCAACATTTTCCTTGTATATTTCATATTATTTTAAAACAACTTGCTAATCTGACTAATGTCTGGATGTTTGTCATTATTCAGAATATTTTTTTTAATTGTGGATGCAACTGGAAATTTTAATGATTATGAAAATACAAACATGTAGATAGTCCTTTATATTAATGCAGTTTTTCAACAATTTAAGAGGTATTCCGATTTCAAGTTGAATCACATAATTTTCTGGAATTCACTTTCATAAATTGGTAAAAATATTAAGTATTCGAATGCTATTTTTGATTGATTGTGAATAGTTACATCATGTAAAAAATTCTATACAAAAATATTTTCATAATTTTTATGACTGTAAAATCACCCTGAGAGATATCTGTTCTTATTTCCATTGCATTGTATGTATATCGTGCATATGTGCCATCTCGATTCTTTTTATTACTATTCTTATGCTAATAGCATAATACCTGTGATTAAATAAATAAAACTGAATTTAAATTGAATTAAGTTATTTATAATGTTAATTCATGTTGGAGATACAAGCGAAGGTAATATACTTTTAATAAAGAAATAGTTTTATTTTCAGCTATATGGTAGTTGACTAGTAAAATTCGAATTCTCCGATAGTTTCAAAAATGCATTTAATGAAATTTAATTATCCATTCATTTCGTGATATTTAATTCAATTCCTTTTATTGTATGGCAGAAACTGATTGCTAAAAATAGTGTGAAATTATGCATAAACATTATCATTCTCCCTTTTTTCTCTCTTAATACAAAATCTTAGATAACTGCCTTTTTATAAGATGTCTGTTATCAGCATAGAATAGAATAAAACAAGAAAAATTAATAAATTTAGTGCATTGATGGGAAAATACAAAATTTATCTAAAATATAATAAAGATTTTAGATTAAATATCATCTAATAAGATAATTATTTACTTAAAAGTCAAATTTATATTATTATTAATATTTCGTCTATGAAACATTTACTTATTTCAACCGGATATAAACTTATTTCAAACTAATTATTTACCTATTAATTAATGAAATTTATATTTTGTTTTAGATTTCATGAAATGTATTCAGAATAAACGTTTGATTATTAGAAAATTTCCTATGAAAAAATCTCGTGTGCGAAAGTAATCTTCATTTTAGCCTTCTACAACAAATTTACTTAACTTCTGAATTGGAATATATATCCATTTCTGAGAATATTGTTATTTCATTTCAAATAATATAGTAAAAATCGCCAGAAATACGTGGATGTATCCAATTTATTTTTGTATTTAAAAGTAATTTCTATTTTAAGCAATTAAATATTTAATGACGTTAATTATACACACGCTGGGAATAATTTTACAATTACTAGTTAAAATTTATTGCGTGCCGTTTAATTAGATAAATTCTTAATTAGAGCTAACCAAAGAGTACATACTAACTGATCTATAGATACGTATGCCTAATAAATTATTAAATTCTTTACTATCTGTAATTTATTTATTCCATTCCAATTGTGCATTTAAAATTCATTATTCGTTATATGTTTTGTGAATACTATGTTTATTAATCATCGATTCCTTATTACGAATTCCAATTTAAAAACAATATAATGACTGACAAGATACAAATGGATTAATATAATATTAATTTTTATTATATAATAAGTTTTTCAATTCTATTAATTGATATTTTATATTTTTGATTCAACTATCCGTCTTTCAAATACTTTGGATATTTAAGTTTTCTATGAAATATTTTAATTGAATTAGGCAATAGATGAATTGCCTAATTCCCTTCCATCATCTTAAAATGGCAATAATCTGACTTAAAGTGCATAGAGAGGAGAAAAGGTTAAAATATATCAAAGGATATGAAAAAATTTTAGTCTGTTGTTACAACCATTATTTATAAACCAAAAATCCCATTGGTAAAATGCGAACAATTGTTTCTGAAAATTTGATTCTCACTTTAATCACATATCAATCCAAAAGGCTTTCTATACTAAAAGAGATTAAATCAGCCGGCGTCCTGGCATACGGGTAGCGCATCTTCCCCGTGATCAAGGCGACTCTTGTTGGAGTCCTTTTCGGGCTTGGTTCTTCTCCTGTGTTCTATTTGTGAGGTGTGTGAATGTGCTCCCCTGTAAAAAGGGGCTGTGCAAGCAAATGTGACGCATGAAGTAGTTAATTCATACTCTTAACCCTAGTTGGCGCTACTGAAAAACAAGAGACGCTCACTCGGCTTAAATAGCTGACAGATAACTGTCAGCGGCTTTTAAATGCCATAAGTCGTAACACAACAACAATAGAGATGATCTCCCATAACGTACATAACTCATAGACTGCTTTCCAACACTCAATAAAATCTTCAATTTTGCACATTTCTATTCGGAACCTCAAAACACTCTTTATGTTTCATGAGGCATCAATGAGAGAGCCTAAATTAAAGATCAACAGTTTATTTCACTAGTTTTCTGAACCTCTACCCATCCGACTGTCCCATTGGACTACTTGATCTTGTCAGCTGAACGTGTTTTGATCGTTCTCCGCAGACAGCTACCGCGCGCGCGAAATAAAAACATTACGTGTCTGGAATTATTCATCTGCAGTCGGAACGCGAAACGTGACGGTTTTGGAATTCTCCAAACTTTACCCATCATTCATTCTTCCTTTCACTTCAACACGCCTGGGTACCATTGAGAATTGACTGGGTGAGATGCAACCTACCGGTATTTCACCTTCTGTCGAAAACACCACTCGAAAACTTTGATCACTCTTGAAACCACAGAATTCGTCAATGCAGTCCCAAATGTTTTCACATCCTTTAAAACGGGCTCTTCCCATGATTGATGATCGAACTTTAAGTCTCGAAAGTGAGTTCAGTCATTCCTAATTCACAAGACCCACAAACACGCCGCCGAGGAATCAAGATGCATTCTCAAATGCACAAGTACCTGCATACAAAGTATTCGATTCGGCATGTTAATTCGAAGTCCAGAGGGAATGCTGATGAATGAGTAAATCTGTGGCGGTGAAATGTTATTCAGATATATTTAGAATAATCGCAAATGTTGAATCGCTTATTGGGGAAGATGAATAATATAGAAATTGTAATGTTTCTCTTTAATGTAACTCTCTTATTAATTAATTGTATTCAAGTATTATAACATTTGAAAAGATTTATATATGATGATGCAGAAGAATTGATAATGTCGTAGAGCAACCAAGATTTCACAGTTTTAAAAGCACTGTAGGAGTATTTAGTATTAATATGATAATTTGTAAACAGTTTAATTATTTTTTGTTGCTTAAAAAATTTATAAATAATTGTTTATAATGATTTCAAAATATTTAAGTTAAATATAATAACTTTCTTGTGTCCTGGAAATTAATATTACATAGAAAACATCATAAAGTTATAAAAAACACACACACTGGTAACCTTATTTTAAATAACTCCTTTTCCGAAAAAAAGAAATAATATCCATATTTACAATATCTAAAACTTTCTGCGAGACTCTTAATTAATTTTAGATATGTATATAAAGTAATCAGAGCTATAAAATAAAATCCTATATAAAATTAAAATTTTCTTTAGAAATACTGGAATTAAATCCATATTACCCAGAAAACGCATAATGAGCATAATGAATATATTAGAATTAGAATTGTATTGCTTTATACAAATAAATAAATACATTCTTATTATTATTTTTCAAGGAGATATCAATATAAGCCTTATCTAGCAGAATAGCGGAATTGCATTTGTAAGTGGTATTTAATCATCTTTTTGGAAATGATATCTGCAAAAATATAATTTTCGGCACGTGCCTGTAGAAAATAAAACAAATATGAAATATTATTTTTTTAAAAATAAATTCAAGAAAAATTATTTTATGATCGTTTACACTCTCTATATTATTAATCCAATAAATCAGTTTTATTTTAAGGCAAGTTTTGTTTAATATGAACAGGATATCTATACAAATCATGGCCACACAGCTAATTTTTAAACCTTTAGTAAGACACAGATCTGCTAAAATGGTCTAAATGGAAAATGATTATATTTTATGTAACTTGTTTCAATAAATGCTCTAATAAATAACGAATTTTTGATTTTACATAAAGCTTCTGCAGTGGAAATCACGAATAACAAAATGTTCCTGAAACCCTAAAATTTTAAATAAAAAGAATTAATTTCCAATCAACTAAATCAATCACTTAAACTGACTGATTTATGAAAATTTGAATATCACTATTCAATTAAAAAAAAAGGATAATTTTAGATTTTCCATCGAACGTTTCAAAGAAAATACGCCAAACAGCCCGCAGGTTTCTGAAGATTAATTGGCCTAAGATTATGAAAATGTTGAATTTTTCTAAATTTTTAACATTCAAAACTTCATAAATAAGTCTTAGTTGATCGTGGAAAATAGATACATTCATTCATTTAATTAAAATTTTGTGTGTCCAGAATATTTCTCAGAATATGATACCTTACTGCAATAAATTTAGACTTCATAATTTTTGAAATATATTTATAGGCCGGAACAAAATATTATTATTGATTTCATTTCAATCCTTTTGAAAGCAAAACGAAAAACTGAATTTTATGCTGAATCTGAGAATTTTTTGTTTATTTATTTTTTGAGATATTACATAAATTATGAAAAATATTTTGTAGTTCACATAAGACTTAAATACCGAGCGATTCTGTTCTCAATACTCATATTCAATAATAATAATAAATAAATAAATAACAATAAAGATGATAAATAAAATAAAACGCTTGGTTTTATTATAAAATATCTTTATATTAATTGCAATTTCATCATTCCCACTTTAAATTAAAGTTGAAGTTTTTCCGGAAATGACACCATATTTGCAAAATATATATAGTAAATTGAACGAAACGATCTAAACAACAGTATAAGTTTGGAATGACTATCAAAATTTGAAGATTAAAAATATTTTGTTTGAGAATCTATTAAGAGACCAGTTTCTTAAAATATTTAATTGAAAATTGTAGCGAGAGGTAGTACTGGCGAACTGGCTGGTCGACAAAGGCAGGTAGTACTTATAATAAAGCTGAATGTGTGTGTGAGTGTGTTTTGGCGCTCTATAGGCCAGACCGTTCAACATATAGCTACCGAATTTGGCACGAGTATACCTTGGAGGCCGAGAATGGGCAACTGGGGTTTTTTTTTTGTATTTTTAATTAGAATTTGATTTATTTAAAAATTAACCGAAATTTTGGCGTGTTTCTGCTATAACTTCCGAAAATATTACTGCACAAAAAAGATTTTTACATGAAGTTAAAGATCAAAAATTTATCTTTTAAGTGATACCAATGTTTTAACATAGAATTAAATTTCTATTTTTAATGAAATTTTTAAATAAAAATTGTAACTATATTTTTCATCAATTTTTTCATACAAAAAAAATAAAATTTTAGCTGCACGAGCACGTTTCGCATTCATGGGTGTAAGGTTCACATAAAGTGAATCGATTAAATAATCGTAATTGTATTCATCTTAATATATTTTGTAAATGAATATTGGCATCAATATGTAATGGAGTAAGATGTAAAACCGAAGTAAGACGTGTATCGCTCATATAATCTTTATTCTAATTAAATGTTTATTTTTACTAAACTACTTTTCAATTATTAACAAATTGATTCATAATTCAACCTTATATGGCGTAGTCGGAATCTAAAGAACCTTTTCAAAGTTAAACCTTTAAATACTTTTGAAAATTTTACGCATTTGTTAAGCCTAACTGGAATCATCAGACTTCCTCGCCAAGGATTAGAATCTCGCCAAGATTGTTTTTGCCTGAATGATCTCCAAACAACGACAACTTCCCGTATAGTAAGTGAATTTCTTTAAAGTATCAATAGACTCTTTATCAAAAGAAAAATAAGTACGAATATTCTGATAACCTTTTTACGAATATTACTTATTCCGAAGAATTAAATTACTTCGCGTTTGCTTCTTACACAAGACGGCGCCAATCCATTTTCGCCCAATTCTATATTTTGTCTAGAATCCCTGAGCGAAAAAAAAATGTCAACAAGTGATGATATTATTTTTAATTCTTTAGAAGCGCATCCGCTACAAAGTTTAACGATGACTCAACTGAAAAAAGAATTGCGTTTCAGAAATCTTTTGCAAACAGGAAATAAAAATGATTTAATCTCGCGTATTGTTGAGGATAATAAAAAAAGAAAAAATGATGGAACTTTGGATGAATTAAATGCTTGTCGCATGAAATTTTTTAATGAAGAGGAGACATTTTCTGATAATGCACAATTATTGACAGAAATTGAGTCTTTGCGAAAACAAGTAGAACTTTTAAGTAATTCTTCTACACAAGCAGCAATTCCTACACCTCCTTCTCAAATAGATCCGAATATCGCAGCTATTTTTTCCACATTGATGGAAACGCAAAAAAAATTTTTAGAAAGGCAAATAACTCCGAATGTGATTCAAATCACATCTACAAATGACACTGCAAATTCAATCCAAATATTTAAGGGAGACATAATTGAAAATGCCCTCGAATGGTTAAATGAGGTGGAAAGAATTTCAGCTTTAGCTAACTGGTCCGACGAATTAAAATTAACAAATACTATTTCACGTCTCTCGGGATCTGCTAAAAATTGGCAATTAACAACAGGAAAAAATTTAAATGATTGGAATACTTGGAAAAATGCTCTCGCCTCAAGATTCAAAAGACGTATAACAATGCAAGAATTTTTGGCTCACCAAAGTGAACGAAAATTGAGACATAATGAAAGTTTAGTCGATTATATTTATTCAAAAGATGCTCTTTTGGAAAAAGCTCCCTTTACTATTCCCCAACCTGACCGTATTTCTATGATCATAGGTGATATAACAGAAGAAAAATGGCAAATTGCATTAGCTACTCAAAATTCTAATACGGTTGAAGAATTAATTGATAGGGCAACTGCACTTGATGCTATTCGTAGTGCAAAACAAGAGCATAAGAAACATTCTCCGAAAACTCAAATTAGATCTTCTAATACATATGATAATCAGCATCGTAAATACAATCCAATAACTGACGACGTTCGAGATATTACTTGTTGGAGATGTGGAATTAAAGGCCATGCTTCTTTTATGTGTAGTTTACCACCTCCTACCCGTGGTTCAACCATAGCTCAACCAAGAAATACGTCACGACAAAATCAGAATTCTCACAGTCAAACTAGTTCTCAATTCCCGTCTGCTAGCAGTTCAACTAGTTCTAATAATAACACGTTAGTCGAAACCACCAGTTTGAACTCTTCAAATTCCCGCCGCAACAACAATAATCGCAACTCGACATCTGGAAGATCAACAGCTGCAAATAATCATTCCATAAATTGTATTAGAACTGAAACGAATAGGCGTGCATTAATACCTGTTATAATTAATAATGATACGGAGATTCAAGCTCTCTGTGATCCTTGTGCAGACATTACTGTCATTCAAGAATCTTGTGTTCCAAACGATATTGTTATTCACCCGTGGACTGATGGACAGTTCCAAGTTGTTGACCATGAAATAAAGCCAATTGGTTGGATTTCTTTAAATATAATTGTTGGAAATGTGGAACATATGATGCCTAAAATTGGAATCTGCTCCCAGCTTCCATTTAAACTTATTTTAGGATTCGATTGGCAGCAACAGATTCAAGCTAGATGCACTTATGAACCTAATGGTTCATTATGTATTTCTACTCCAACTTCATTTCATTTGTACGAATGTATTCATGCTTCAAAACCTAGTATCAACTGCGTCGCTCATCATCAACCCTCACTAGATGATGTTACCTTGCCGGAAGCTGCACCTAATATAGTTTCATCCGAAACAAAACTTATCCCTAAATCCACAGAACTCTCTACAACTCAACAAGCTCAACTTGATGCAGTAATTGGAAAATTTTCTGACGTTTTCTATTCTAATGATGACAACATTGGACTATGTCCATATGTGGAATTCAAAATTGAATTGCAGCATGAAAAGCCTATTAAATGTAGACCGTATAGACTTTCAGAGCCTGATCGCCAGTTTCTAAAAACGCAGATTCAAAAATGGTTAAAACAAGGAATTTGTCGCCATTCCAACTCACCGTACGCAGCCCCTGCCTTTATTGTGGAGCAGCCCTTCCATGAAAGTACTCCAAGGCGAGTTGTGGTAGATTTTTCTCGCACTATCAATCCTATCACGAAAATTGATCCGCACCCAATTGACCAAATGGAAGACGTTATCCAAGGCACTGCAGGCAGGCGCTACAATTCTAAAATGGATGTAAAATCTGCATTTAACTGCATTCGCATAAAAGAGACCGACACCTACAAAACTGGATTTGTCACTCCTGACGGACATTATGAATTTCTTCGAATGCCTTTTGGTGTCACAAATGGCCCATCTACAATGACACGAGCGATTAAATTAGCCTACGATCATTTAGCACCTTACAATGTGAACACATATATTGATGATATATCGACTTCCCATGATGACTTCAATTACCATCTCAAAGTGATTTGTAAAATCCTTGAAGCAACTCAAAAAGCTGGTTTCAAGCTGACACAAGAAAAAGTGCAATTTGCAGTACCAGAAATCTCTCTTTTTGGCCGTATTGTCTCTCAAGATGGTGTTCGTCCTGATCCGGAACGCATAGCAGCAATTGAACGTTATTTAACTCTCAAATCAATTCATGAAGTCCGTAGTTTCCTTGGGTTTGCCAATCAGTTTCGAAAGTATATTCGTAACTATGCTATTATAGCCAAACCACTTACAAGCGTTTTAAAAGGTTTAGAAAAGAAGACCAGCAACGCTCCCATAGTTTTAACTGATGATCAACAGCGAACATTTGAAACTTTGAAATCTGCAATTACTACCGCTCCCATTCTTTCGTATTTCAAACAAGGCCTACCAACTTTTGTAGAAACTGATGCCTCTTATTCAGGACTCGGTGCAGTTTTATCCCAAGAACAGAACGGCAAGCGTCATGTCATTGAATATGCGTTGCGTACATTAAAAGATGCTGAAACACGCTACCACAGTAACGAACTGGAATGTACTGCTGTACATTGGGCATTGACTGAAAAATTTCGACTCTATCTCCTTGGCCACAAGTTTCAACTCATCACAGACAATTATACAACTGCTTATGTAATTGCAAAATCTGCAGTTAATCGAAAATTTGCGCGATATTTAGTAGATTTGGCTCAATTTGATTTTACAACTGAGCACCGGCCAGGAAAGCAAAATGTCATTGCTGATCACCTTTCACGTTACCCAACACCACCTGTTTGTTTAGCAGTTACTGCAAGTTATGAATCTGAAATTTGTGCGAAACAGAAAAGAGATGACTTTTGTCAGTATATTTTTCGCTTACTCAAAGAGAAAAATCCAAGCAAAAAGACAATGTCAGTCATATGCAATTACAATATCGATAACAATACTCTTGTGCGAGTGAAAGACGAAAAATCGAGACCTGTTGTAGTGATCCCTAAGGCGATGAAAGAACAAACTTTGATTGCCTGTCACGATGATGTTGGACATATGGATGCAAAAAAAACTCTTCACAATTTACAATTGCGTTATTGGTGGCCAAACATGCGCAAGGACTGCAAAGCATATGTTCGAAGCTGTCATAAATGCCAAATTGTTAACCGACGCACTGCTAATGCCTATGGTCTTTTGCAGCAATTGCCAATTCCGTCCACACCTTGGGAAATTGTGTCCGCTGATCACGTAATCTGTTTGCCAGAAACAAGAAGCGGAAACACAAATATGCTTGTACAAATTGAGCACGCCACACGCTATGTAATCGCAACACCTTCTGCATCTCTCGCCGCTCATACAGTGACTGATGCTCTGTATCATAATATAATACTCAGATATGGACCGCCAAGTATGTATTTATCTGATAGAGGAACAGCATTTACCGCACGTCACACTCAGCGGTTTCTTCAAAAGTATGGAATCACACAATCAACGACTCCACCTTATTCGCCACAAGCTAATAGCATTGTTGAAAGAGCCAATGGCATAATTGTGTCCACTTTGAAAAAAATGATTGACAAAAACCCGAATAAATGGGACGAATTACTTCCAAACGCCTCATTGGCAATCAATACTACAAAACAAAATTCCACCAAGAAATCCCCATTCTATTTACTTCATGGTTATGAGCCACGCCTTCCCCGTGAACTTCACCTTGGTAGCTTCATAGATGACACTCCACGTGAAGACCAACTAGACCTTTTAAGTTTGGCCAGGGCCGAAGCGTCAAATAATGTGTATGAAACACATTTGGAAAACAAGAAGAGATTTGATCTCCACCGCAGATCCCATTCCTTCAAGGCAGGAGATCTCGTATTGTACGACTGGCCGAAAAAAGGAGATCACAAACTTTCTTCCATTTTCAAAGGACCATTTGTGATTGTGCGTCCAGTCGGGGCCGTGTGCTACGAGATCAAGTCTACGACACAACAGAACAAATTTGTCAAGGTTGTTCACGTACAACATCTTCGTCCTTACTTTAAACGAAATACACCGACCAACGAAAAGAACAGCACAGACGAAAAGAATGAGAACTACTGAGCTGTCATCAAAATTTTTGTTTCTTTTACGCTTCAATTTTAAAATTTATTTTTGACTGTCTAAATTTTATATTGAGCGGGGCCGAATGTAAGGTTCACATAAAGTGAATCGATTAAATAATCGTAATTGTATTCATCTTAATATATTTTGTAAATGAATATTGGCATCAATATGTAATGGAGTAAGATGTAAAACCGAAGTAAGACGTGTATCGCTCATATAATCTTTATTCTAATTAAATGTTTATTTTTACTAAACTACTTTTCAATTATTAACAAGTTGATTCATAATTCAACCTTATATGGGGAAAAATTAGCGGTTTTCAAAGTGTTGCCATCACATTGATTAAAGCTCCAATCAAAAATAAATTAAATCTTTTTAAAAATGAAATCTGCAAAAATATAATTTTTGGCACGTGTTTGTAGGAAATGAAACATTTATGAAATATTATTTTTTCAAAAAAATAAATTCAAGAATAATTATTTTATGATCTTTCACACTTTTTATATTATTAATTCAATAAATCAGTTTTATTTTAAGGCAAGTTTTGTTTAATATGAACAGGATATCTATACAAATCATGGCCACACAGCTAATTTTTAAACCTTTAGTAAGACACAGATCTGCTAAAATGGTCTAAATGGAGAATGAATATATGATATGTAACTTGATTCAATAACTGCACTAATAAATAACGAATTTTTGATTTTATATAAAGCTTCTGCAGTGGAAATCACGATTAACAAAATGTTCTTGAAACACTAATATTTTAAATAAAAAGAGTTAATTTCTAATCAACTAAATCAATCACTTAAACTGACTGATATATGAAAATTTGAATATCACTATTCAATAATAAAAAGGACAATTTTAGATTTTTCATCGATCGTTTCAAAGAAAATAAGCCAATCAGCAAGCAGGTTTCTGAAGATTAATTGGCCTAAGATTATGAAAATGTTGAATTTTTCTAAATTTTTAACATTCAAAACTTCATAAATAAGTCTTAGGTGATCGTGGAAAATAGAAACATTCATTCATTTATTTAAAATTTGGTGTGTCCAGAATATTTCTCAGAATATGATACCTTACTGCATGGAATTTAGATTTCATAATTTTTGAAATATATTTATAGCCCGGAACAAAATAATATTATTGATTTCATTTCAATTCTTTTGAAAGCAAAACTGAAAACTAAATTTTATGCTGAATCTGAGAAATTTTTGTTGAATTATTGTTTGAGATATTACATAATTTATGAAAAATATTTAGTAGTTCACATAAGACTTAAATACCGAGCGATTCTGTTTGCAATACTTATATTCAGTTATAATAATAATAATAAATAAATAACAATAAAGATGATAAATAAAATAAAACGCTTGGTTTTATTTAAAAATATCTTTATATTAATTGCAATTTCATCATTTCCACTTTAAATTAAAGTTGAAGTTTTACCGTAAATGACACCATATTTGCAAAATATATATAGTAAATTGAACGAAACGATCTAAACAATAGTATACATTTGGAATGACTATCAAAATTTGAAGATTAAAAATATTTTGTTTGAGAATCTATTAAGAGACCAGTTACTTAAAATTATTTAATTGAAAATTGTAGCAAGCGGTAATACTGGCGAACCGGATGGTCGCCAAAGGCGGTTATATATTATAAGTATATTATAAAATTAGTATATTATAAAATAATATATACTACTAATAAAATATACTAACGTTAAAATATATCCATTGTCATTTCTGTTAATACTATTGTTACAATGTATGCAGTTCTCTTCCACATATTTTTTAACTCACAAAAGTGATCTCTGCAATTCACATAAACATTTTCAACCTTTTCACAACATTTTCAAATGAAATAACAAAAAAATATTACATTTTTAAGAATTTTCATAAATTTTTAGATTGTTATTTGATTATTAGTTTAAATATTAATTAAATAATCTTTATAATTAAGGATTATTTTTATTGTGGGTACTATACTTACGAATAAAAAATTTACAAGTCAAATATCTACGATTAAACTGAATAAAATGCTAATTACATCCATAGTATGACCAAAACCTTTCAGTTTTTATGATATAGTCATCGTAGCTTCAGTTATGGTCATTACTGTAAAGAGCGATTGTTTAAGAATGCCGTTTATTTTTGAAAATTTCTTCTGTAAGTCTAAACCTAGTAACACAAAACCAATTGGGATTAGCTAAAAGCAGTGCACATGAATTATAAAATTCCGACCCAATGTCTTGGCTAAACATTTAAGCTGTCATAATATTTCCATTAAATTTCGCAAGTTTTAAGAATGACATTATCATCAGGCACTGTGCATATGGATAAAACAATTGCAAATAATTTCCATTAAGCGCAATTTCATTCTTCTGCAGAAGTGATTTAAAGATTAACAAATATATTTTTAAACGCATTTTTAATTGATTTAATTCATCTTTATAATAATGGGAATTTTAAATCATTTTTTTCTCTCACTTAATGATGTACATGAATTTGGAATTATTGCACATTTTTGCTTAATCAATGACAGTTCAGTTTCTAGGAACAGAAGCAAGCATCCTTTATCTAATATTTATAAATTCAATTAAATTGATTATGCATGAGTAAATTGATAAACGCGTCATAGTGAATTTAAAGAAAAAAAATGCTGAAAATGAATTTTAAATTAAAGATTTTAAGATAGAAAATTTTTGAAAAAAAATCCGTAAAATTATTATATTAATGGAACTCATTTTTAAAAACTCATTCTACTTGTTTGAATTCAGATTTTTTATAAATATTAGATAAAGGAAGTTATACCAGAGTTATACTCAAGCTATTACCAGACACATTTAAAATATATGTTATTTTAAATGTGTCTGGTAATAGCTTGAGTTTGGAAACGAAATTAAAAATTATATAAAACATATTTTTCACATAAAAAGTAATTCAAAATTCAAATTCACGGATAAATGGATCATTCTTTTGTGAAGAAGATAATGATTATGAACATATTTGGCCATTTTTTAAACAAGTAGCAAATATATCATTAATTACAGACTTAGCTTAGTTTATTTTTTTATCATTGTGGCATGGTAAATCTTATAATTGGTATTAATTTAACATTTTTCAATGAATATTGACATTTATTAGTAATATTGCTGAAGTATTTAAACTATTATCTTTGTGTTTCAAGTTAATTGAAAAAAAACTGTTAAAAAGTATTTAAAATGATCTTTTAATGTAACATATTCCTGTGTAATGGAAATTATATTAGGAATTAAAAAAAACAATTTAAGGTGCTTTGGTAAATATTTTATGACAAAATAGCTAAGTAATTTTTTAAAAAAAATAACTATATTTTAAGCTAGATAATAGAAACTAAAGTATTGCAACCCCTTAATGAAATTCCAGTTTATCTCTCAAAGTAATATTATTTTTATAATATAATAAATATATGTAAATATATTTATTATATTATTAGTGCATATAATAATATATACTTACAATAATAAATAATATAATACTAAATAATAAAAGATCAATCCTAGAGGAAAATCAGGGGATGGCAAAAAAAAGAATGTCCTTCAAAAGGACTATTGAAGGAGACAATGCATGAAAATAAAGGTTTACCATTAATATAGAATGGCCAAATAACGTTTAATCCGTAGCAACAATACCGTTCAAACAATCAGTTCTTAACATTGAAACAAAAACATAACTGCTCACCATAGTTGTTCTTTTATTTCAGGCGAAAAAAATCAATTCATCTCCTTTAATTAAGCTTAATAGAAGATGCAGATAATTTCTTTCAGCCAAATCATGTGTGACAATAGTTTCTGCTGTCATGCGTGATTTAGTTATATGCTTGAGTGATTGTTATTTAGAAGAAGTATAATTATTATTATAAAAAAAAATCTTTATTCCTTTCAGGGTGCTACTTATTGCGTATTTTTGTTTTCAAATTCCTATTTCATATGTCAATAAAATGTTTTAATTAGTCTCTTCTATTTTTATGATTTTAGTAATTATGTCCTTTTTAACGAAAAATAATTTTATGACCTTTTCATTATTTTTTTAATTCGGATTCATTAATTAAATTTTTAATTCACATAAAATTTTGAGTTGATTTTCTATTATAGTTGTAAGCTTATAGCATTTAATTATATTTTAATTCAAAAATGCATGCCATATAATATGCCCAATATCTATTTACTTTTCAAGAATTAAAAGAAAATGGAACATTAAGAGTAAAAAAATCATATGCATCAATTATGATCTATGTTTTTTTTAATGATAGTAGGAGTTAAAATTATAAGAAAAAACTTTGAATTAAATCTCTATCAATTTTTTTTCTTCCAATAGTGTTTCATTGCTCTAATCTGTTAAAACTAATTTTAAAATGTAAGTTAAATATGTTTGATTGTTTTTATTCAATTATTTCAAATGAATGATCATTTTATGGTTATATTTTACAATGCTGATTTTACTCATAAAACCTTCTTACATGAACCCATTATGTTTTTCGACAATTAAACTTTAATGGATATTTTTTTACATGAGCTATTTAGCCTTAATATTAAATTATGTGAAAAATGTCTATTGTAATAACTTCATGTATCCGTAGCCTTCTGACTCACAATATGTTAATTAAGATTAATGCGTAGCACAGAAAAAGAACATACACATATTTCATTGCAAATGTTATTAGGTATTAATTGTTCCCATATGAGATTAATAAAGAGATAATGCACTGTTTTTTGTAGGAAAACACAGTGTACATAAACATTTTGAGGAAAGATAAGTAATGATTCAATTTCTGTCCATGGGACATACTTGCATTTGATTCCACACTTTAGTGCGTTTATTATTTGCTAACCAATACATCAATTTTTTCACCATAATTATTTGAAATTATTTGAAACAACAAAAATGATGAGAATTTGTTACCACATTTTACACCCTTACTATCACAACCCAAAAAAGTTTGGAACTCGGGCTCGAATTTCTTAGCATCCTTTCAGAAAAGCACAATTTGTCTTTTCCGTCTTTTTTTATTCTTCTTTGAAACAGAACACTGTTTCTGCCCTAGATAAGTCACAGAGTGAGAAAAAGGTCCCCAAGTAGAAATAAAGTCACAAATTTCGGTTTCAGACCACGTTTCCTTTTCTCTTCCGGATTTCCTCCTGGAATATTTTGCTGCGCTTTTATTTACATTCCTTAAGTATGTAGCAATGCAATAATATCAGATATTTAAAATTTTATTGAAATAACTTCATGCAATAATATCAGAT
>JAPMOR010053545.1:62249-73752 GCA_026543865.1 Argiope aurantia | reverse complement strand
TTTGTTACATTTTTTACAAATCCTATAGCACTAAACTAAATTATAAATCCACTTTCATATTAGGAAAATTTATTAATGGAGCAAAATAAATTTCCTCAAAATGACAATACTTTTGATATAGAAGAATTATATTTCTGTCTAATGATTTTTGGCATGAATCCAATATTTTGTTTCACGGACTAGCCTGGAATGATCTCTCCAAAGCTTTCTTGCATATTATCCTATAAAGATAATTTTTCTCTTCCCATGCATAAAATTGGTTATATAGTCTTGGATAAAACCGGGAAAGCCTTACTTGACATTGCAGATCTATAGTTAGGAACTATCAATTTTTGGAGTGAATCTAAGAGTTTTACTGAATCTTTCAAGTGATGTATGTCTATTTTTAGAGTTTCATTCTTGGAATTATTTTAATAAGTAAATACTTAAAAATTGAAGTTTTATCTTTAATTATCTTTTGCCGGAAACAACATTTGACAAAGAACTACAACTGTAGACATTAGAATGCATACCAAATTTAATTTATTTAATTAATTTCACGGTTGAGTTATTGCATTTATTACGAGCATATGAATGTAAAAAGAGAGAAACGGTAATTTCTTAGATGAATTTAGTTTAAACTTTAAAATGAATCTATATTTTAGACGTTGTATCTATGCATCAGATTCTATATTTTATTTACATACATCCTTAGATTTATAGATTTTGCATACCTCTTTGATATTTGACACATTTATTGTTTGTGACAAATAGACTTCATCAAAATGGATTTCATTCAAAAATATTCAAAAACCTACAATGATGATGTAAAGAACACTTAAATAATTTCAACACTTAAAGAACACTTAATTAACTAACTTAAAGAATTTTTCAATTATCGTGATCACTACAAACTGACAGCGTTCCCCTGAAATTGATTTTTTGATACAAAAAAGTTTCAAAAGTAAAGATTCGTCAAAATCTCGAATTCAAATTTTTCGTGTATTTGCTATATTATCTCTTTATATATTTCACACAATATACAATAAACAGCAAGTTACAGTTTTATTTGAAAAAAAAAATTGTTTTTTATTAATTACTAAAAGTTGAAATATATCTAATTTCCAAAGATTTAGTTTTCTTTGAAAAAAAATCAATTATTTTCAAAAGTAAATGGGTTTTCTCTTTCTTCCGTATTTTATATTGTTGCATTCTATTAATACCAAAATTCAAATTGCTTTTAAACTTTAATAATGCGATAAATGAATTTTTATTAAAGATATGATAGATGTACTTTACAGAAGAGTGAATGCGAAAATAATACTTATTACACGATCATTAAATACTTTCATTAAAGAAAACATTTGTGTACCCTTCACCATTTTTCCCAACACTTACTTTGGTTACGTATATTGTTCATGATGCAAAATTAATTCATTCAAGTATTTTAAATATTATTTCTGTGTAAATAATAATGCTTTAGAGAATATATTTTACATATACTGAATTTTCGTTTTTGAAGAATTTGAGCTAATGCAAAATATCCGTAAGAAAAAATAATCAAAATCTGCGGCATTCGTAAAATTTGTAGAAAGAAATCATATGCCTTTCCAATCAATATTGATTTGAAAAAATAATGTTTATGTTATCATTCAAAAATAGTAAAATTGCAAAAGAAGATTTTAAGCATATATAATAAAAGTATCATCTTAGCATTCTGAAAAAAATTCTATTTTTCAGAAGAATATATTATTAATATAATTAACTCTGTTAAAATGTTTGCCCTATTTGATATTTTATTGAGTTAAATTTAATTAATCGTTGTAACTTATGCCAACAATTTATATTTAAACGAGACATTGAAAAAGTAGCATGATTATCTAAAAATCAAAATAAAGAAAATCAAAATATTTAAAATACTCCTTAAAATAAACAAGGCATTACTCTTGTTTACTTAAACTATTTAAAAATATATTCCAACAAATGAATCAAGAGATATTGTCTCCCCTCTTTGTAAAAGAAAAAAAATCTGTGCTCTAAAGAAATCTCGTCAGAATTTATTGCATCTCATTCATCCTCGAGCCTAAGCTCTTCCAGTTAAATCAGCATTGTGTGCAAGGTGATTTTCGTAAAAACCGAATGCTTCCTCATTAGGCTAATTATCTTTAAAAGCTATTTGTAAGTAAAAGGTGTCGACTTAAAGGATGATTACGCAGCAAAACTTTTTGTGGATGCTCCCCAATTTGAGCGTTTACTTTCGAATTAAGGCAGCATTGTGCTTTTAAATTCTTGTTAAAATATTTTTTCCCGTTCGAGCTTTCTGTTAATTAACTTGGCAAATAAGATGTGTTGTCCCTGATAAAATCTGACAAATTTCTGGGCTTTAAGGACGGTTTGTTTCTTACTAATCTTAGGGATTATGAGAGTTTTTACTTTTGAAGAGCTTAGTTGAAGATCTAGAGATCGGATTCTTAATTCTACTAAATAAATACAGTTAGCTCAAAATTTTAATTTATTACAAGATGTTTTATGTCTGTGAGCTTTAAGCTCTGTAATCCGGAAAATGTAGAGAACAAGGGTAAATAACTTTTTTGTGACTTCTTTCTGAATTTTTAACTGTCTTATTTGATAGAATAGTTGAGTTTTATTCAAGTTGTATAAATTTCTTCATTAAGAAATATAGGTTTAGTTATTGACTATGCAGATATTAATTTATATTTTCTTGAAATTATATAATTTTTATATTTCTTGAAAGGAAATCCTGGTTTATAAATATTATTACTTGAAATACTGAGTATACTCAAAGCATTTGAATAATGTCCTAAGTTATATATATTGGGTTGTTCGGAAAGTAATATCGTTTTTTCCCGACAGAGGATTTAATTGTAATTTTTTGCACCCAACTTCACATTTAAGCCGTATAATTTTTATATGCTTTAAGAGGTCATATAGCAAGGCTTGTGTGTGAAAACTTCCTATTAATTCTGCGCAGTAGTTTTTGGTTGGTGCCCTTTTAAATATGGAGAGCGATAAGCAGCATTTTCAACACATCTTACTGTTTTACTACAGAAAGGATAAAAATGCTGTTCAAGCCAGAAAGAAATGGACCGATGTGTATGGAGAAGGTGTGTTGACAGTACGCCAGTGCCAGAACTGGTTCGCTAAATTTTTTAGACGGTAAAACCTTCACCTCAAAATGAGGAGGTCAAAAGCCACCTCGATCAGTTTTTTGGCAGCAAAGACCAAAAATTTTATGAGCGTGGAATTATGCTACTTTCAGAGAGATGGCAAAAGGTGTTGGACCCGAACGGCCAATATATAATTTAATAAAGTATTTGTTTATTATACGAACACTGTGTTTCATTTCCACACACAAAAAAAACGAAATTACTTTCCGAACAACTATATATATATATATATATATATATATAATAGAAAAAAATGCATAAATAATAGAAAAAAAAGTTAAGAAAACGTTAATACAAATAAAAAAAGGAATTACATTGAAGGAGTCAATGAAGAAATCTAAATCATCACAAAAAATGTACATGCTATTTTTTCTATGTGGTTGGAAAGTTCATTCTTGAGTAGGGGGGTGTCATGTAACCAATTTTCTTTTCATTTTGTGGGAGTCACTAGATGAAAGTTAAGAATATTTTGGGTTTGTTAAAATTCTTGTTTTTACAAGTATCTTTTGGGTTTTACTTTTTATTTCTTTGTTATACTATTATTAGTATTTTCTAATTTGATCATATGATACACTGTATTTTTGTGAGAATAGTGATTAACAACATGCCAAAAAACAATATTTAATGTATAATAATTGAGAACCTTTTCTCAATGATGTTAAACAAAAAGCATAATTAAATTATTTGGGATTCTAATAATATCATTTGGAAAATGCTTTACGTTACAACCTCAACAATTAAAAAAAATAAATAGTTAAAATTAAGCCAACCTTTTAATCTTCTCTATTTATAGAATAATTGATTAGATGGAATATGAGAAAAATTTTTCTCCCAAAATCAAAATTTCTAAAAATGTTTTCCTTCCAAATTCGCTCTTTTTTACATCCCAAGGGAAAAAAGTGAGGAATATTCATCTTATTCCATTATCAAAATTTTGAACAGCAGATTCTGTACATTTTTCGGGGTTAATGCATTATTGTTTTTATTTCTTATACCCTAATTGTTCTATATAAAAAGCACTCAAAGTAAATTTAATTTGTTACAAGAGATAATTGGTCGTAATTGAGAACGAATTTGTGAGCACATTGTTTGAGATTAATTAATTTGGGGAATCGCTAAAAAAATAAAATCGTGCAACAAATTTGGGAAGAATGATTGCTGCCTTAATTGTATCTTATTATTATTATTATTTTAGATTCTATGTTCAGTAACTTTCTAACACATGACAAGTGTTAAGCCTTAATTAGACAGTAATTCCACTGTAATTATCTCAAACACTGAAATTTAGCCGTTCGTACTTATTTCCTGTCATGAAATATATGAATGGTATTAGTCAAAACTTTTGAAACTTAATGAAAATTAGTAATTGTTATCTTATTATTTAGATGTTCTGATTCCCAGAACATCGAACAAAAATCTATCGTGAAAGTATAAAAACATATTTTTAGGCATTTTATGCTAATAGGTTAACAACAGATATCAATTACCATAAATAAAGATATGAAAAAAAATATTTATGATCAGTAATTTATTAAAGAAATCACAATTGAATAATTATATATTTTTCAGAGTTTTTTAGGACACCATTGAAAATGGTGAAATTTCTATAAAATCTTCCGAAAGTGATATTAAATGAAATGATAAGACTGACATAAAAGAAAAAAGTTCATTAAATTACATGCTAACATGTTGGTTAAAAAAATACACTTTAATTCATTAAAAAACAACTAATCTGAGGCGTTCACAAAAAGTAACACTTGCTATCACTCATGGCACATTCAGGAAATCGCTAATTCGAACAGAAGTAATGGCTACAGTACTCAGCTAGAGAGTTTGCTCTGCAATCAGACTACATGCTCATGAGAGGACAACGCTTATATAGTCTCCATATTAGAATATATATATATATATATATTTCCAAATTCAAGAAATTTGTCACCAAGATCTTGCTATCTAACACTCATTAGGATCATCTGTAATTTTTTAGAAATGACTCTAACAAGATAGGAAAACAATGTGACCAATTCCTAAAAATATTTTGCAGTTTTGACAGGATGTGTGTTTACTATATTATGCCTCTAAAATAACTGCCATTTTATTAGATGCAAATGCAAAATTCATTATAGACTTTTATGAGTCATGATTTGGGACTGGTTATTAAATTAATTGGCTATAAATGATTGTGTCATAAATATTGAATTGAGTTTCTCTTCTATAAATTAATGGTTCTGATGAATATGCAATAAATTATCTTGGGGTCTTTCATAGATATATCTTTAAAAAGACCTTTCTTGACTTTTGAAGTTTCCTTTTCTCAGTTAAAAAAATGATGTACGTTTAGCACATATAATTGACTTCAGTGCTTATTACTGAAGCACAATTTTCTACATTTAAAATCAGATGAAATAAAATGTTTTTTTTGCATAAATATATTTAAATCAAAAATCAAACTGATTAGTATTTAAAAGAAAGCGCATTTTGCAGGCTAATTTTAATTAGTAACAAATAGGTGATCCTGTATAGAGTAAGAATTTAATGGTATAAGTGAATCAAACAATAAAATAAATTCTGTTTTCATTCAAAATGAGAGTTAAAGTAACAACAGTATTAAATTACGAAGGGATTTGTTTTATTATATTTATCAAGTGTAAAGATAATTAAATGAAAACATCTGAAATGCAAATTCAAATAAAGTAAATTCATTTTCTCGTATTCCGGCAGGAAGGGGCAGCTGTCATAATAGAATCTTAATTCTTAATTTTGCATTGAATATTTTGCATTTCGACATTTAATTTAAATGCATGCTGTTAAAACATTTTTTTAAAATTTTATCTAATTAAATATAATGCAAAACGAATTAAAGTAAGTTCATTTTTTAATTGAATAAGTAACATTGTCGAAGTTATTTCCGGAGTTATGGAAAAAATTATCAAAAGGGTGTTTATTTAATATATTTCATTGGCAAAGAATAATTTAAGATAACAATGCCACAGTTATAAACGTAAGATGCAATATAAGAAAAAAAAATCAGACCAATCTCTAAAAGGCCAGGTAACGAGAAAAATAATAAGAGCCACACGCCTTCAGCAATTATCAGTTCAATGCGTTCTTCTTTAAGAGATAGTCACTTATTCTTTTATTTATTTTAGGCTGTCTTGTCCTCTTGTAGCATCCGTCAGAACTGGAGACAGACAAAGAGAATAAAAGGGATAAGAACAGTAGAGGAAAAGGAAGTAGTAACAGGAAGTTAAGACGCGGATAAACGAGCTTTCCATTGATTTTATGTGACTCGGATATTTACAACTGCTTTAGAGCAAGAGAGTTTACCGAAAATAAATGGAGCCATGTTATTGCATTCATCTATGTTTCCATTTCCTTCGTCATGACCAAACAGGCTTTTTTTTGTTTTATCTGTGATGCTCTCATGTTCTTCAGTTTCAGATTCAACAATTTCTAAACTATACTCAGTAAAATTCTCATTCGTTGAAAGGAAAACATGCTTGAGTTTAAGGAATTCTCATGTTCTTCAGTTTAAGATTATCAATTTCTGAGGTTTATTCATTTGCGCTTTCATTTATTCATTTTCAGCTTAAAATATCAACTTGTAAAACATGAAATACGAAGTTTAATCAAATAAATCTTTATAGAATTTTTGATTCTTTGGATACTTGTTATATATATATTTACCAGTGCTCCCTTTATTAACGGTAGGTATTAAAATTTTTACTGCATTTTATTCACTGGAAGTAATATCCATAAAACAATATCTTAATATAAAATAATATATAAATATCTTATATTTAGCAGTGGTAACAGTAAATAAATTGTCATATGTTTCATTTGCTTTCCACTCAAGAATATTATATCATAATTAAAATGCATTTCATACTGTTTTATACAATTAGAATTGATATGCATTTCAATTTATTTAACATTACTTAGATCTTATATCATCATTTCTTAAATTCCTGAAATTTTAGTCATTAAAAACTTGAATAAAACACAATTAATATTTATTTATTTATTAACTACTTTAAGGACAGATAAAAATATTCCATATGTTTTGAATTTTTAATTGAGTATTTAAAAAGCTTTCTTATGATTTATATGTTTTTAGAGAACATATTGTTACAAACCTGCAATTCGGCTTCCCAGAATAGTTCGTTCCATCAACAGAAAGAAAGTTTTACAGTCATCAGAATGGGACAGAGTCCAGGTGGCGCGTCAGAGGTCCCAGAGCTTGGCGACAAACTTGGCGACCATTTGGCGACTTTGGCGCCAAAATAGATTTTACCCGAAACTTCGAGAATTTTTCCGATCCGTCCAGTAGGAACCGAGATACGCCACGAACGTTTCTGATTGGTTGAGAGGCTTCTAGCGCCGCCTCCCGAGACCTATAAAAGACCTATAAAAGTCAGTCAGAAGGAGTCGAGAGTCGGAGAAGTCGAAGACAGAGTGGACGAAGTCGTCGAAGTAGTAGTCGAGAGTCATAGTCGGAAGCGACGGAGTCAAGCTCGTGCTGAACGGAGCTGTGCGCTACTGTCTGCAGTAGATTCTGGTTGTATGCTGTTTATGCTACACGTCTCGGCTGAAGATAGCCGTCTCTGTGCTGTATATAGCTGTCACTTTTGTGCTGTCCTGTGTGTCTTCGTGTAAATAAACGTCGTTGTTTTTATTCTACTTCTGCCTACTGATTGAGCGTTCGTTACACCATATCACTTCCACTATCCAAACGAACCTTGGCAGAAAATTCATAACAATATTAATAAGGTTATTTTAATCGAAGCTGTTGAATACCAGAAATAATTGATAGTTGTTCGAAATTTTATTACATCTATTAAACAATAATTGTGTTCTTTCATTTTTCACAAAGTTTGAAAAGATCCACACTATCAGTCTATTAAATTCAAAGATTAATTAAAAAAAGAATATCAATTACAATATATATATATAATTCAAATTGTTTATTCGTGTAAAAAAAGCGTTTTAAAAAATAAGTGGATAATTTAACATAATATGTTTTAAAACACCAGAAACATGCTCTTGCCTTTTTTTTACTCTAAAAATAAATTATAAAGCCTAAAACTAAAAATTGAGTTTCCTCTTATCTCTAATGATTGAAAATAAATTTAAGATAAAGGTGCAACATTAAAAATATAATAATGAACTATTTATGATTAAATAGAAAAAAAAATATTTCAATTCCATCAATTGTCAATTTCAAATTCATTAAATTTACAATATAAGATTAAAATTCGGCAGAAACTACAAGCTCAAATCCTTAAAACTTGTTTTAATTTATTTAATTTCCTGAAATAAATATAAAACTTTATGAGACGATTGCAATATAATTGTATTTTTTATTATTATTATTTCAGTTACCTAGAGCTATCTAAAAAAAGAATTATTTTGCAATTTCTAAAAGTTTTAATGGTCTTGTAGCTATCTTCGTATTTATCACGTAATCCTACCAGATTTGCCTAAAACTTAATTGATACAAGTTTATGATTTGTTTACAGTTTATTAAAATAGAATTTTAGGTAATGCTACAATTTTTAAGTATTTTGTAAATATATTTCATTTCGTAAGCACGAAAAAATTGATATCCTTCAATCAAATGTCAACATAAATTGCAATCTATCTTATTTATGGTCATCAATTATACTTTTTATTTCTCTTTAATCAGCTGTTTAAAACTTATTTCATTTTGCTAAAGTTTTGCTTAATAAAATAATATTGCTTCTGCCTCAAAATCTTATCTCATTTAGCAAACATACATTCTTCTTTTGCTCTATAATAATGGCTTAAAAATAATGTAACCGGAATTATCTTCTTTTTTTCCTATCTTTTTTTTAATTTATCCACGACTTTCATTAGCTAGTTAGGGAAAAGTAGTAAACATTTTTTTTTACCTATATTTATTTCTTAAATTTCTTGGTAAATCCTAAGATTCCTGATTAAATTTCTATCACAGAAAGCATATTCATAAAAATAAATTTTCTTACGTATAATGATTGCAATGCATTTAGAGCATTACACACTCCTGAAAATGTTTCATTATTATTATAAGTCCTTTTGAAAAATTTGTACATTTCTATTCAATTTAGCAAATATGAATGGGCATTTTTTAATATCAACAATGAAAAGAACTTCTTTTATTATGTCTAAATAAAATGAACCATAATCATTGCATGAATTGGAAAAAAATGTGCACTGCACCGAAGCAAAAACATTATGAGAAGAAACGTTACAATGCATATGTATTACGAGAATGAAGTGAATAATATTGTACTGTACTTAAGTATGAGTATTTATTCATGAAACAAAATTAAAGAGCAATTTTTCGCATCTCAAAATAAATGACGGGGAAGAATAATCTTTTCTAATAATTCCTATGTGAAATATAAAGAAGAATTAGAGGCATTTGTATAAGATGTAATTTGAAACGCAGTCTATGGAAAACGACAAAAGAATTTTCATCTTTTGTCTCAAATTGTCAACGGAGTCGTACTTCTTTTAAGTTAAATCTATCAGAAAACGTGTTCAAAATAAATTTAGAGTATAATGAAAATTATAAGAAAAATATTTTGAATAAATTCTAACTGGAAATTGTAAGAAAAACATTTTAAATAAATAAATTAATATTTACCACAATTAAATGTAATTTTACATCAACAGTTATATTATCTGCTGCTGAAAAATTGATACAACGCATTTGGATTTTCATGTGACGAATCGCTTGTGAACAAATATACGATGTAAATCTTAATTATGATAATTACAAAAATTGAATAAATAAGGAATTCTTAATATTCTTAACAAAGTTGCTTGTAGCATGTCTTGAACGATTTTTCTCAGCTGAGTTTTACTGGTAAAATTAGACATATTGTACTTAGAAAACGATCATTTTTGTGTAAAGAGAGTTCAGATAGGAGGCTTAATTTACAACCTGAGAAATCTCGGTGCCGTTTTCTGTAAACCACTCCCCACCTCCATTGTTCAATATATGAAATATGAAACACATTGTTTTATATATATATATATATATATATATATATATATATATATATATATATGCATGTATCTATATATCTATACGGAGAATATCTATAAGTGCATACTTGTATATAACGAAACACTGCACTATATATTAATCATAAAACTATAATAAAATTTTGCAGTAGTATATAGGGTGTCTCAAAAAACTTGACTGCAGCTTTTATTCCTAAAATATTGATCACAGACATATATTATAAATTTCAAAGTAGCGTAAGAAAAGGTGAAAAAGGTTATTAAATCGATTAAAATTTTCAAGTGACTAAACTTTAAAAAATACAAAATTTAAATTTTTGTACGGACTCGTACAAAAAAATTCCCAGTGAATAAAATGTGTCCCATTCTCTAATAAGGTAATATAAAAATTTCAGAATTTTATCATGAAAACTCTCAAAGATATGTTAAAACCAAGTTGGTGAAGGGTCAATCACCAATTAAAATCCAAATGTTTGCAACTTCAGTGCAGATGACGAGACCCAGGAATACCATATAAGGAAATAAAATATGCTTCATATCTTTAACTTTAAATAAAAATTTTAAAATCTGGGCTTACTGAAAAATACTTTAAAATTTTATATAATGAATTACAGAATATAACTTAAAAATAGCGCAGTCAATAAACTTGTAAAAAAAACATTTATGTAATCGTTCCCTTTAAGAAATCTTTCCTTTAAGTTATGTTATCTTTCCTTTGAATTATTATTTCTACAAATTTTAATACTTTTGAACTAATAAATAGCAAAATTATTATTTATTTATTCAATCATTACTTTCTTTGTTAATTAGTGTACGACCCCTACAACACGAACATGCTTTTTCCTCTTTGCGAACTCATATCCAGGCATCGAAAAGTGGTTTAAGTCAGCATTTATGTAGTTTCATATCTTTGAGACATTTTGTGATAAATTGCTTAAATTTTGTACTTGATCTTATTAGAAAATTGGCTAATTTCATTCACTGGGAATTTTTTGTACAACGTCCGTATAAAAATTTAAATTTTGTATTTTTTAAAGTTTAATCCCTTGAAAATATTAATCGATTTCATAACATTTTACACATTTTTTTACGCAACTTTGTAATTAACAGTATATGTCTATGATCAATATTTAAGGAATAAATGCCGTGGTCCAGGTTTTTGAGACACCCTGTATAAGACATATATAATAAAATAATCAGAATATATGTAATATGAAATGAAATTAAGCAGGTATACAAATAAACTTCATGTGAATTATAGGTACCATCAAAGTATAGGAATCTTATACATAACGAAATTACTA
>JAPMOR010053545.1:15129-62149 GCA_026543865.1 Argiope aurantia | reverse complement strand
ATATATATATATATATATATATATATATATATATATATATATATATTGAAGCTGTTATGAAATACCAACTTAATTATATTGCTATAAGACCTGAATAATATTTGGGATACAGAATGAAGTTGAACCATTTCACATAATATGAAAAATCGATATGAAGTAAAAAAAAAAATGATTTGAAAGAAATGCAAAATCCGCAATATTTTGAGCGAAATGAAATAGGAGATAATTAATTAAATAATATATTAAATATAAATAAAATTTTATTAGAACAGATATTTGATTCAACATTATATTTAATATCCCCAGTAATGTTGCAAATTAATCACTAAGAAATTGAGCATGGAGTTGATAAGTTATAAATTATCTAAGTAAAACTAATTACCTAACTAAAACTAAATATACATACGTATATGAGTAAAACTCTTGAAATTTTAATGGAATATTAATTTATTCTTATTATTTCTTATTTATATTCTGTATGTTTTTGAAGAGTATTTAACCAATGTTTTAATTGGTTTTACTAAAAATGTACGGAGTTAATTTGTTAATATCTGATAAAAACTTTAGATAGTGTAAAGTTAGTAGTAAAAATTCAAAAAATATGTAAAAAAAAAAAAAAAAAACATTTTTTGAAAAATGAAAAATATCGCTTAATTTGAAAAACTTATATGATATTCCTACAATATTTTATATCATATTACATATATTATGATGAAAATACTAAGGAAATAATTACGTGATAGTGATATTAAGACTTTAAAATGTTCAAAAATAGACAAAAATAGTGCCCGTTATATTTTCATTAGAATGTTTATGTATGGCTGAGTGACATACTGTATATGTATTGTATAAAAATAACTAATGATGACTGAAAAAATTGTACTGCTTCTTTAGTGTTTGATAAATTCTTAAAAAAATTATACAAAAATTTTATCGAATTTCAAATATGACGTAAGACACTTTTAACATATCAGAATAATGCAAATTGATAAATATACACAAAGCCTGTTTGAAATTTAAAATACTATTTAGCTGATGAATTAATATTTATTGTGCAGTAGTCTTTTCAAATCAGTAAGCAAAATGAACTCAGAAAAATATTTCGAACTATTTTAATGTCTGACTGCATTTTGATGTTCATTAATATTACATGGTTTTACTTTGAACACATATTAACAGCACACGCAGCACAGTAATTTATGAACAGTACCGATCCAGTTGAAATCATTTGCATCATTGCTTCACAGATAGGTAGGAGATAGCACGTCAATCTTTGACATCAGATATTTTCAAAGGATTCATCATCATTGAGTCATCGTCGAACACCAATTATCAGAATTTATAATTCAGGCATCGTTAAATTCCGGACGAGTGGGAGGGGTTAATCCTTTGCATGATCAAAGCACACCCACGTAACATAATGCACGCTTCTGTCCTGGCAGGAGATGTGGACTTCTCCACAGCCATCTCGCAAATTAACTGAGTGGACGCAGCAATTCGCGACGCACTAATCTGCTCTCGATGAGGGATGATTCATTACCGTAATAGAGGGCCTAATAGAAAGCTGGGAGGCGCACAGATTGTGGCTCCTCAGAGAGCAAATGTTGGTCGGGTCCATAAATTCTTCTTCGTGAACGGTTGCACCTGGCGAAAACTTGTATTTCCTTTCCTTCGGCTTAACCTGGAAATTAAATGGCTTTAATGCTCTAATATGAAGTTATGTCATTTGTTGGATATCGGTAAGAAAGCCAATCGAAATTCCTTCATGCTTTAATATGGCCTTTAAAAGAGATGGGTAGCGAAGAAAGGTTTAATTCTACCAGATATATTTCTCCCACTCAAGTGTTGAAACATTTTATCTATAAGTACTTCATTTCAGATATACGCATTCATTTTTCAATTTTTAAAATAAGAAAAATGATTAATTTTTATCTTTACTCATTCTTTTTGTTTCGTCATTTTAATGTAATTTTATGTTCAAACAGTGCAAAAATATTTCTTAAATTCTCTAGTTTTAAAATACAAATGAATTTAAATGTGAACACTTTTTATTGTATTTTAGCACTAAGCATTTTCATATCATGTTTTTATCATCAAAAATACTAAATATTAATATCATGTTAGCATCACATAACTTTAAAAGACTATGTGGTAAAATTTACATATAGAGTTTTAAAAAAAATATTTTAAAAAAAGGATTAAAAAATGTTCCATTTTAAAACGGCGTAGCGAGCTTTCTTTTTGCAAAATAAGCATATTATAAATATATAAAAATACTTTATATAATGTACACAGTATTAGAGCTCTATTCATTTATGTTATTTTTAAGTTGATACAAACATATTATATAAAATTTACTAAATATGTTTTATAATTTTGAAATTAATATAATTTTGCAAAAAATGTATATCATCCAATAGAATTAAATAATTGCCATTGCTTATATTTGCATTATATTTGCTTAGATAATTATCATTACTTACGTTTGCATTATATTTGCTTAAATAATTATCATTGCTTGTAGGAATTAAATATGTCTTCTTTTTTATCTTGGTTTTTGCTGCCTAGAAATGGAATATAAGAAATGCTTATCTCCAAATTTTCCTTATATTAAAACATTTTTCTTAAATTTTAAAGTAAAATAATCATATCTGATGCTTCCATATAATATATTGTTTTATTTATTTATTTATTTTATGCCACTATCTATTAGTTGTTGAAAAATTCAAAGTGTTACTATTCTAATAGATGAACCAATTTTATAGACTTTAATGATAAATAATTTTATTTATTAAAGAGCTTTAAATCATAAAAAATTAAAATTTATACAAAATAATTATTTATCTTTAGTTCCTATTAGACACAGATTGTATCATTTGAATCGAAGCCGTTAAATATTTCAAAAATATATAATAAAATATCTGAAAAATATCAAAATTTTTATTTTGCTTTTTAAAACTTCAAAACTTTTTTAAACTTTTTTATTCCTGCAGTGTTACAAATAGTGAAAAAATAATACGAAATATGAATACTGTATTTTCATAGTATTAGATGTATGACATATTTTTCAGTTTTCCTTTGGGAGATATTTCCCATTATATAAACATATTAATCATTAAAGTCAGATTCCTATATTAGTGTTATGTTTTCAGTCATCTCCTCACCCTTGTAAATGTTTTCTTACTTAAATAATATCAAAGGGCTATAAATTACTGAAAAAACACCGATTTCACGCAAGAACAAGCATTTATATGTATATTTGAATAATATGTATGCATATTATACAGTAGATTTTGTAAATATGCGCAAGTAAGTTTGGCATAAAAATAAATATTAATGGAAGGATGACCGTTGTCGCGTTATTGAGTTTAAAAATGACTGACTATCATACAATAAATTATTTCAAATGCACAATAGAAAAAGTATTTGTTAACACTAGATTTACCAGACCAGTCATTTTGACTGGTCGTGCAACTTCAATTCAAAATTCCTGCTACATTAAACATTTGCTTTCCAAAATGATGTTATGACTTTTGTAGCTATAAATAGAGAATACATTTTATGAACTTAATTTTACTTTATATATGTTAGAAACAAATATATTTTTTTGTTATAACTATTTATACCAGTACCAGTCAAAATGACTGGTGAATGTTTCTATGAAGGAATCATGAGACCGTGGAAATACAAATAGTGCCCATACGTCTTTTGTTCAATACTTTATCGTTATCGAGCCGATTTAGGTGATTACGGTGTCTTTAGGATTTTTTTACGAGTACTTAGCCCAAGTGATCTCCAAACGTAATCATTCATCTTTACCCATACAGGTAAGAAGGTAAGAAACATTTATGTGCATTTGAATATATTCAAAAATATATTCTTCGGCAAGTAGCCTGCCTGCATATCGTCAGCCCCGGAAAATGTCAAAACGAATAAAAGTTTCTACATATTTAGAAAATGCAACCAGCATACCTCAGGATTGTTCAGATGTGGAAAGTGAAATATATGATAGCGACGGTGAATTATTAGATACACAAATTGATCCACAAGGCAATGATGTAAACAGTGCTATTATACAAAAACACAACAGGAGAAAATATCTCACGGAAAGACTTTCTGTTTCGATTAGCAGAAGAACTTGCTTCAGAATATCAGACTTCAAGGACTAAACCATACGAAGCTGATATACCAACTATAGGTGGCACGGTTTCTGTACGTAAATGGTGTCAAATAGGATACTGCAATAACAACAAGACTACAAATATTTGCAATAAATGCAAAAAACGTCTATGCGGAAAGTGTACAAGTAACAAAATCTTCATATGTAGAAATTGTGAGCCTATAAAAAATTAAATGTTTTGTTATTTGAAGATGTCCATAAATCCATTTTTGTATAAAAATTAATATTGTTAAACCCTTTTTCACCATTTTTTAAGAATGAATAAAGACTGGAAATCACGATGAGCAGTTTTTCTTATACACCAGTCATATTGACTGGTTATGGTAGAAATAGATATATTTAAATGGCTGGTAAATCTAGTGTTAAATT
Source organism: Argiope aurantia (assembly GCA_026543865.1). Classification (NCBI taxonomy): domain Eukaryota; kingdom Metazoa; phylum Arthropoda; class Arachnida; order Araneae; family Araneidae; genus Argiope; species Argiope aurantia. The sequence goes on along the minus strand of JAPMOR010053545.1, from coordinate 57,600 downwards.
GGGAGCATTTTTTTTAACTGCCTGACGATGAAAATTATCTAAGGCAATTGATCCCTTGTGTATTAATCAGGAAAAATACTAGAATTTACTATTATGTGCTACATATCCAAGAAATGTTTCAATAATCAAACAGGAGTAGAAAGTGAAAAATTAAACTCACAGATTAGCTAAACAAACATTATCAAATAACACCGGAAATAGCGAGAAATTATTTTTTTCTTCCTTTTGGATGCATCGAGGAAATATATGCTTTCATATTAGTTAAAGCCTGAACAGTCACTTTCTTTATTCACTGATCTCAATTACACTTCGATTTTAATAACTCTATCTGATGTTATATTGTAACAAGGAAATATAATTTTGAATATGGAGCACATTAAGTGAAGATTATGCATGCGGATTATAAAGATAATTTTAAATTTTATTTTAAGTATAGCTTAATACTTAATATCTGTTTCTTCAGTTCAATAATTGCAAATATTGTTTGCGTTTGTATTTTTACACGTAATTTAAAATATAAATTTTTTTAAGACTAACTTGCTTGCTCAGGAATTTCGGATTGTATTTTAATAATAATTGATTATTTTTAAAAATAATGAAGTTCTTTAAATCTGTAAAAAAGGAAGATATTATCACATATTTCTTCTTTCGCAAAGACTTTATCTACGGTATTAATTTTACATAATATTAGCCTCATTAATGAAACAGGGTATTATAGTGGATCTGTTTTTTTTCTTCTCTTGCGATCATCTCTTTTAATTACACATTGTCGGACGGACTCTGTCTTGGCAAATCATTAAAAATTAACTTTGCTGCATCAGAGCTTTATTTTGTTCATGCAAGCAACAATTAATATGAAGATGCATACAAATATTTGCACAGCATATTAAATTCACATTTTGGTGTAATTGTTATTAATTATTTTCTGAATAAATTGCTGTTTATTCAATAGAGATTTTTTTAAGGTTTTATTCTCATTTTTCAATTAAAAAAAAAACAATAGCAGTTTTCTTTTATGTAATCATTTTTACAGAAAAAAGGAAATCTACGGATTATTACATATTTTTCATAATTAAGTGCTGCATTTTTTTCTCAAAAAATGAGTAAATAAAAAGTAAAGAATCTAAATAATGAAGTAAATGTTATTAAGGTATAGAACAAATATATTATTCAATGCATTTTATCTTCATTGACTTATATGATTGCTGCGTAATTTACCATTATAAACAACATACATTGTTTGTCTCAAAACATGACAAGAATTATTTTAATAATATTTGCACACATCACAACTAAAAACAAAGATGAAGTATTTAGCAGATGTTAGATACAATATTACTTCTAATATAAATAACGCTTTGGTTAATTACTTGATGGATTACAATTTCATTACCAATGAAAATTGTATTAATGCTTCTATATCTTCAAAACAATGAGTAGAATTCAGTCAAATTTTGCACACTTATTATTTAAAGCAAGATAAAGAATAGAATGAACTTTAAAAAGTCCAAGAACTTATCAAAAGTTCAATTAATGAAAAATAATAACCAATTTTACATTTTTCTCACTTAACTTCTAAAGAAATTTTTCCAGGAGAAATTATTTCAAAGCATTTTAAAATGAATATCTTGCTGTTTCTATGATATAATTAACACTTCTGCAGAATATTTCCTTCAATTGTTATTAAATAGTCATAAGTCAATAAGTTTAGTAGGTCAATAAGTTTAAAAAGTCATAAGTTTATTTCTCAAACAAAAGCAAGAAAATTACGATTTTTTGAGAAAATGAAATAAATAAGCGACCTTAGATTTTGAGAAACTGAAAAATGACCAATGAGGATTTGAATAATTGTTCAATTTTTATAGGAAACTGAAAGATTTTTCTACCGAAATTTAAAAGGAAATTAATTGGAAAAATATTATACATTCTTAAATTTTAAAACACTCGAAAAGAAGAATGAGTTGGTATATGCCAATGGTTACCGACTTACTATATTGCATTTGCAGACCGCAAAGAAAAAGTAACTTATATGAGTTTGGAATAAGGCAGTAGTCCGCTGGACAAAATTAAAATTTTGTACTAGAGTACAACACTATTTTTAATTCCAATTTTATTCCAATGCATATGTTTTGTAAAAGGTGTAGTTTGTCATACAGCTTTACAGAAATTTCTGCTTTAAAATTATTATACATGAAAAGATTTTAATACCGAACAAGTCCAGGAATATAAACTAATCTATACTTATAATAAAGCTCAATGTGTGTGTGTGTGTTTGTGTGTATGTTGGCGCTCTACAGGCCAGATCATTCAACCTAAAGCTACCAAATTTGGCACGTGTATACCTTGGAGGCTAGGAATGTGGACCTGGGGGTTATTTTTTCGAATTTTTAACTAGAATTTTATTTATTTAAAAATTAAGCGAAATCTTGACGTGTTTCTGCTATAACTTCCGAAAATATTACCGCACAAAAAAGATTTTTACATGACGTTAAAGATCAAAAATTTATCTTTTAAATGATACCAATGTTTTAACCTTAAAATTAAATTTCTTTTTTTAATGCATTTTTAAATAAATATTTTAATTATATTTTTCAACAATTTTTTTCGTAAAAAATAAAAATTAAAATTTAGCACGTTTCGCATTCATGAGAAAAAAATAAGCTTTTTTCAAAGTGTTGCCATCACATTGATTAAAGCTCCAATTAAAAAAAATAAATTAAATCTTTTTGGAAATGAAATCTGCAAAAATATAATTTTTGGCACGTGTTTGTAGGAAATGAAACAAATATGAAATATTATTTTTTCTAAAAAATAAATTCAAGAAAAATTATTTTATGACCTATGAAGATATAAACAAACTTATGGCATTTATTGATGGAATAACTCATATATTTTCCTTTTCAGGTTTGAATATTTTTACTTTTGTAAATATCATCTGCGCGTTTGGTTAATTTCAGATAATTTCATTTTCCAGTCTAAATATCTGTACTTTTCTAAATATCGTCTGTTTATTAATTGCATTTTTCTCTCTTTCGTTTTTGGCAACTATTGAAATGTTATGTATACTTTTGATGTGTTTGTTCTAAGTAGTACTTTTGTATGTGATGTTTTATTCCAGCGGATATTAAGGAGAATGCATACACCACAAGAGAAAGCACAGATTTTATGGTGGTCATAGAGTTAATTTCCAATAAACTAAATCACTGATTTTTAAGATTTAATTTCGAATCACTTAAACTTACTGATTTATGAAAATTTGAATATCACTATTCAATAAAAAAAGAATAATTTTAGATTTTCCATTGATTGCTTCAAAGAAAATACGCCAATCAGCGCGCTGGTTTCTCAAGATTAATTGGCCTAAGATTATGAAAATGTTGAGTTTTTCTAAATGTTTAATATGAACATGTTTAATATGTAAAGTTTTTCTAAATTTTTAACATTCAAAACTTCGTAAATAAATCTTAGTTGATCGTGGAAAATAGAAACATTCATTCATTTATTTAAAATTTGGTGTGTCCAGAATATTTCTCAGAATATGATACCTTACTGCATTAAATTTAGACTTCATAACTTTTGAAATATATTTATAGGCAGGAACAAAATATTATTATTGATTTCATTTCAATCCTTTCGAAAGCAAAACTAAAAACTGAATTTTATGCTGAATCTCAGAAATTTTTGTTGAATTATTGTTTGAGATATAATATAAATTATAAAAATATTTTGTAGTTAACATAAGACTTAAATACCGAGCGATTCTGTTTGCAATACTCACATTCAATAATAATAATAATTAATAAATAACAATAAAGATGATAAATAAAATAAAACGCTTGGTTTTATTAAAAAATATCTTATTATTAATTGTAATTTCACCATTTCCACTTTAAATTAAAGTTGAAGTTTTGCCGGAAATGACAACAAATTAGCAAAATATATATAGTAAATTGAACGAAACGATCTAAACAGTATAAGTTTGGTATGACTATCAAAATTTGAAGATTAAAAAGGTTTTGTTTGAGAATCCTTTAAGGGACCAGTTACATAAAATATTTAATTGAAAATTGGTCACCAAAGGCAGCTAGTAACTAATAAATATTAAAACATATAAACTAAATGCTTCATCACTATCATCCAAATGTTTCTGACTTGCTATTAATTAAAATAAGGATATTCAATATTCATAATACTGAATGTCTTTTTCTTTTTTTATTTTCAAAGTTTTATACAATTTTCCTTAATAGAATGAAAACAAATTTGGGACACATGTCCCTTAGAACTTAGAAGATTAAACTAAACTATTAAAATATTGTTACAGTATGATATAGTACTCTTAACAGAATTAAAGACGGAAAAATAGAATATTTTAATGTTTTCTGCTATAATTTTATAATACATCACTTTGCAAAACAATTTTTAACACCTTCTTATAATTACAAAGAAATTATTTACTGTGACATATATGCCAATAGTAAACAGTTTTTGTCCACAGCTTTTAAAACAATATTTATTTAATTAAAAGAAACATAAAGAAAAAAAACTTGTTTGTATGTATCATTGATTTTTACTTTTTGTTTGAAACTTCACCTATTTCTTACTACATAACTCTCAGTCAAGTGAGGTTGTGATATTTGAGTGAAAAACCCACTGAAGAGTTTTGAAGACACTGCAAATGGTAAAATTTAATTTTTTAATTTAAAGTATGAAATAGATTTTAGTATATTTTTTGCCTTTTTCCTGAATATAGATTCTTAGATAATAATTACAAGGCATTTTCAAAAGTTTAGCTTTACAAAGAATATTTTTTTAAGAAATAATGCTTTAAAATTTAAAAATTATAGAACAATACTAAACAGATAAACTAAAGGAGCTCCATTCAATACCAAAGAAGAATAATGGCTTTTAGTTGAAAATATCTATTCACGTAATAAGGCATTCTAAAGCAAACACCAATTATATATATTTGTTTTGGCAGTCAATTACTAAATAAATTTATTTTCAATAAAAAATTGAAGACTTCTTCTTTCAAAAGATTTTCTATTTTCAGAACGTTGAACTCTGTCTTAATTTTTAATAAAATGTTAATTGACATTCTATTCATGAAAATTAAAATTAATTAAAAATTTGACGTAGCTTCATCTTTCCGAGATAATTAATTTTCATTAAAAAAATGTCCTTTTCTCAGGCAATTACTAAATTCTCTTCCGTCTTAAATTCAGAGTTCGTATGAGAGAGATAATTATAATTGTAAACCCATCTAGACTCGTTTAACTCGATAAAAAAAATAAAGTTAAAATGATTTATTTCCCATAAGCAAAAATTCAGTAGAAATGTGACCTATAAACCATTAAACTTGGATTCCTGTCGATAAAACGACTCTTTGAAACTAAATAGCAACATTACTGCATTCGAGATGAGATTGTTATATTTTTTATATCGAAAACCATTTCTTCTCTTAATGGTTTATGATGCTCTTTAAGTAATATAATACAACAGAAATATCAGCTATGAATTGGCCGATTGATTTTTTGACAGTTGAATTTTTTCATGCGTCAGTTTTTAATGCATAATTTAAAAGTTATGATACTTTCTTAAAAGTAACTTAAGGAGGTGTTGGTTTCATTGTTTTACTAACACCCATTATCGATTAGCTGGTTCAAAGAGATAAGTGATTCTTAATTTTTTTAATTAAATTATTTATGTAGTTTGGTATTAATGGCTACTGTAACTATATATTTTTACATTTTAAATCTTGACAAATATATGTTTCATATTTAAAAAAACTTATCCATTACGCTCATTTTAAAATGTAATACGCTTATTTTTTGTTAGCTGCCATTAAAATACTTAAAGAAATGGATACACATTAACAATATAACTTAATTTCTAATCTAAAACAATATACAAATTGCCATTTTTTCATGTTAATATCAATACAAATACAGATTTTTATAAAATATTCTTCATCAAACTTACAAATATAGATTTCAGAGAATAAATTTTCCACAGAATTTTCTATGATTCAAGCAAATAAACTGTTTGCTTTCTTCAAATTATTTTTGCAATTAATTATTTTAAATCTTTGATTATGATTATCTTTTAATCAAAACCATTAATTAATTTTCCATTAATCTTAAAAGCATAATAATATTTCGAATTGTAAAACAAAAACTGAAGAAATATCTGAAACATTAATGACTTTTATAAACAACTTTGGTTTTCTTCAAGAATTCTCAGTTTATTTATTGTCTTATTGTTCATGATGCGTTTAATATTTGTGCAGAATTCTTACGATTCTTTTTTTTTTTTGAAAAATAGGGTACAAATATTTTTTTAACTAGATTAATACAGAAATGTTATTATTTTTAAAATGTTGACATGATGTGAAAATATTTTTGTACAGTAGTAATTTCGGAACTTATCGTAGAAAATTTCCAAGATTGCATTTAATTTTTAATTTAAATTTTAAAAAAAGGTTCTGAGGGTGGCATTTTCACACTTAAAAGTATGTATTTTCTTACTGCCGTAGCTTTAAATCAAATGATCTAGCGTGCAAAGCAGCACTTTTTGTACAAAAGTTGTTAAATTAATTTATCAATAACATTTCCCTCCAACTCATTTTGAATCAAAAATTTTGAATATGGTATTCTCATTTCTAAAATACAATGTTTTTTGATACTTTAAGAATTTTTTAACTATGGCCTATTTTTAAATTATTATATATATAAATATCAACATGGTAAAATCATTTCAAATATAAACAAATTAGACAATCCCGATTTCAGTTGTAAATGAAAATATGGGACTTGATGTATAATATTGATATTAATTTGCTTTTTGTTAGGTTACATACTCAAAGTACTTAGGAAAAAATTGATGTTAATTTTGTTCTCCAATTCCTGTAGATAAGTCAATTTACTGGAATTTGGTTTCTATTTGTGAACATTTTCAATAACACATTATTGAAATTAGCATTGTAGCTGCAAAAGTAGTAAAATCAAGATAGTTTAAAATAAATGGTTGCTATTTACAAGTTAGATGTTAATTAAATAGTTTATATTAATGGAAGTAGGAGATTGTTGGCAAATTGTGACGATGACAATAAGTAAAATAACGAATTTCAAAATACTGTTGAGATTGCTATTAATAAAAGAATCTGGAAATACATCGAAACAAGTTTATTTCTTAGCAGAACATCTCTTTATACCAATTTCAAAAATGTTCCTGATCCAAGTAATTAAGTCAACTAAAACATTATGATGGGCAAACCAATCAACATATTTAATTTACTATGTTGGCAATAATATAATAAAATTCATTCTAAAATGTGCGTAAATATAGGTATAAAGAGTTCTAGAAAAATCTTCAAACTCAAAGGCGTCAAATTACACCTTTAGTGAATAGTTATCTACAAACCGTTGTAGAAATGGTGTTAAAATAAACAGATCTTCAACTATGTCAAACAGCAAAAGGAATAAAAAAATATTTAAATGATAAACATATGAAAATAATAAGGCCAAAGAGAGCATAGTTAATTTAACATAGATTCCCTAACTTTTTTGGCTCTATTTATATATTATTAAAGAAATGATAAAAAATATTTTAATTCGTGATCATATCCGTAATTATAGTTATATATTTTCTTTTAATTTAAGAACAATTTATTTTCAATACTTTTCATTATTACTTTTGACTTTATTTTTACAAATTAAAAGTCAGTAAATATAACATGAAATATAAAGAACTATTATCACAATAAGATTTATGATTGCAGTTGTAGATCATTGATGACAGATTGGAAAAGAATTTACTTTTATGCGCAAATGTCTGTAACTAAATTATTAATAAAGAATATTTAGTAATTTAAAATTAAGCATTTTTTTGTGATGGTTAACAAAAAGTACCAGTACTCGTATAAGATCACCACCATTTTATATAATGTTCCAATTTCGCAAATTATTGTGGAAAACGATTTTAAACTAGAGGAGTGAATATTATGATTTACAATTATGAGCCCTCCAAGTGGCAAACCCGTCATAAGACGGAATCTTTTCTATCTTCAAAATGGCAGGCCCGTCTATAGAAGGAAATAAAAACTCCCTTAAAACTGTCACTGCCCGTATTTTTACGGGTTGCTGTTTTTCTCTTCCCCCTATCTCAAGCTGTGAGATAATGAGAAGGAAATGTGAGATAAGGAAAAGTGAATCGTTATCATTGGAAGATATGATTGACGTCTTCCTGCTCGCGTCCTTTTATGCATTTTAAATTCTCGCTTACGTTCTGAGCCGTTTTTTTAATTTTGATAATTAATAAGTATCCAAAATGAGTTTTAATAAAAGGAAATAAAATTGAACGCATGAAAATATAAACCTGGAATTAATAAATATACGTATTATTAATAATAATTTGATCAATAAGATCTTAAAGCTTTCCAGCATAAGAAAATCGTTTACCTAAAAAATAAATTAAAAAAATATATAATTGAAATTTACGAGCTTCTCTTTTATAGCGTGCTTTCTTTTAAGGATTGTTTATGCAATTTATCTTTGGAAATAAGACACTAAACCTATGTACAGAATTTACTTAACGAACGAAACATTTTAATTTTTAATGAAATAATTTTTTTTTTATTTTTCATTAATAAGTGTATTTAAAAACAGAGAGATATATAGAGCCAATATATTACAGTGGGTTTTTTGGGAAAGATTAGCATTCATTATATTAAATCCTTATTTTTATAACGTAATAATCTGCACTGAATATTTGCTTAATTCTTTAAACCTTATGGAAATTCACACTCCTTGACGAACTCGAACAAAAATGTAAGCATTGTAGGGATATAAGTTTCATTGTTTTTAATTTTTTTTTCTGGTTTTTATTAATTTTTTCAAAGTTAATATAAAATCAGTTTTTATAGGTTCCATTTTTTTTACCCAAATATTAATCTTATTTCACTGCTCAATCTCATATACATCCAGCGGTTTTGTTAATGTTAAACTTGTTTCTACTGACATTTTTACTTATACATTTAATGTTCAGTAATTTAATCCGCGTGAAAGTAATTAAAATGAAATAATTATACTATGTTTTTTTAATTGTTGCCATTTTTTTTAACTCCTTGTTCTAATTTTATCTATTATCTTAGCATTTAAAAAAAATAATGCGTACAACTGACATTTAATTTGTGACAAAATGTTTTTAGAATTGAGATTGACCTAGGAAAAGAGATTCACTTATTAGATAAATTTAATCTGATTTATTAATTAATTTTGTTATTTAATAATTAAGAAACAATTCTTTGTCTTACTGAAAAATTCGTAAGATATTATACCAACTTACATAACTTTATTCAAAGATTAATGAATTTGGTGATGAGCGTAATTCCCATGCAATTAGAAAGGGTAAATTAAAATTCTAAATAAATGAGTTCCACTGTCCATAGTATGTAGTTGCTGATTTTGGTAATTCTATTTCAAACTGTGAGGTCTGAAGATCTGTAAAACAAACAGACAAATAATGATGCACACACTCATCCATCTTTGTTTTTAACAGAGACGAATGTTTGTGCGTTTTGGCACTCTATTACAGCTTACATATTTATCTCAGTGGAATATACATCTTAGAAAATTAAACTGTGCATTGTAGACATCATTTTTTACTTCTGAAAATTTTAAAGAATTATTAATTAAAAATTAAATGAGATTTTAGCGAGAATTTTATTACAACTTTCACAATTATTACAGTATAAAAAGATTTTTTTGTATCATCTTAAAATTCAAAAGGTTACTTTTTCAATGATTTATTTGTTTTGTACTTCATTTTTTTTATTTATTTGTAATAAATTTAAGAGCATGTATTAAGCCTTTTTAACAGCAGCATATTTCACTGTTATAAAATAATTCAAACCGTTTACATTATTGCTACACATATTTGATCATGGACTTTTTTTTCTATTGTTCAAGATGAAGTTACGAAGACTTGGCTTATATTTCCATAATTAGTAAATTTCTGTTAAAGCTTGCTTTTAATATACTTTTAGTAATTTTTTTTTGTAATTGAACTAAAGTTTAATTTTACAACTAAGCGGTGAAGAAAATTTTTCAACTTTGCATTCATTTTTAAAATATCGGCTCTATCCTGTAATATAATAATAAATATAACAAATATATGTAGGATGGAAGCCTAGCTACCATCTGAGTTCCAAGGCGAATGAAATAGTCAAGTTGTGCATTCATAATTTAATGGAAGACAAACAAACATAAAGACGGCACGGCATAAAATTAAAAAGGAAAGAAGTAAAGAGTTAGAAGGGCGGTTGCTGCCCATTTACATCAAGTTGATTAACGTCGCAGACATTCAGTTACGCCACACATCAAAACCAAGTCCAATGTTTCACTTTCGCTCGCTCAAGCTCATGTCCGTGTGACGTCAGCTGGTGGATAGAAGGTAGATGCAGTGCCACCTGGTGGTCCGCGGAACAAAGATACCACATATATCACTTGAAAATTACATTATTATTATAATAAGTTGAATTGTAATTGAATCAGAAAATTTTCACTGGATAAAATATATGATAGATCATCTGAAACATTTCAATAATTAAAAAGAAATATTCAGTAGTATACATAAAACTTTATTGCTGAATGATTCTATTCTCCTGATTTAGTAATTTAATAAGCCTAATTGGTTTTTAATTTATTAACTCCAGTTTTAAATTAAGGATTTACGGTCGTGCAGCTGACAGAAAATTGAAAAATTGTGTAGTATAGAATGGTCCATGGTGTCTGAAACAATAGAAGTTATATGACTATCAAAACTTAAAATTCCAAGATGTTTCGCTGAAGAAATCATTTAATTAAAAATTTTATATTGATCAGCAATCTCGGCACATGTGTTGGTCGCCAAAAGCAGCTAGGAAGAAATAAGTAAAAAAAGATCAATGCAACTGCATTTGCAAAGATTTTAAATTCATATTTTTTTTTTAATGATTCGTTTACCTACGATATGTCATTATCCGATTCCAAAATAATGAGACCTTTGATTCTAACCCGAATAACTTAAAGTTGATTTTTTTAATTGTAATTTATTTTAATAATAATTTATTTTAATAATGGTTCTTAATATTCTGTGGGAGCTTTCTGTAGAAGTATTCGAAAAATTTCAGTTGCAAATGGTTAATTATAAGTAATAAGTCCAAATAACCTCTATTATTTATGTCCTTTTTCCAGGCCAAATTTGCATCATTGATATTACAAAGAAATATTTTGACAATTGCTTTTATTTGTTGCAGTCATAAGGTGCATCAGCTGCATAATCCAGTTATTTCAGCATTATTGAATTATGGTAAAATATTTTTAATTACAAAATTTTAATCGTGCAGATAAACACTAAAAATTGATATCTCGGAAATTGAAATATCGTATGAAATTCCATAATTTTATAATTATTTTCTAAATACTGAAGAAGCAAAATTATAATTTGATGTTATTTATCGCAATTAATATTTTAAATGCGCATTTTAAAATATTAAAATACATTGCCAATGCGCTGAAACGAAATTTTTTTCAAGAGTTAAATCGCTTTTACGTAATTTCGAGAAATAATTTCACAGAAAGAGAGGATTAAAAATTTTGAGAAACATATTATAATGAAAAAAAATATTAGATGAAAACTTTCAATTTATAAAAATTAGATACTTATCAAGTTAAACATAACAATAATTTATTCCTAACTCAAATTTTATGTGGTGTTTAATGAAATAATCGAAAAACCTCTAAAAAACACTTTCTGAATTTTCAATCTACGTTATTGTCACTTTCTTCCTAACCACTAAAAGAAAAATGCTCCTAAAAATCGAAAGACAGCGATAAGCAACACATTGCCACTCACACCATGTGGTCGGCTAATGACTCGGATCCAGCAGCGCTGAACTGACCGCAAAAGGGGAAAGCAATCCCTTTGTCAAAATCCTGACACTTTTAAGAATAAACTTGTTATTCAGACGTGCCACTTTCGGTAAGTATAACAATATGAATGCCGCCGGCAGGAGAGAATTTAAATGGCATTTAATTATTTATTTAAAAATCTTGAACAATAACCGCAATAATTACATGCTTAAAATGATGTCTGCTAAAAAAATAGCCTATTAAAATTCACAAAATGTTTAAAACGGTATAAACAAAGATTCTTGATCAAACCCCTAATTTTGATATTTTACTTTGTACCAAATAAATATACCTTGTAAGTACACACACACAATTCCACTCCAGTCACAATTTTTTTTCTGATTGATGACATATTTAGTGTGATAATGTCAACATGAAATGTGATTGATGAATTTTATATCTAAAATATCATACCGCTATCCATCAAGCTTAGAGTGATGAAATTACAAAGAGAAATATTTAATTTATTGGTATTATATAAATGATTTTACTATGAATTTATATATTCTTTTCTGAAAAGTGTTATTATGATTCTCTTGTATAGTATAGAAAACATTATATGAATCTATTTAAGAACAATTACATATGACTTTAATCAATAATCCCCCAGAAATATCTGAAATCGAACTATTCATTATAACGGTTTAATTGATTGCCAGAAGAATAAATACATTAGAAATAAAGCAGTTGTATATAATATAGTGGGAATGAAAAATTGTTTCGTAAAGCCGAAGTAATTATGGAAAGTTTATGATTAATAATCCAATAAATATTATTTACTTAAAATATGTCAGGATTTTCTTTGACACAGAATACATTCTACTTAAAATAAGAACAGTTTCTTTGATTAGTATATTTAATTCCTTGACAAGCCTAAAATACCGTCCATTGCCACCAAGTCGGATGTTAGAGTTCCTTATTTATTCTAAAATATGTTTATTATGTGACTAATTTTCCGTCCTTTATTTTAGTATGTTTATTTTTTTTCCAGATAAAAAATGTCATGAACCAAATAATTAATAATATCTTTTCTATAAGTTTGTTTTAATAATTAGTAATATTTACTTGAATTCTTGTGTTCTCCGAACTCATTGAAATATGTAACATTAGAAGTGTTTAAAAAACAATGTAACTATTGGCAACTAGGATAAACAAAACGAAATATTTCAAAATAAGTAAATTGAGCAACATGAACGCAAAGTTTACTTAGGTATGTTATGTTTTATAACTTTGTTTAATTTTATCCCTCAATAATTTATTCAGAAAAGCAACTTACTTGAAAATAGGACTTTTACATCACTGCATTTGAACTACCTTCATATAATAACCTTATTGTCGAAACGCTTGAATCGTTATCAGTGATGTTTTTAATGCATAGCTGATATGTGTACTTACTCGAAATTTGTAAACATTTTTAAAACGATGTTCAAAATATATTTTCGGTAAATGCTGGTAGATGGCAGCAAAATGTAAACACCTAAACCATTCACTATGACCTTCATGTGCATATTTTGGAACGTTCAAGAATTGTCTTTTTTTATTTTCTCCATGTTAGTAGATAGATAATTCAATATATACTATTTCATCAATGCAAGTAGATAATTCAAGTAGATAAATCAAGTAGATACAAGTAGATAATTCACATATATACTATTTCATCAATGATATCATCAAATTTATTGCAGATTCCGATATTTTGAGGCTTAGCTATTGGTATTAAAATTATTAAGTTTATTCAATTTAGATTTTCAGCAATAAAAATCATTGTGTCACATTATTTATGATTTTTTTTTGTCTTGTAGGAAAAGTACTTTTAACTCGACGTAATATTAGTTTGCATTGTCAGTTAGTTTATATTGCAGTCAATTAATAATATTAAGAACTTTTACCCTAAATTTAAAGATTCGGTTTCTCAAATTCCTCATATATTCATTAGATTTATAAAACATATATTTGATTTAATAACTTACTGCCTTATCCTGTAATTTTTTTAAAGTTTATTTTGCCGACGGATGAATATAAAAACTGATATTTTTTTTCAGCTTACAGGAAATCAAAAACGCTAAACACTTTTTCTAATAAAATTCTGTACTTAATATATGAAATATTGTCCCGAGAGAAATCATTTCAATTTTTGAAGTGAAATGTTTTCTTCTTGAAGATCTTGACAGTCCCTATATTAAAAATTACTTTTCTCATAGACTCTGCATTACTGCAATTAAAATTATAATCCATAATTTGGCAACTAATAAATTTATTTAATTTCAATTACTTTCTATTTTTCTTTTTTCCTTCTTTTATAGGAAATACTCAACTAAGGTTCTAATGCATAACAAAGCTATTAAATGTAATAAAGCAACTTTTTTATAGAAACTATCAATTGTATATTTTCAAATCAGAATCATTGTTTTCATTGTTAAGTTGAATAATTGTCATGCATTTTGAAATTACAAATTGTCCAACATCTTTTTCAACTTCTGTAATATACTAGCTAGCATCATTGCTATAATTTAAAGGAAAGTAACAGATAATATCAAACAATCAAAAATTAAAACTTTCTTCATTTAAAAAAAAAGTCCATGATATAAAAGTTCATTTATTCATCTTTCAGTCTTGTTAGAATCTATAAAAGGGATAACATGGCAATCATGAAATTCAATTTAATTAACTAATAAATTATTAAAATTTCTTTATTTTCTCACTCCTTGGTAATAGTGCAAGAATAATTTGATGAAATGTAAAATTTTGTACTTTAAAATGAGAGTTTATTTCAGTATCAATTTTTTAATTTGTTTTTAAAATGTTCCCCATGTTATTAAACAAAACATCTAAAAATTTGTATATATGTTTTTTTCAGATTTAAAAAAAAATCTCATTTTTTTTTATATTACCAAAATATGATAAATTTGATTCATTTTTTGTTGTTAATGAATACCCTTAGAGACATTAAACAATTGTTTCGGTATATATATTCTTGAAATTTCAGTACACAATAATTAAGGTATAATAATTAAATAAATTTAATTTATGTTTAAGAATACTATCAGAATCCAAACAATGCATATATAATTTGTTTTCTATCATTTAAATCAAAATCATTATAAATTTGAAACAGTAGTTAGTAGCAAAAAACAAAAAAAAGTCGATATCTAGTTGAGGCATGAACTAATTATGAGATTTCAATTACCTTACCTTAATAAAAAGTACCTTAATAAAAAGAGTGTATGATAAATTTTTATTTATATATCAAAAGTAAACCATAAATGCACTTTTAATAAATGGTGTTATTAAAAAAATAGTAATTATATTGTATGTAAGAATAATCAATTATCATTCTGAATGTCTTTGATAGAACATTTGTGGATAGGATGCTCATTTTATAAAAACATGAAAATAATTTATGTTATTCTTTATTCACGAATTTGGTTTTAACAATAAATGTCATTGATATATATGTGTACATATTCAATTCCTTTGAACGCCCTAGTCAAATTATCTGTGCATTGATGACATTACGATAACTATATAAATATGAAAGATAAAATTACGAAAATTAAATATTTAAACAGTTCTTCCTGATTTTAAGATTTAAGTATGGATTTTTAAATTAAAATGTTACGTTTTTTTGTTATATTACAGCTTTACATAATTCTCTATTGTTTTCTTTTTATATAAAATTAGTTTCTATTTAAATAGAAATAAATCTAAAAATATTTGAATTCAATACATACATTGCAAACAAATATTCATGTTCAAGAATATCATTCTAATTTTTTTTAAATGATGCCAATTCGTTGTTATTTATAATTTTTGTATTTTAATTCATAAATAAGTAATAAGTAATTTTATGTCATTAAAATAGCTTATAGGAAGATTGTTAAGTATAAGCTTTAAATAAATGGGAATATAGATTCAGAAATGTTTATCAAATCCTATTCTCCACTTTATCAAATTTGCATAGCTGAAATGTCTGCATACATACCAAATGAATAAGTATAATTTTACTGCCCATTTTTAATGATTTGATCTTCTTATTTGAAAAATGATTAAAATTTCTTTCCTAACAGATATCAGATAACTCTAAAAATGATACATCACACTCTCTGCAATTAAGCTGCTTCCAATATTGATGCCAGTGGAATCCTTGCAATTAAAACGCCCCAAGCATTCGTGGCAGCATTGTTCGGATTAACTTGGCATCTCTGCAACAATTCGGGGAGCCAGCACTAAGTTCTCGCTAATCTAAGCTCTCAGCATTGGCCTATTGTCATCAAGCTCCACGCTGTGAGAATTCAGCAAATTTCTCTTAAGCGACGGAAATGAAACCCCGCACCCCATAATCCCTTTTGTCAACCGCTAATCTGAAGACCAGATTCCTTCTGGGCTAATGGGTGGTACGTCAGGGACATTGTGGGCCAGGATTACTGCCGGATTAAGGAGACTCATGGCCAATACTGGTTACTTAATCCTCGTGAAGGTTTTCGACCGGTGTAATTTCGCGTCCGAAATGAACAACGGTGCCAAAAGTGAGAGGCCTTGTATATTTGTTTTGTAATTTGGGAAATTGTCCTCTGCTGAAATATTAGGACTGGAGTAAATAACCCGTTATCACCTCTAAAACGGTCATTAGCAATGGGCCGGAGATGCATGTTTATTGCAGCTGGAAATAAATGTAATTTATCTGTACTACTGGTTAATGGAAAGTAATGATTAGATATCGGAATGCAGAATAAATGGCAAATAATAAGCAAGATATTTTGAGAGCAGAATATTTAGCTTCATTTGGGTAAAGATTTTCTTAACTAATGTAAAAACGATAAGATTTGGAATTGATAGGTAGGATAGGAATAGGTAGGATTTGGAATTGATAGGCTTCTTAAGTAAAATTATTAATTTTCTTAATTCTATAATTTTACAATAATTATGACTTATTTGCCATGTAAATAAAGAATTTCACTTATTCATCACTTTCTATAGTTATTTATCGATTGATTTAATTTTTTATTGATTGTAGAAATTTAAAACCTCTAGACGGTATATTTCAACAAAACACACATTCTAAAGATAATTTAATATACACTTCCATGTTAATTTTCTTTTTGTCATGTGACTATTTTAAGCCAAATTTTGGAGCAGTAGCTCCTGAAGGTAAAGATCCCTGAGCACCCAAGGGCAGAAGTCTGACTTCTAGCTCAAATGAAGCTAGCACGCACACACACTCACTTGCACACACACTCACTAGCACCTCACAGAGAGAACACAAAGAAGAGAACAATCATGCCCGAAACAGGACTTGAACCCGGCAAGCCTAGATCACGGGGAAGACGCGCTACCCCTCGGCCAGGACATCGGTGCTATGTTAAATATGATTACTGTTAAATATTAGATTAAGACATCATAATTTTTTATTATATGGATATCATATAAGCATGAATTATAATATAATGTCGAAAAAATTTCGGCAATTTAAAAACCCAATTACAAGCATAGAAAATTATAAACTCTGTTTATAGTTATCGATTTAATAATTGCACAAAGATATTTTTTTAAAGAAATTGCAGTGTTTATCTTATTTTTCATGATTGAAAAATGACTATTCAATAATTAAGAAACTGTTAACCGTTCTTTATATAAGTAGATTTCATATTATCAATTTTTGTTGTTATTGTATTCATATTTTGTTTTTGTTTCAAAAAATTTTATAGTTTTTTTTTTATTTAATACAGAATTTCCGAATATGAATCTAATGCTTTTATTTTTACCTTCACTTATGGGAAGGAAATTAAGAAACAGCAAATTGAAAACGATAATTGATAAAAAGCTTTATATGTCACTTATGAGTAAACTTTAATCATATTAATTTAAAGTTCATTTGATAAAATATTATTTCAGGCATCTAGATTTTGATATCTTTTTATATATTTTTTATGTGTTGCTTAGATTATAAAAATTAATGGACTTCTTGAAGATCTTGCATAATCACAAAAGTGATTTTTTTTATCGTGGTTGAAAAATGATAGTAATATGATTCCTTTGAAAAATTAAATATAGATATTTTTCAAAGGATATATTTACATTATTTTAATGATAATGAATTCACCAAATTATTGTCAGTTTAGAACATTTTTAATTCGATGCATGCATTCAGTTGCTTTTTAATAGGAAGTATCTCAAGATAAAGGATTTTTACATCTGCAAATTATTATTTAACTATCGGTTATTGTAATAAATTATAAATTAAGGCCAGTATTTAATCAATTGAGTAATTTTCCTTTGAAAAATATATTTATGAAACATAATTTTAATGATAATAATTTCACTAAATTATTATCAGTTTAGAACAATTTTAATTCGATACATGCATTCAGTTATTATTTAATAGGAATTATTTTAAGAAAATTGATTTATACATCTATAAATTAGTATTTAACTATCGATTATTGCACTGAGCTATAAATTAACTCCAGTATTTAATCCTTTCATATATTTATTATTTTACATTATTCTTTTGTATTATTTTTTATTCGGGTTTTTTCATCTGCTAAATAATAATTACATACTCGTACTTCATTCATATTTTGTCCAGCTAGCTTTGGGAAAAATGTATTCGAATAT
The DNA here is from genome assembly GCA_026543865.1 of Argiope aurantia. Lineage (NCBI taxonomy): Eukaryota > Metazoa > Arthropoda > Arachnida > Araneae > Araneidae > Argiope > Argiope aurantia. The sequence goes on along the minus strand of JAPMOR010053545.1, from coordinate 39,037 downwards.
TCATAACTTTCCACACTCCTAATGCTTGTGATACATACGAATATCTTGAATCTAATGCTAGCTAGATCGATTTTATTTGAGGAATCATTTGTTTGATAATTATTCGCAAAGAATAATCCAATATTATTCTTTGTCATATGCAAATTATTTTGAAAAGAGAAAGAATTATGACAATTCTTTATTAATATTTCTAAATTAATACGTAAAAATTTACATCATTTCCTGTCTTATTTTTGCCAATTTTTTCCCCATTTTTTTTTATTTCTGAAATTGCGGTGACACACTGCCTTTTCAAAATGTAGAAAAAAATAATTTCGAGTATTTTACAATTTCGTAGTCTATTTCGGAACTTTTGAACACACATTTTGGATATATTTTACAATTACTTCCTAGTAATTATCGATATAATTAGCATGAAGATTTTAATGCGTGTCAGTAATAATTCTTAATATATAAATCCAATTATTTACTAAAATTATAAATTATTACTATTATATACTTTTATAAATTATATACTATTTCGGAACTTTTGAACAAAAATTTTCTGATATATTGCACAATTATTTCCTAGTAGTTATTGATATGATTAGCACGAAGATTTTAATAGGTGTCTTAGTAAGAGTTCTTAATATATAAATTCAATTATTAACTAAATTTATAAATTATTACTTTAAATATAAGAAAAAATACATTTAAAAAAAAACTTTTTTTTATAACAGTTTCTTGTAAAGTAAAAATTATTATTGTTGAATTATTTATAACTGGAGTTATATCAGAAACAAATATAAGTTAACTTTTACATTAGGAAACTTAAATTTTATTTATTGATCATTCGACATCTACTTTCTAGGAATTACATTTTATTTTATTTATTGGAGTTAATGTATACAGAAATATACGAATTTATTCCTGAGTATATAAAAGTACCTGATTTAATATAAATTTGAGATTATTAGCATTAACTCAATTTTTATAAACATTTAGTATTTCCATTTTATAGGACAGTAGAAAGTGTTGTGAGATAATTAATTCTTGAATATCGAGTAGATATCTGATAGATATTTGGCGGAATGGAAATTCTAAATATGTGTTAAAAATTTAATTTCAATCTAAAAGCAGAAGGAAAAAATTTAGTATAATGGAGAAGGAATTTGGATACTTATAGAATTGTGGAAAGAAGATAAAATTAGTTTTAGTAAAATAGAAAGCAGTGAAATCTTATTACAATTTTGAAAATAATATTTATGTACCTAAAAATCTTTTTGAATTTTTTGTACATATAAAAGATACAATTTTGAGTTTTTAAGACGATTTTGTGTTATTGTATTTTTTTTAGAAAATTATCAAAGAAGTGCAGAAAAAATTCACCCAGTGTTTAATTCTGAAATAATTTCCAGGTACATAAGTATAATCTTCTGAAGTATGTTTGTGCAAAATTTCGTTACTCAAGGCTCAACGGTCTATCCATTAAACCTTCAACACATGCACTCGTTTTTTGATATTATCACATGCGAAAGGTCAATTTGACCTCAAATTGTCCGAAACTTAAACCTTGTATTTGTATCTATTTGTGTAAAAATAAAATATGGTCAGAGTAGATGAATATTTTTTCAAGCAAATATAATCTAATTAAAACTCAACTGGATTTTTTTTAATGTAGTTGGCTCTTTTCTTCCATAACTTTGCTGTACAATTCCATTCATATAAAAGTTTATATATAAGTTATATAAAATAATATGAAAATCTATATTTTACATATAGTTGACTTTTGAAATTTTTTTTGAAAAATAAAGCTTAAATTTACTATTTTGAAAATTTCTTAACTTTCGTCTATCATTTTTATAATATTATTATTTTTCATTTTTTACTTTTACATATAATTAAAAATAATTTTTAACATTCCTCATTCAGAATAAAAGTAGGATATAACATAAATTTGGATAAAACATATTCAAATTATAAGATAATGCATTTTTTATGATTTCTTGCTAATTTCATAAGCATTAAAATATATATGATTTTCTAAAGTATTCGGAATCTACTTTTTGTTCCGATTTTATATCGTGAACAAAAATTTCCTTAATAACTACGAATCTAAGCATCGTCATTTTCAATATTGGTAAGAACATTTGCGAGAAGATCTCTGCATCTCTATTTCTCAAGTTCATACACTGTCAAAGACATAACATTACAATAATTGAAACACCAGCATGCGCAGAAGTCAATGTGAACACACCTCTGAGAAAAAAATGAGATGTTCCATTGATTTCTGTTGTTCTAATCCTGCTCTTCTAACTCCCCTACCAAGGCATTGAAACTTACAAATGTAAAATTTTGTAAATTTCTAGAATTTTTAAAGAATGAGGGCAGGGTATGTTATAAAAAATCGTGTGCTGACGGGTTAAAGCGCCATCACACAGAAACACGTTAGTGAACATTTTTTCCTTTATTAACGAAAAAAAGTGATAACTAAAATTCTTTTATCTGTAGTAGAAATTCATTAAATGTGCAATTTAAATATAAATGTAAAAAAGCTATAATGTCCCTCAATTATATTAAAGAGAATAAACTTTTCCTGTTAAGTCAACAAAAAAAATCAAATTCTTGGAATTTTAAAACAAATCATAATCGGCAGACAATAATAGACTTAATTAATTTTTATTAATTAAGTCTATTATTAATTTAAGTAACTATTAAAATTATTCCTGGAAAATATAAAAGAATCCTGATTTCTTATAGTCAAATGTTATTATAATACATTTGAGGAGAGATATTGTCCATATTATAATACATTGAGGAGAGATATACACACGTATTTCATAACAGTTTAAAAAAGCAAAATGAAAAAATTCAAAATAATATGTGTTTATGGTGCAGTTAAGATTTTAATGTCATAAAAATTCACTAATACTCTTATGATATTAGCAAACGAATTATTCATTAGTTTTCAATTAAAAATTTATTTTAAATATATCGAATGTTATCTTATCTATCATGTTTAAAACAAAATCATAGTTTAATACATTTTAAGAATTCAAAAAAATTAAAAAGAATGTATCAAAATAATCTCTTATTGATTTTGAATTTGTAGAATTCTGACTTTTGTATTAATTTCAGAAAAAAATTTCATTAAAAATTCGGGTGAATCAAATAAATAAAAGTAAAACCTTAATTCATTGCAGTATCAAATTATATGTTGCTTATCATGGAGTGAATTTGATAACGAATTACTTTCAAATGAAAGTTGAAATAATAATTCCTTTCGACTTCATACTTATTCAATAGTTTACTTTATTTCAAATATATTCATTTCATTTCTCATTCCTGCATAATACATTCTAGTACAATGTTAAAATACTATTTTTTCTTAAGTAAAGTTAGTACTTATATTCCAATGCATATCTTTTAAAACAAATTATGCAATAAATTATTTAATTTCCTTTTATTATTTTATGTAATGTTATAAAAGTAACCAGTTTTGAATGAAGTCATCATAAATATTTATCACTTTATTTTAGAGTCCTCCTTTGCTTTATTTCCTGGCTTTTAAATTCTAAAAATTACGAAAACATTGAAAACCAATGCAAAAATCAATATACCGAAAGCAGAATTTTTTGAGAATATTTTTAAGTACATCCTTCGCTTTGTGATGACATCTTAGAATATTTCCCGTCAGAAGAAAACATTTTCAAAAATTCAAACGTAAAATAAACCTCTGAAGTGTTTTTAAATGAGCTGAGATTTTAAGAATAAAGTATTTGCGGTGACTGAATGAAACAAATAAAAGATTTTGAAGTGCTGAAACATTAAATGCCTCTTTTTCCTGACTTCAATGTTTGTAAAAAGAATAGATTAACAATTTTTTTAAAAAGCTTTATGTTAAACCGGAGAATTCGATAATTTTATTTGGCTAAATAAATGAAGAATTAAGGGTTCATTTTTACATTTCTTAAGAAGCTTATTTCTTTTAGTAGAGAAAGTTATTTTCCGATTTTTCTTTGTTTCCATTCGATTGCGATCTTTCTCTAAGTTTTCCAGATTCCGCTTTGTTTCCTGTAGTGTTTTTTCTTCAGCAAAAGCTATACTTTTCTTTCGACCTATTTACTTCTTCGCAACTCGGAAAATGGTCCATTTAGCAATTCCGTGCAGTGAAGACTAATGGTTTGATTTGAAGTATTTCAACTCGGAGATATCTAAGAAAAAAAATGATGCAATTAGCAGCAAAAAACTTTGTGTTACCATAACTAGAATGACCGGAAATTAATACTTCTAATTTTGAAGCTTAATGTTATAGATTTAAGCTTTTTGTAAATATTCTTTCCGCTTATCTGCATTAGCCGCCTTTAATTCGTTAAAAAAATGGGTAATTGTGTAGTTCTCTGAAATAAAGCATTCTTTGCACCTTTCAGAAACAAGCAATTAGGTGCATTTTTTGCGCTTTTCAAAAACAAGCAATTATTATTGCAGGAATTTTATCAATTGCAAATTGGAAAAATATAGTTCTGCCAGTTATAGTTTTGGCTATTTTATGTATAGATTTTGGGAAAACAATTTATCATTCTTTGGCCTGTGTACAAAACTAAGCTCATAGATGAATTTATATAAAAAAATCAATGCACCAGCTTCAAAAAATAATATAGTAAATTCAAATTTTACCCTTTATAGAAAACATCATTTTAAAATCCGAATAGTTAAAAATTTATTCTTTCTTTTTAATAGGCAAAGCTTTTTTCTCTTACCATTTCACAAATGTTTCAAATAAACATTTTTTACAACATTTTAAATTTTATAAAAGTTAGGCCGGCGTTAAGAATTATCAAATATTTAAAATTTCTCAGATCCTTATAACAGCTTAAAATGTAAGTTTCCTTTCCTTTCCTTTTCGTGTAGTGTTTCAATAAATGAATGCAGACATATATTGTAATTGATACAACAATTAAAAATGTTTTTAGAAGTGATAATGCCATAATAGTGATAACTAAATTAATTAATATTAAATCTCTAATCAAACTAAAATTTAAAAATGTTTTAGAAGCTGTAATGCCATAATAATGATAAAAATGATGCTATGACAAATCTAAATGTAAAATCGAATAATGTAATTTATTAAATGTAAAATCGTATTGTATCAAAATAGAAAAAGTGTTCACGACAAATTAAATTAATTTTTCCTAGAATAATAATTTAAATGCTAGATTATCCTTCATAGAATAAATAGGTCGAATCTCTCCCACAATGTAAATATTGGAAATGGTTTTCTAGGAAACATTTTTGGAGCAATGAAATTATGTTTTCTTTTATTATTATTATTATTATATATGTTCTTTAGTTTTGAGATGTATCAATAGAAAATTATATCAAATGAAATTAATTCATTAATTAAAAAAAAATTTTAACACCATGAAATTTTCTGTACAATCTTTACAAAAGCTATATACACAATGCATGATGGCTGAAACAGTTTCTACTAAGTAGATATTGTTTTCTGCATCTTACAACGTGATATTTGCAATAAGTAAGCTATTTAAAACTTATATTGCTAATATTTTTTTAATAAGGAATATGATTATTTGAAATGTAATTTTCATAGCTTTAAAATCACTTTTATTTAAAATTCATTGATTCCAATGTGATATCTTTCGGATATACCTCGACTACTCCAACCTACTAATGAAAATAAAGCAAAAGCAATAATTAAAACTTCAACACTAATAAAACAATTCTTGTTAAGTTTGACTTTTCATACGTGCTGAATTATAGACTTTCCACTGTGAAAAATTGATAAATTTTTGTATCTATGTGATTTAATACTAGGGGAAGAAGAATGCAATTATTTAAGCATATTCATATCGTAATTTATGTTCTTTATTAAATTTATTGGTTTTATTCCTATAAGTTTTCATATGTAATAATGATAAATCTAGCAAAAATTTTATATCACGTAATAAAAATTTACAGAAGTGTCCTTTTTTTCAAAACTGTAACTCGATAAATATTTCTTAGTAAAAGTTTAATTAGGAAAAAATCCTTTTTTTAATGTACGTATTCTTTAATCTTAATAAATGAAGTGCATGTAACTTTATTTAGCAAAATGTTTTGATTGAGGAAGTGATTAATTATAATTAAAAGAAATCCCTAGAAGCAGAAAAAAAAGGATTCAGAATGCATAATAAAATATCTCAATCTTTTTAATGTTTTAAAATTTAAATATAAATTGTCAAGATGTTCAGGATTAGCATAGTTTTTGCACGCGTCAAATTTTTCTAACTTTTTTTTAATAATATTCTAATCCTCTTTACGTTTCCGGAAAATTAATTATAAGAAATAATTGGAGATTTTTCAAATACCTTCAGGGGAAGAAACTTGATAAGCAGATTTGGGAAATAAATAGTAATTAAATTATGATGAAGCCAGCTAATAATTAAGTTTAATTTAACGAAAATATGATTTGATTCGGGGAAAACATGTTTGATTATCGTTACGTTACTTATTTTTTCAAAAGTTATTATTATGGAAATTACGGTCCTGTTTTTAAATTTAATTTGCAAATCAAATCTGAAAACGACATTTCGCAATGTTATTTATATATTCATGTATCTGAACGATTCAAAGGAATAAAATACTAATGGATCTGGGCATAAATAACGCTTTAAATACGTATGTCAGTAGATTTAAGTGCTATCAATTACTGAAAAGAAAGCAATTAAATACTCGAATGTTTCTTGTTTTATCCTTTTGTTTTGCTTATTTATTACACTACACTTATTTATAGTTGTATAAAACTGTTTCATTATATAAATACATATTATGAAAAATAAAGCAGTTAAATCACGTTTGAAAAAGAATATGATTAATTAAAATTCTCATGACAGGTTTTCAAACTTTATAATAAAAAGTAATGTCCTAAAAAAGCTATTTAAACTTCTTTTTCATCAGAATGCAATTTAGATAGTTTATGTTGTAGTTAATAAAAATCGTGTATATGCAAAGTAATTAAAATGGAAATGTAAAATAAACAGAAAAGGAAATCTTTAACATTACTCAAAAATTAATAAAGATAGAATTTTTCTTCAAACTATCTTATTTTGTACTTGACATTTTAAAGATAAAGAAAAACATTTTAGCTATTATGTGCAATAATACCATTTGCTATTTTATACAAATTTTATAATTGGTCTTATCAAATGTGGCATGATTTTTAAGCCATATATTATAAGAGCAATAATTAAAAATATAAATGGTGAAATGAATTAACCTCATAATTTCTGATAAGTATAACACCCAAATGATAATATATGATATAAAAATCATGCCATATATTATAATAGCAATTGTTAAAAAATAAATGTTTAAGTGAATTAACCACATAATTTCTGGTACATATACGATAACGTTGATAAGGTTACTAATTTTTCATAACATATCTTCTTTACTATTCAGAGACCTCACGCCTTTTAGAATCTATAGTTACACTGTTAAGAATCTTTCAAAATACTTAACTTGACAATATAAATTAAACCCTGTTGTGTCTTTTAACAAAATAATTTATTTTCCTGTAGAAATAGGAAACTTTCTTCTTTTATGATCTGACAAGTTTTATTGAAGATGAGCTTTCATTAGTTTATGTATTCGTATAACTCACAGCACGCATGAAGGTATTATGCAGTCATTTCATCGATATCGCATATTTAACACTTCTCATTTCCATTTCAAATACATTGATAAAATCTGTGTTTTCACCAACTTATTTTCCTGTTGAACATTTTCAATTAATTCATCGTACAGTAACTGTTTGAAAGTATAGATCTTTTTCCAAATATTATCACAAATTTTAAATTTCTCATTATATTTCCAGATTGTCTTTTTATTATTAAATCTGCATTCTTTAACTTCTGTTTTGATATATATTAGAGAATTAAATGAGTGAAGAAATGTTTCCTTTTTCGATATCAATAATTAATAGTTATTTATAACTTTTAATTCTCTAAAAGTTTTTTAAAAGAGCTTATTTGAGCTTATTTCACATTCGTAAATTATCTAAAACTATATTTTTAATACCCATACATTTTTAGAATAAATCATTACATTTTATTTTTGTTAAGCTCTCTGTTACAGAAAAAATCAATCGAAGTAATAGAAATATATTACATTGCTATTTACATGCAAGAAATGATTAAATCATCGGTGTAAAAATTTGAAATGTTATACACTGAAATCAAAACGGTATTTTGACCCATTTAAAGTAATTGTATGTGTGGTACTTATTTGAAACTACATTCTACCCAAATAATTTCTTTTCGTTTTTTAATAGAGACTGTATCAATATTTAACGAAGCATTGTATTTTTTTTCTGATTTTCCTGGTATCCAGGCTAATATAGATATAGGAAATTAGTAGAATTTTTAATGTCTAGACTCAAATTTTTTGTGCATTCTTTATATTCTTGTATAATTCGTGCCATGATATGTGATTTATTCTCACTATTTAAAAACTGATAAACATTTATTATTTATCTCAATTTTAAGAATTATGTTAAAAATTTAGCAATCAATTGCATTTCCAATAGATTTATGTCAGAATTACACTTTTAACAATATAATGGCAGATATTGTTTTTAATAGCATAAATTTAAATATATATCAATTTTATTATATTTCAGATAATTTCTATTGACCATCTCATTGATATTAAACAATTGCATGAATTTTTCCACTTTTGTCTCTTATTCATAACAGTATCCAAAGTGTGACCTCATCCCATTTTTCCTTTTCACTATATAAAAAAATGAGATTTTCCATAATTTAATATGGTTTATGAATTGCTAGAATTATTGAATTTAGTTGAACGAACATAACTTGTTAATAGCTTATTGTCTATTATTTTATTTATCTACATGATATGTTAAAACTTTATTTGACTAAATAAAATATCAAATAATCATGAAATAAAAATTCACTAAAAATAATGATTTTTAATTATATTTTAGCAATATGCAATTTATTGATACAACTTACCATCTACAATATTTTTATTTTTACATTTCTTTTCAGGAAAAGAAAAGAAATGTATAGCGACAATAGCAACAATTTTTGATATAATTGCCTTTAAATATTTTTTTTTCTAGATTTGATGACGATTTATATTGAAACGACTTTCAATTACATTCTTTTGCAATAAAACTTTATTAACATAAGAATTTATTTGGTAAAAATAAATTAACCCACATTGTCTTAATATTTTTGATGATCCTTATTAAAAAATGAAAATGATTTTTCAACTTTTTAATTGATCCAATGTTCTTATAATTTAATTAGTATTTTATTTCAATTTCATTATTTAAATATTTAAGTGTTGTTTCATACTGCGTAGAACTTATAACAGGTAATTGAATTAATCATCATCTTAACATTTTAAAAATAATCAGAATTAGACGTCTAAATTAGAACATTTTTTTACTGAATTATAACTTTCATTATAAAATAGAAAAAAAAATATGTTTATGAACTTACACATGCAAACCTAATTTATTGCTTATATTACATAACGAATAAATATATAAAAAATACTTAATTTGAGCAGCAATATAATATCACTGTTAATCTATTTGAAAGACGTACTACATATTATTGCGGAAATGATAAATTATTAAATAATAATAGCAAATTATATAATAATGGCATCAAAAATCATTAACTAAAGGGATCCAATTTTAATTAATATCTGGAGTTCAATAATTCAAATATTTTCTATATTATTTAAATGATTAATATTAGCAAGTCATTTATTTACTAATAAGTATTATTGAAAATAAGAATTTGTTACCATAGAACCTTTCTATAAATCTATACTTATAATAAAGCTCAATGTGTGTGTGTGTGTGTGTGTGTGTGTGTGTGTGTTGGCGCTCTACAGACCAGACCATTCAACCTACAGCTACCAAATTTGGCACGTGTATACCTTGGAGGCCGGTAATGTGCACCTGGGGGTTATTTTTTCCAATTTTTCAGTAGAATTTCATTTATTTAAAAAGTTAGCGAAATTTTGACGTGTTTCTGCTATAACTTCCGAAAATATTACCGCACAAAAAATATTTTTACATGAAGTTAAAGGTCAAAAATTTATCTTTTAAATGATACTAATGTTTTAATCTTAAAATTAAATTTCTATTTTTAATGAATTTTTAAATAAATATTTTAACTATGTTTTTCAATAATTTTTTTCGTCAAAAATAAAAATGAGGATTAAGCACGTTTCGCATTCATGAGAAAAAAAATAGCTTTTTTCAAAGTGTTGCCATCACATTGATTAAAGCTCTAACTGAAAATAAATTAAATCTTTTTGAAAATGAAATCTGCAAAAATATAATTTTTGGCACGTGTCTGTAGAAAATGAAACAAATATGAAATATTATTTTTTCTAAAAAATAAATTCAAGAAAAATTATCCCGGATCCATTTTGATATTTAATGACTCATAAAATAATGTAGATGTAAACAAACTTATGGCATTTATTGATGGAATAACTCATCTATTTTCCTTTTCAGGTTTGAATATTTTTACTTTTGTAAATATCGTCTGCGCGTGTGGTTAATTTCAGATAATTTCATTTTCCAGTCTAAATATCTGTACTTTTCTAAATATCGTCTGTTTATTAATTGCATTTTTCTCTCTTTCGTTTTTGGCAACTATTGAAATTTTATGTTTACTTTTGATGTGTTTGTTCTATGTAGTACTTTTGTATGTGATGTTTTATTCGAGCGGATATTAAGGAGAATGCATACACCACAAGAGAAAGCACATATTTTATGGTGGTCATAGAGTTAATTTCCAATAAACTAAATCACTGATTTTTAAGAGTTAATTTCCAATCACTTAAACTTACTGATTTATGAAAATTTGAATATCACTATTCAATAAAAAAAGGATAATTTTAGATTTTCCATCGATCGCTTCAAAGAAAATACGCCAATCAGCGCGCAGGTTTCTCAAGATTAATTGGCCTAAGATTATGAAAATGGTGAGTTTTTCTAAATTTTTAACATTTAAAACTTCATAAATTTGTCTTAGTTGATCGTGGAAAATAGAAACATTTATTCATTTATTTAAAATTTGGTGTGTCCAGAATATTTCTCAGAATATGATACCTTACTGCATTAAATTTCGACTTCATAATTTTTGAAATATATTTATAAGCAGGAATAAAATATTATTGTTGATTTCATTTCAATCCTTTTGAAAGCAAAACTAAAAACTGAATTTTATGCTGAATCTCAGAAATTTTTGTTGAATTATTGTTTAAGGTATTACATAAATTATAAAAATATTTTGTAGTTAACGTAAGACTTAAATACCGAGTGATTCTGTTTGCAATACTCACATTCAATAATAATAATAGTTAATTAATAACAATACAGATGATAAATAAAATAAAACGCTTGGTTTTATTAAAAAATATCTTAATATTAGTTGCAATTTCATCATTTACATTTTAAATTAAAGTTGAAGTTTTGCCGGAAATGACAACAAATTAACAAAATATATATAGTAAATTGAACGAAACGATGTAAATAGTATAAGTTTGGTTGACTATCAAAATTTGAAGATTAAAAATGTTTTGTTTGAGAATCCTTTAAGAGACCAGTTCCTTAAAATATTTAATTGAAAATTGTAGAGAGCGGTAATACTGGCGAACCGGCTGGTCGCTAATGGCGGCTAGTATATAATAAATATGAAAAGTTGTTCATATTCAAATGAATTGTCAAAGGGCAGCTTATAACGTATTTAATTTGTCAAATCTCAAGATAACGACATAATAGTGACTTTTTATTTTTTTTTCCTTGCAATGACTAGTGAAAATTCTTCGGACAAAAAAAAAATGACATCCCAGATTAAATATGACTCTATGGGTCATTCATTACCCCCAGAAATGGGCTGAAACCTACATTGGCATTTCCCTTCGTTTATATTCAACTCTCGAAGTGAATACATCATGACTAATTTGTACCGGATGGAAACGACACAGGCAAATTCAGGTACCTTCCTTTATTAATAATGCATTTATATAAATTTAGACTTGTTGGCATATTAAGTGTTAATGCATGAAACATTTACTCCGGTGCTTTATCATAACTTCCCCGAAGCGAGAACCGGTGATACGCATTCAAGTAACGCAAACATGAAAGAGACAATAGACGAATAGTAATCGGAATCGTTTTATTAGGAATTTGTTTCATGTGTAACCTTGTTGTAATAATGCAGAATTAGTTTGTAAAGTCAAATGTCAAATGTAAAGTAAGTCACACATTCATAGTAGTTTCCTTCAAATAATAAAGTTTCGAATGCAAAGATCTATTGAAATTTTGGACAAATTAATATCTCTAAAATAGGAGAATGTAATCTATCAGGAAATGAACTCCATTTTAGATTTCTGATCATTGCATTAGTGTAATAATGTTTAATAACATTAATTGTTAATTTTTTTAAAATAACTATACGTTGCAATGAGTTTCTTTTATTAAAATAATAATTAAATTACGTAATTTATTATAATCGGCAGATTTTTTATAAGATCTGTTGTATCGAATATTACAAACAAATAATTTAACTTGTGAATGTTTTATATAATACATCTATATAGTTACTAAATATTTTTTAACATTTGTATTATTTTTAGATACTACTAATGAGCCACAAAGCACACAAAAACAAAAGAAACACTTCTAGTGTTTTGGCAGGAAAAAATATAATGTCATCAAAACTATACATCACTAATTTTTTCAAAGAATCGTCACAAGCATACCAACATGTAATTTTATTTCAGCAAAACAATATATATATATATATAAAATTGAGTAAATATTTAAGAAAATAATTCCATTAGTTTTTGAAATAAATAAATTGAATGCATAACTTAATAATTTTATATGCAAAAACATAATAATTTTATCAATGATGGTGTAAAGCATAGTTCATGTCTTTGGGTTTATTTCAAGCGGACACAGTGAAATAACAGTTAAAATCACAAAATGCAGACTCCCAATTATGTTGTGGACAGCAGTTATGTAATTTTTTGCTTAATTCAGCTCATATTAACTTCATTCTAAAATATTTTCTTATTTCCTGATTCCATTCCACTTTTTTATTTAATTAATTCAAGAGAAGCTTTATAAAATTGCTTACATTTACACATTCATACACTCCAAGTAAAGGGATAAAAAATACAAAGCCTAGTACATTTTTTTAAAAGATCCCTTTAACTCCCTTACCTGGGTCAGCACGTGTTGAGACATCCCTATCAGAATCTTAAATTATATAAGCACTGGGAAAACTATTTCCTTCTTTTTTACGCTAATCTGCTCTTGCGAGAGGATGTGTTTTGTCCGTGCTGCTTGTGCCTCCCTGAATGGAAGTAAAACGAAGTTAAAAATTATATATATATATATATATATATATATATATATATATATATATGGCAAAAATACGCGATTGAATGTTTTCATGGATGCGTTTGAATTCCATCATAATATTTCAAAACGTACTGTCTACCAAACTGAATTAAAAAATATATATTCAAATATAGAAAAATATTATGCGGAAATAAAATTGATATCATTAAATAACTAATTTTCCATGTTTTGAAGATTTGCCGATGTTAAGCCTATTTTTGCTCTCGGTAAAACTTTCTATTTGAAGCCTATTACTTGATTGCTTTTTTATTTTCTGTCTTCTAACTGAACGGATTTTGAGTGACACAGCGAGCCCGGTTCAGAACACTTCTAATAATATTTTACAGCTCCCTTAATTAGCTAATTGAAAACGGTGTATAAGGTGTATTCAACGCAGTTGTAAAAATCTTCAATGAAGACTTCCGAAGCTTGTACGATGATTTGTTTACATTTGCCTATTGCCATTTGACATTAAAAAATAAGAGTAATTATGTGCCCTATAAATAAATTTTCAAGAATATTGTTCAATACTGCAAATATTTTTAATATCATGCAATATTGTATCATGCAATATATGTCCAGAATAAGATTAATCCTTCAGCTTCCTATTAACAAATTATATTACGCAATGTACTACGTAATTGCTCCATATTATAAATGTCTTTGATATACCATAGTAATATTGCTGGGCATTTTCCATTATATCAAGGAATCCATAACTGCTAGTTTCATTCCAAAATGACTTTGGTGTAGTAAGAGGAAATAGATGAAACTAAATAAATCAAAACAAATGGTAAAAGACAAAATAGAATATATATATATATATATATATATATATATATATATATATATATTACTTCAATTCATTTATTCTTGGCCCACATATACTACACGCCAAATGGGAGGTACAATTGTCTCATATATGGCTATATTGCACTTAGCCTATAATTTGTGGCACAAATATATGGCATCAAATACACAAAAGCAGCATAAGAGCTTTCATTATATCTTCATTCTACTATTAATTTTCTTCCTTCTTTTTACTAATAATTCATTCATAGAATATCTAAGTCCCCTTTATTTAAAAGAAATAAAAAAAGAAAAACAAAAGAATATATAAACACAAAACAAAAGCAGGGAGTATCGTTTCTTTTGAGTTAAAGGAAATTATTCTATTAAGATCTAATACCGAACTATAGCGATCGATTGTGTATCCGATAATGGACGATAATGTAGTCCCGCCTTTTGTTTTAAATTGCGGACGTCTATTGATCTGCCTAAATATGACAGACAGCTCTGTCTGTCAATACTGTGGGGAGCGGCGTTTTTTCCGTTCTGTGTGATAAATGCACAATTCATACCCATTTCTCGAGTCGACCGATTCTTCTGACCTCTGTGTTTCCGGACGATATCGATTTAGAAAGAATCGGGAAAGATATTAATCTCTTTCCCATTGCAGACTGAAATGTCAGCTGTTCGATGTAAATCTCACATACTATAAATGATATCGGAAGAATTATTTTTTCGCTAAATGGATTCGTCAGAAAAAGTCTACGAAATATAAAAAGAGAGAGAGAGATAGAAAATGTTTTACAATACTGATTGTTTTCCTCCAGGTTCAAAACCCATTTGTTTAATTAATTACGAGTACAGATAATGAAGTTGAAAGTATTCTTTTTTTTTTTTCCTTCAAACAATGGAAGTGATAGATTTATTTGAACAAAATATATTAGTGATTTTTACTTAAACAAATCAGTTTAATGACTTGGTTTGAAGCTATTTGAGATTTACTTCGTGATGAATTATAATTTTACATTTGCATCTTAATTACGAGGGTATAACCAAGCCTTGCATCCGTCTTTCTATCTCTAACTTTCCACTCCATACTAGAAAGAAGACGTTAAATATCTGGACAATTAGAAACACTCTTGATGGTGTATTTTGTATGGGAATCCTCCAGAGCACTTAATTCTTCATTGCTGGAATTAACTTTACTATTAAGTCGTTACAATTCATGATACGAGAAATGATGAATAAAAAAATAAACATATTTTTCAATAATGTAAGATTTTTAATTTATTTGGATGTCCTTATTCCTGCTAAAACTAATGTTAATGTGTTCTTCACAAAATAATCTTTTAAAGTAGGCACTCTAACTTATTTAGAAATTCTTATTCTTTTATAATTTATCATTTTAATATGCTTTGTAAGAAAAAAATGTCATTTTAAGATTTACATTAAAATATATTTAATAATTTCTATATTGTTGGTTGAAATATATAACATTTTTATATAGATGGTCAAAACCTGGTATTATTCAATATGGTGTATTTTGTGTACAAATGCTTCCAGAAAGCTTGATTCTCTGTTGTTTGCACTAACAAGTCGTTACAATTCATAATACAAGAAATGAATTAAAAAATAAACATTTTTTCAATAATCTGTGATTTTTAAATTATGTGGATGCACTTATTCCAGATAATATTTTAACTTGAGTGTGACCTTCACAAATAACCATTATAAATAGGAGCTCCAACTTATTTAGAAATTCTTATTATTGGCAAATATATCATTGGAATGTGCTTTGTAAGAAAGCGAGATGTTATTTTAAGAGCAGAATAAAATATATTTTATATGTTTTTAAATTGTTGGTCGAAATATTTAACTTTTTTTATATTGATGGTAGACAGCCGATATTACTCAATTGATGGTGTATTTGGTTTACAAATGCTTCCAGAAAGCTTTCCTCTCTATTGTTGCCATTAACTTCGTTACTAAATCATGATATAAGAAATGAATAGAAAAAATAATGATAAAAATGAATGAATACAATCATGATAAAAACGGAAAGAAAAATGGATGAATAGAATCATGATAAAAATGAATGAATACAATCATGATAAAAATGATTAGAAAAATCATGATATAAAAAAGAGAATTCACAAATAACCATTATAAATAAGAGTTCCTATTTACTTAGAAAGTTTTATTCTTGTCAAATTTATCATTTTAATATGCTTTATATGAAAAAAATGTTGTTAATTTAAGAGTATATTAAAATATATTTTGATTTACTGGTCGAAAGCAGATATTACACAATTTATCTTCTCGAAAATTGTTTATTTTGCACAAAACATATGCTGGCTTCTTTTTTATTGTATGTATCTATTAATATCATTTTCATCAATTTAAATTGATATCGTTAAGCAACATAATTTTTTCGGAACAAAAAGAATATTTTTTGTCTTTTGTTTTCCAAATTAATTGTAAATAATTAAGTATGCAATACTTTTTCAAATGTTATATATAATAATTTTAAAACAATGTATATATTTTATATTATTGTTTCCATTTATACAAATTAAGTTTCTATAGGCTGGTATATTTCTCATTTCATTATTTATTATTTTAAAAGCTATAGACATTTATATAATATATTCTTCATACCCAAGTACAACCCATTGGTATAAAAGCAATATTTTCTGATTTAGTTTAAAAACTGAGAAAGAAATTTATAGAAATAACTAGAATATATAAATTTTGCTTATTTTTTACTTAAGTGACATAGGTTTAGCCTTTTATGTATTATTATTTTTTTTGTCTTTGCAAAAGGAAAAGTTTTCCGATGAAATCGTTTTCATAAATCTGTATAAGGAATACTATTCTAACAATTCAGCTCCTTGAGGCCATAACTGTTGAAATATCCTGTTTACGGCGACAAAAATCAATACCAAAGATGGATTGAAGCTTTCTTTCTATTGATCTTCGGTCTGGTTTCACCATTTTTTTAACACTTTAGTCTTCAAGAGAATCACTGGGCACAGGTGTGCTGTTCATCAATTACGTCTACGCTTGTAGAACTGAAGGTTCTAACATTTTTGCAATGATGGTGAGATAGTGTTATTTCTTCTTTATGTATTAACTTCAAAAATAAATTATCTGAAAACTTTACTATCAAAAATAATAAACCGATATCTGCCTTGTTCGAGTGATTGTGAGTATATTAAAAAATATATAAAATAAGAAGAAAGTAATTGTTTCGTTACACATTGGCTCAAGATTCTATTTAAAATATTGAATTGCGTTGAATATTACAAATTAAAGTCAAACTGCGAAGAATTTTTATTAACCAAAGCATTTAATCATTTTTCCTAAAAATAGTCAATTTACACGTAAAATTATCTTCAGAAAAAATTTCAATGTCTATGTTTTTTATTTAAGAGCACCAATTTAACAAATTAGAATTTCAAAAAAAAATATTAATCATCAAACTCGATGTAAAGTGGTATCTGGTTTCAAAAAAGAAACTAGAAAAAATTCATTAAAATTATATTTTAATATCTATATTTATATTTAACATTAGATTGATTATTTACCCAATATAATTTGCTCTATTCTAGAATTCTAATTTAAAACTAATAAATTTTCAAAAGAGATTCACGGTTACTATTATTTAAAGCTTAAGTAGTACGATTATTCGAGATTTAGGGATAAATTAAAACGTATAGATTGATTATATTTAGATATTAATGTATGTTTATTGGAAAAGTTATAACTCAAAAATAACTTTAATACTTCAGTGATATTTTAAAAAAGGAGAAATGTGAATTTCTTTGAATAACCTAAATTTGTCAAACTCCTACATAACTGTGTAACTCAAAATGTGAATATTAAGAATCTTCTCAATACGATATAATAACACTAAACTTATTCCGTACATCAACCTCAGTAAAGTTTGAAAATATTTGTGCGCCTAATTATTAAGAAATCTTATTTTACAAAAGTCTGCAAAAATATTGTTATTTTACAAGGAATGTTAATCTATCTTCTCTCTTCCGGCATTCAATGCTACATTCAATTCACAATGATTCCTTCCAGCATTTTATTTTAGCTTTGCTCCTTTTACAGAATTTAAACATACCTTCGCGCCTGAACATTTTTAAATGTATCATCTAGATAAATTAAAGCAAAATATTAAAAAAATTAAGATTTAATTAATTTAAGCAAATAATTAATTTTGAAAATTCCCACAATTCACAAAAAAAAGTATTTTCGTTTTTAGCATCGATAATCTTTTCAATGACAATAATTTTTAAATTTGAATCTTACTTTATTAGAAACACATTTTATAATTTGAAATGAAATAAAAATAAAAATATGGTCACTTTTTTTTTCAATTTTCTGAGAGAGTTTTTAACAATATATTGTCATTTTTGCTTACGCTTGTATTTATGCATTGCTATTTGTATTTACTTTTTTAACAAAGATCATCTTTAAAATGACATTATTTTTTAAAAATTTAAATATTACTTTATTGGAAGGATTTAGTGTGATTTGAAATGAAATAAAAATTGATTTTTTTATTAATTTGCTTAGGAAGTTTTCACAATATATTACTCTTCTATAATAATTTTTTTAACCATAAATGTTTGCATTAGATCTATCTTGAAATCTTGCCAATGATTTATATTTAAAATTAAATAATTTTATTTTGCAAATTTAAATATGCGTTAAAATATTTAATCAATTTTTAGTTTTATTTTTAATTTTTTTGAACATTCTATAAGATTTTTTTAAAAAATTAATTCAGTCTTTAGGTATCTCTATACTTAACACTTATCACAACATTACACCACCGTTTCTAGAGCTCCTTTGGCCCCTTTCCGGTTTGGTATATGTAAGAGGATTTTATTAATAAAAAAAAGGAAATTACGTTTCTTTAAATTGGAAAGAAAGATACAAACAACAAAATATGAACACAAAATGCATAAGAAAAATGAAAAAGTAGAATAAAAAATATTTGGAGAACAATAAAACTAGATGAATGAACATGATAATGTAAAATAAAAGAAAAAGGAATTATAAAATTAAGTTCTTAAGGAGGCGTATGGATATATTATGAATAAAATGTGATGTGTATTATATAATGCACGTAAAATCGATAGGATTTATCTAATTGAAATAATTATCCATGATCAGTATAAGCCTTTCTATAAATTTATCTAACTGTTTAATAGTAATTAAATCATTGTGTTTTCCTTTCTATTTCTTGAATGCTCAGTTCTACCGCCACATAATTTGAAGATAATATACTAATAAAGAAAAATTATTATGCTAAAATATTAGCTCAAATTTCTGCCACCAAACACGATATGCAGCTGCAGGAGTCACTTTTTCGAAAGACATAAAAAAATTAAGATTTCTAATGTAGTCACTCTGCGTCATTAGATTATAACTGCAGTTTATTTGCTTTACACTTGGAAAATATTGTCAATTAATTGTTTATGTCTTTAAAATAATATACCTACTTAATAAACGACATCCTATTAAGATTGTGGGTTTTCTTGTTCTAGATGGAAAGATAGTAGTGCATCTATTAGCATAACAAAATACTTTTCATTCTTATGGTATTGATGATTAAAATAATGTTCATATTTTTTTTGAGTTGCTTGCAATGCTTCCTTTTCTTTATTGAAACACTTAACTTCTTCATGAGAAATGAGCCCAATTTTATAATGGTCTTGATTCTAATGCAGTACATACAGTGAATCTTAAAGTTTCACAATATTGTAAATATTGAAATTAATTGTTGAACAATTAATCAAAATGACACCAATAATGATTAAGAGATGCAAATTTGGCTTGATTTTTAGTAAGAATTTCAATAATATTCATAAGATAAGCAGCACAGAAATGTCATTAGTATTCAAAAATAGCTGTATGAAGTTAACTGTTGTAAAAGAAATAAAGAAATAAAGTGTGTAAAATAATGGCGATCGCATAAATAACTTTTTAGATTTTATTTCTTAAAAGTTCTTCCAGGTTTCAGAACTAGAAATCTGATATCATTAGATAAAATCCTTAACAATAACGAATGGTCTGTTAAAGAACTTTTCGAATCATTAAGTGAGTATCGATTGCATAAAATTTCTTGCAATCTGTTGTATTGAGCCTTATTAAAGTAGCAGATTTATATTAATGAAAGTATACTCGATATATTTTATGTAATTTAAAAGAACAAGTATCAGAAAAGGTAATTTTTCAAAAACTGTAATGTAAAATTACATTTATTGAATAATGATTTTGAATAATAGTTGTAAGAATTTCAAGAATCTTAAGAAAAATGAATCATTAGTTTAACATGATAATTTGTTTACAAAATTATTTTTAAATCATTTAATTTCAATGTGAATAAATAAATTTTTATAAATTGTTTACAATTTTTGTTAACAACAAAACATAAAACAAAACAAAACAAAAACTTAAACAACAAAACTTAACTTAGTTAAACTTAAAGTTTGTTAAAGTTGAAACAAAGTTTTATCTTTTGGTTTTTTATTTCTTTGAATTCACTGTTTTCATAATTCAATGCCCTAACGAGTGTTGTTTCTTCTTTTAATAAATCGCATGTATAAAATGAATATATATATATATATATATATATATATATATTCATATAATAAAACTTTTTTATAGAAGGGCAATATAATTAATTTTTGTAGATTTGAGGTAAATGATATGAGTATCTTATGCTTGATAACATGATAAATGTTCTTTTATTTTTAAACTCAAATGTAGAATTCTGCAATTATTACCTACAATCTGCAAGAGAAAGCAATGTATGAAACGAAAAGAAAAAAAAATAAGTTCATCACGAAGACGTTGTTTACAATTTCGTATTTATTCATAAATTTATTACAAGATAATCTAGATATTGTACATTCCCCGTTTCCCAGTACTGATAAGATATTTACAGCCATCTGTGTCGTCGCTGTTAATTACTAAACTCTTCGAGATAGCCAGATGGTGGATCTGTTCATTAGCGACTGCAGTGAAAGACCACATGTGGGGATTCCTCGTCCAAGATATATTCATAGTACCTTCAAAGAGAAAGGGGTGTCCAAACATATGGATGCTAAATGTTTCTCATTGTGAAAGGGCTATGAAAACACCGTGTTCCAAAATAGTCAGTTATGAAATGTTCATCACTAAAGGGACCTTCCCACGACCTACTGGCGCCGCTGAGGGAGCATATTGCTGAACCCCGATTGACCGAAAGAGAACTCAAATGACCAATGTAAATTAAGAGGCAGAGATTTTCGCCGAAATAAAGTGTGGAGATTTTTTAGGGACAGGAGAAGAAACGAATTGCCGGCAAATTGTTGGACTACGCCCACGAGTACGAGTCATAGAACACCCCTGGAATGATCGTGTTGACTAACAACCAGTTAGTTCCCTGTGTTGTTTTTTCTTCGTATTGATGGAGAACTGAGTTTCCAGATAAACCTTCGACTTCGACTGTTGTGTCCCCTACTACAGGTGTGAATAACTATTTATTTAACCAAGATTAGAACAAGTTGTTCTTTTGTATATATAGGGCTGTATAAGTGTATATATAGGGCTGTCTAAGAAATCATTAACAGAAATATGCTAATTAAAAATTTAAGCTCTTAGTAATGGCATAACTTAATTATGCAATACAGTAAAATTTAAATATTTGTTAAAATATAACAATTTTTTTCACTAATGAAGTTTTTATGTGTATTATTACAACAGTATCGTTTATTGATAAGATAAATTTTTAATTAATTATAAATAATTTAGTTAGCAAAATGATTAATTAAACTTATGTAAATACTATATATTGCTTATGCATTACCTATACATGTTTAATTTAATTAAAAAACTTCTTATCTTTTAGCACATTAAAAATTGAGAATTAGAAGAAATTATATATTGTTAATAAACTTTGATTACTTGTTTTAAAGTATATAACGTTAGGAATTAACAGATTATTCTATAGACATTCATTTTTCAAAAGTCAAACGAATGTTGATAGAAAAATTTGAATGTCTGTCAAATGAATTTCTATAGAAGGAAAGAATGTCTGTCATTTTGTAAAAGCAAAATGAATGAATGTGGAATCGCTTGTCACTTTTTTTTTTCTTATGAAAATACCTCTAGGCAGATATTTGCTAATTTTGATTTTTCTAAAAATGTTTACTGTACATGAAAAGTTTTATAGACTTCAAAAGCTGACATTAATAATTATTCATAAAGTTAAATAATTTACTTTTAATTAAAAAAAATATCTATAAATTAAGAGTAGGATAAAAACACAATCTATTAATAAAAATCATTATTATGAATTTGATTAGTGGTGTTGTTAAAAGCTAAAATTGTGAAATTTACACTTTAGAAACGTACATCACACTATATT
Source organism: Argiope aurantia (assembly GCA_026543865.1). NCBI lineage: Eukaryota > Metazoa > Arthropoda > Arachnida > Araneae > Araneidae > Argiope > Argiope aurantia. Next base: position 16,373 of record JAPMOR010053545.1, on the reverse strand, counting down.
AGATTAAGAAAGCATTTAAAATTTTACCTTTGTGGGTCATTTTACTGTAATGTTGATAATGAAGCCATCCATATATGCAAATGTAAATTATTAATTTATATCTTATTTCAATTTCTCAATACCAAATTAATTTCCGATAAAATCAATAGATTGAGGAACTAGTGAATTAAGAAACTAATGTGAATTTCAGAGTTCATAATCCTCAAATCAATTCAAAGATAATATTATCTTTAAGAACTTTCCATTATTTTGCAAACACGATCTTATCTTGAAATGGCATCATTACGTGGAAATATTTCAGAATAGAGAACTACTTATTAAGGAAATAAGTACCTCTAATTAATTTTATAGAATGTCTTGCTAATTAAATCGATTCTTTGAAATTTATTCAACTAGATATTTCCAATGGAAGCAGCGGAACTACTTATGAGGACAACAAAATTATTCTATCTCGGCTGTTGTAAATAAATTGCTTCACATTTTTTAATTAAAGTATAAAACGTCTCATTCGTTTTTTTAGACACCATTTGATAATTTTTGAATTAGTTTGAATACTATGTATTTAAATGAGCATATATATATATATATATATGTATGTGTGTGTGTGTGTGTGTGTGTGTGTGTGTAATGATATTTTAAACTCTTAATTTCAATTAATTTCCAAGATTTTTATCCTAATTTAGCCCATAGTAAGTTCATTCTCTTATTTCTTGATAGAATTCCACTTTCTTTACCTAATTAATTCAAGAGGAGCTTTATAAAATTAGTGAATCGACTAAAAGCCTAACTTTCCCACACTCCGCGTGAAGAGACAAAATACCGCTGGTGAAACAAATTCTTTTTTAAAGTCTCCCTCTGTTTCCCTTACCTCGCCGACGCGTGTAAATTTCATTATATATTAGAACTATGAAGACATTTTTTCCTTATCAATTTCTCTGATTATATAAGACCAGGGATAAAATGTCCAAGAGGTTTTTCCTCATTCCTTTTCTGTGTTGTTCTGTGTGCTCATCGCTTGTACATATGCCTGTTTCTTTCCCTCTTCTGCTTTTCCAACGCGATGTGGCGGACGTTCCTTTGTCCGCGCCTTCTTGTAAATAATTATGCTTTCCCGGTGGATTAAAATTAATTTAAAAATGTAAAATTTCTTATCTATGTCTTCAAACCTGTCTTCTGTGCTTCACATAGATTAATGCTTATATATATATATATATATATATATATATATATATATATATATATAT
>JAPMOR010053543.1:0-53294 GCA_026543865.1 Argiope aurantia | reverse complement strand
TTTTCTGGAATATTTATAGAATTTCTTTCAGATTTTTAATTAATGCTTTAATAGTACTTTAAAGTCATAATATTGTGTGAATTTCGTATTAGTTAGTTGGAAACTACACTTTAATAACATTTTTCAGATATTTTTCTTTGATTTTTTTTATGAATGCTTATATAATTTCATACAAATAGTGATAAAATTTATTAATTAAAAATATTTAATAAATGACACTTAAATTGCCTTCCCTTCAACTTTTAAAAATCTTTACTTTTTGTTGTGTGTGTGGTGGTGGGGAGTTAGGAATGAAATGGCGACTTTTGTTCTGAAATACTGCAAAGTTGTGTAAAAAAAGGGTAACAAATTTTATAGCCGACCCTAGCCACCGTATTCTTATTCACTATACTTTTTCCACGACAGACGAAACTAAACTTCCTTATATTATTATCGGTAATTCTTACCATCTTAATTCAGCAATTAGTTATACTAGCTTGTAATTGGGACAGTTTTGAATTACTCTGTAAAATATCTTTAACCTCCAGCGGTCACGCAGTGAAAGATCACACATATTTTCCAGATATGCTAATGTAGAAACATATTTTTTTTTTACTTCACTTATTGCAATTTTGATATAATAAATATGAAGCTAACTTTTAACAGACTTTATAAAAATAAATGCAATTGAAGGATTTGCAACAAAAAGGATGTAGCTCCAACCTACGGGAATTTGAAATTACATATATTACATGTGGTGTAAAAAAAATAAAATAAAAAAAAACTTGTTTGTTTGGGGCCAGAAAGTTGTAGCTCTAATTGTTTGTTCTCGCGTTACTCAAGCGATGGAGTTGTCTATCTCATTAGTTTGTTGCATTATAGAGGTAGCTCTTGGAGCTACCGCCATTTTCCCCTATCGATCGCATCTTTGAAAACATTGAAAAACGTCCAAGGAAGTAAAAAGACCTTTTTCTACCTTGTGCATATACTGGTATCATAGAGACGACAAGTGAAAAGTTTGTTGTTACTAAAGTTAGCAAAGAAATGATTTTCAACTTCGTCGACCTATTAAAAGGTTTCTTCCTGAAAACTCCTTACATCATTTCTAATGGCAACAAAAGTACTTCATAACGAAATATAGTTTTTACTTATTAAAAATCTCAAATTAATACAGGAAACATATTATGTAGAGAAAGTGTTGGCCTAGTCTGTAGCAAAACAGTAAGAATATAAGTTAAACAAGATTCAGCCATCTTACTCCCACTTCTTTACACTTAGAGCGCAAAATATATAGATGCATTGGAACTAGCACACAAATACCCACAAAATATGTAGTTCTACAATAGCCTATAACCCGACGACGCAGCAAATGAGCCCGACGTTACAGAGGGGGAATGTGATGATTAATGGGAATATAATTTCGTTTTTAAAGCCAAGCTGTATGTATATTTTGTTGGTTTACTTTAAATAAAATAATATTATAGCAAACTGCACTTTTATTGTGAAATATTTTTCACAGAGGTAGACAGACTATTTGATGCAAGAAAGAGGTGGCTCCAACATTCCAACATATGCCGCGTCATATGGGAAATATATTTTTAAGTGAAAATACTGTCTTAATAGGTAGGAACAATTAAGAAAATTGATCAAATCTTCACACAATTTGGAATTTACAAGCGTTTTTTACGGCTTTCTGCAAAATTGAATAATTGGAGCTACCTCCTTTTTACAGCAAACCCTTTTTTTCTCTGTAAAAACATGTTATCTGTTCTGTTATATGTATGAGATAAATATCTTGCATATATGCGTCTGCTGGTGGGTTAATATAATGTTGGAGTAATTCCACTTTTTTTTTTTCCAGATTTTCGGTATGATCTTTTCCGTCTGCCTGTGTAAAGAGATCTGAGAAATATAAGTCCAGGCGTGTCCGCGTAACCAGCACATCTGTTCCTCTACTCAAAAAGTCAGCTCATCTCAGAAATACTTGACACATTCCTTTCTCCTCTCTCCAAACGCATCGCCCTAGACCGCTTTCCTTTCTAACCCTGTGATCTTTGCGCTATTGCCGCAAACTCTGCTCTGATATTGACGAACACTCTGGTGGGAACGGAATTATTGCATGAAAAAATTTTGTTTTTGCTCGCCAACTCTGTTCTGTATCTTAGTTGGTTGTAATATCGTTATTAATGATGTATTCACTCAGTCATAAAAATATGGCAAGACATTAACTAATTTTGAAATGCCCCAGAATCTCATTCATTGGAGGTTAGATAAAGAAGGATTAGAACTAAGTACAAGCATTGCCCTGTTGAAAAATTCGCGCCATTTTCGCCAAACGTTCAATTGTTTCTAAATTATCAAATCTGGCAAGTAATAGCTACACAATTAAAATTTGGTGACAGTACCTTTTGTTTAGAGTCTTGATTGAAAAATGTTGCCAACTTTTGACAAAATTAGTTTTATTTTAAAACTTAATATGTAATTATGTAACATTTTTATTATTAACATTACGTAACATTACATATTATGTAATTTTTTTTGTCAACTTGTGACTGATCTTTTCATTTAGCTTTCATTTTCTGAATTTTGATATAAATATTTACAATTGCATCTAATTTCCATTGATTCTATGAAGGTTATTAAAACAAGAATAGACTCAAGTTTTGTTACTAATAAATAAATATAAAGAGAACATTCAGTATTATTATTCCGTAGCATTATTAAAAAATCGCACAATATTGTGAAATAATTCTGACCACTTAGATTTTTTTATTGGCCAACGTACTATGAAGGTACAAAAATATCTTTCTTAAAAATAAGTATTTACTACATATTCTTAAGTGCTTGCTGGCAAAACTGATGATGAGATCTGTATAAAAATATAACTGATAAAAATTAGAAAAACTCGACGTTAAAAAAATGATAAAGAATAATTGATTTTCTGAAAAGTAGTCTCTGTTTGCAGGAGAATCTTTTGAAACTTGAATCTCAAGGGAATTGTGTTTTAAAGATTGTGAAATTGAAAACTGTACGATAAACAAATCAAAATCCAAAATAATTTATCCTACAGTTAGCTTTTATTGTTCCAAATAAAGAAGGCAAAGAATTGTTTCTTATAATGAATATCATAAAAAAAAAGGATTGTTCAAATAGTTACCTCTTCGTCTGGATGAAGGAGCTTCGAGTTTCAAAAAGGAAAAAGTTTTGAGACGCGAACACATTGATCTTGCATCTTTGACTTGGGCATCTCTTGAGTTGCTCATAGTCATGTTTGAAACTTTGCAATTGCTCGAAATCGGTCAGAAATCATGTTTGGGACTTTGCAATCGGTAGAAATCGGGCAGAAGTCGTATTTGAGATTTTGCAATCGGTCGGAAACGGCCAAAAGTCATGTGGGGACTTTGCATTTGGTCAGAATCGGCTTGGGATTGAAATCATGTTTGGGATTTTGTAATCGGTCGGAAGTCATATTTGAGATTTTACAATCGGTTGGAAACGGCCAGAAATTGTGGGGACTTTGCAATCGGTCGGAATCGGCCAGAAGTCATGTTTGGGACATTGCAATCGGCCAGAAGACATGTTTAGAACTTTGCAATCGGCCAGAAGTCATGTTTGGGACTTTGCAACCGGCCAGAAGTTGTGTTTGGGACTTTGCAATCGGCCAGATTTATATTTGGGATTTTGCAATCCACCAGGAATCATGAGGGGACTTTGCAATTGGTCGGAAGTCATATTTGGGACTTTGCAATCGGTCAGAAGTTATATTTGGGACTTTGCAATCGGCCAGAAGTAATGTTTGGGATTTTGCAGTCGCTCGGAATCGGACAGAAATCATGTTTGGGACTTTGCAGTCGATTGGAATCGGCCTAATAAGAAATATGATATCCTTAAGAAATATGATATGCACTTAAGAAATATGATATCCCTTCGTTGTGGCTGAAAGTCATTTCCAAGACACACTTATTTGCTCAAATATTTTGTATATATTGGTATAATTAAAAGTGTGTAAAACACAACTATTGAAAGCAAGCTATGTATATACATATGCATATAATATTGAACCACAAAATTATTAAACCATAAAAATAAAAGAAGAAAAGTAAATAGTGTCTGAAAATTTTAAATTAAGAAAAATATATATTAGTAAATTTGCAATATATATATATGTTTATAACATTGTTCCCTTCACCAATAGTTATTTATGATTGCAAATAAAAATTCCAAGATAGTTCTTAAAATATATTTAAGTAAAAAAATTATTTCGTTACAATGTTGTACATTCAAATGTTATAATGTAAGTTTATAGTATAATCTCGCGTTGCTGCTACTTTTATGAAAACTGAATCTTCTATCAATGAAAATATTTAAAAGAGGATTTTTTAAAATGAACGCCATGTAAAATATAAACATAAATTATAAGCCTTTAAAAAGTTGTAAATGATATCTTATGGTTTATCTACACATTAGATAAAGATGTTTTTTAATCAATGAGATTTTATGCTACCAATTTGTATTCGGTCAAAATCAGCTGCAGAATGTTGTGCAAATTACCTAAGGACTTGCCTGGACGGACGTTGAATATTGTAGTTGAGTCAATAATAGCTTCATTACAAATTTTGTTTGTAATTATGCGTTCTTACTTGTATGAAGCTCATCTTGCTGTCTGTGCTATGCTAATCTATTGTTCCGTGTGCAATTTCATTAGACTCAGGACCAGGGAGTTAATTTCTGTAAAACAATTTTTATGTTTTTACTTGAAGTTGAAAATTTCTTAGCTTATTTTACTTCACAATTTTTTTTCCGTTCAGAATAATGGTTTAAGGCTGATAGGTGAAAAAATGTCATCCTTTTTAAAACCATTTTCAAAACTCTTTAATATATCTTTGGTATTTGTACAGCCATTTGTTGAAAAATAATTGATAAGGTATTTAATGACTCTAGCACTTTTTTCTAAGAATATGGGGAAAAGACATTAATTTCTCTCTCAATCGACGCAATTCCAACAAAAGAGAAGATTAAAAATTATTTTCAAAAAGATTGAGTCATAATTTGCTTACCTGTGATTTACTAAGTAATTGGCCCGAGAAATATTTTACGCTGCAAGTTCCGAGTGTACAAAAATGTGCAAATACAACTGAAATGCACATTCGCCAAGGTTAACACATGATTAGAACAGAAAACTTTTAGCAAATGATAATTTGACTATCGTATGGCTTTAGAAACGAGCTAACTTTTTTTCAGATTTCCTATATATAAGAATACATAATCTTCATTAGGATCAAGACAGACATAAAAATTTGGGCGAAAGAAAACAAATAATTTGAGTGATTCTCTAATGTCCTTTCGCTAGCGGGAAAAAAAATCAGCAGGAGTGTTATTCTCAATTTTCTCGCATATTAACGTAATATGGCGTGTTTTTTTACTAATATAATGAAAAAAAAAATTTGAATACGCATTTTGGACATATTTTCCAATGATTTTACCCAAAATTTGATGTGGATTGCATGTGGATTTGATGTGGATTGGAAACAGCCAGAAATCATGTGGGGACTTTGCAATCGGTCGGAATCGGCCAGAAGTCATGTTTGGGACTTTGCAATCGGCCAGAAGTCATGTTTGGGACTTTGCAATCGGCCAGAAGTTGTGTTTGGGACTTTTGGTTGCATTGATGATAAGATTACTAATCAAATTTAATCTATTCGAGATGTTATGACTTCAAACAATCGATTTCACATGCACGAGAATTGATTGGTTATCGAACCTTTTATGAAATTTTATACAAAATATGAAATAAGTCTGCAATTCTGATGATAAAAAAATAAACCCTTAATATTTCATCCGTCATACTTTCCATTGAGTTACCAATTGAGATACACAGATATATGACAGCTTTCCTGTAGATGGATTTTGTCTAAAATTTGACAGAAATCAACAATTGTGGTATTGAAACCGCATATGAAATTTCATCAGCCCACATTGTTGCATTTTTTCTGTTTTTCTTGTTCATAGTCGGACAGACATAATTCCCAAGTTTTTCGAACTCGGTTCTAAACCAGTAGCGAAATCTCAAGCTCAGACTTTCTGACTATGAAAATACTTTGAATTCGGAAAAAAAAAAAAAAAAAAAAAAAAGGATGCTCCTTTTTTTTTCTGGGCCAATTACTTATTGAAATAGAAAGCATTAAAAACAATTTTTCAAAAAAAAAATCGATATTTTTTAATAATTACAACTTTATAAGACATTTAGGCTTAAAATATATAATTTCTTATCACTTAGAACAAATTTTAAGTGATATTTTTTAGTAAAACATACATTGAAGCATACGACTCGATAACATCTATTTAGAAAAGAGTATTTTAGTTAGTTTCAATTTGTACACGGCTTATGTAAATACACAAATGCTTTTAAATGAAAAGGTGTTTAAATTTATCGAATAATTAACTGCAGCATTCATTCCCAGAGAACAATTTTTTAAGCACGAATTCAGCAAATGTACAAGATTTCGACACTGGGCATAAAATCGATTCTTCGTGGTTTGAATTTATTCTCGATAATTCATATTGTGGCATCAGTACGTTCTTAGTACTAAAGAGGTTCCATCATTTAGATTGTGAAGTTTCACCTGCAAAGCATTAACTTCAATTTCTCATCTCTGTGTTAGATTTATTAGTAAAAGAGCTCAAGTAAGGCTGTTTTAGATTGATTATATACGGCTTTCTATACCTTGCATTGTCTTTGTATGATAATAATGAATGGTGGTTGTAAATACTTTTGCAAAAGCAGAAAAAAAAATCTATTCCGAATAATGCTCATCAAAATTAGCTCAACTATTTTTCTGTGCCTACGCGAACTTAATATCTTTATCTTGAAAGATAAATTGTTATTATAAAAAGATTTAATCTTTTCAACAATATCCGTAAAATTTTCGTACTTATTTTGAAAGTTTGTATGTTTTCGAGAACATTATATTTCGCCTTGATAACAAACTTGGTGGACGTTTATTCACTTATGGATTATTACATATAATAATTAAATGAACTTGCATTTTTATGAGGAAGTTCAAATTTGTCCCTTCTTTCCAGGTTAAGAAAAAAAAAATGTTTCTGCTACAACAAACTGGAATCAAAGAAATAAATTTCAAACATTGTCTCTGAGTTATCGGTATTTAAATAAAAAAGACTAAATCACTAAAACTTGAATGACTGACCCCCACAAATGCAAAAGCGGAATCTGTGATTTCTAAAAAAAAAAAAAAAAAAAAAATCCATAGAGGAAGACCTAACTTTAAATCAAAAGACCCGCAATCAAAAAAAAAAAAAAAAAAAAGCCTTACTCCACTTGAATTAGCTGTATGGCAGCCGAGAACACAGTAACTTTTAATTTGAATTTTCATCCTCGTACTCGTGCAGCACCAAGACGCCACATGTGACTAAACTAAAACAGATTATTTTAAAACAATTCCAGAAATTGTGAACTCTTACAAAAGTTTCCGAATGCCTGCAAACTTTCAGGAAAATGTGTTCGAACGATTTATGTTGGAGAACACATTCATAACCATAGGTAAATTAAACATTTTTTTATGTCTATTTACTGTGAAGTATGTCTATTGCCATGGTTAAATAAAACAATAAAAATTGGCTTCTAACAAATCGGTGAATAAATATCAAGAGATAAAACGATATTCATCGATGTTTGCTAAGAGCAGTTTTTTGTTTCTACTACTTCAATGAAAAGAACCAAATATTTGTGATATTTCATTTGATATGTCATGCACTTGGAAATAATCTAGTGCAATATCAATGCCAAATAAGTACAAATTTAACCACAATAACCGCATTTTATATTAAGATATAATGATGTATTCGAATTCAATAAGAATATTTTTAATAATTTGGAAAGTATTTTTGAATTTTAAGCCTCAGAAACAGTCTTTCAGATAATAAAATTCGTTTAATTTTATAAACAGAAGTTAGAACCAAAATGTTCTTCAGGATTTTTAATGCAATTTAAGAGAAAAAATAAACTAATAATATTATACTATGCCTTTACAAATTTTTTTCAATATTTTCTTGCTATATAATTTGTTATTCACTGAAGAATATTTATAAACTACATCCAAAAATAAATCATGCAGCTTTTGGAAACAAAAAAAAATTTACTATTGCATGTTTGATAACAGATGTATATAATGTAAATTATTTTTGTGTTGTTGGATAAACTCCTACAAAAAATAGTCTGTCTGTACAGATAATAAGTATTGCTTGATGTCTGTAAGACAGTATATTTAAAAATGTGATGCATGTTATATTGGAATAATAATTGGAAATCCATATGTGATATTACAAATATGCTAATCATGTTTGGAAAATTTTATAATTGTTGCCATGTTTCATTATGCATCAAATCAAAGCAGGAGTTTATTTCCTAAATTATTTCTCAATAATCTTATAAATCAATTTTTATATCATCAAGCAAATCTCATTAGACCAATATATAATAATTCTTAAATTATTTGTTCTGAAACTGAACAAATTCATTCTTTTTTTTCTGCAGGAATTTCCATAAATTGTTCAGTTTCACATCCTAGATATAATTTATGATTGCTTTGCACTTAAAATACATATGGAATATCAATGTGGCTGATAAACTTATCTAGTCCTGTCACCATAAATAGTGAACTTGATGCATTAAAATATGGTGTTTAGAGCTTGCCCATATTTCTTGTAAAATTTTGGACAAGTTTACAAATTCGAAACTACTTTCTAGTTGAATACTTAATCTGCAATATCATAAGTAATTTGCTCCTTCAGTGCTCATATATATTGATTTCTCTAATTATTCAAATATTATCATTTAAACTTGTATATATATATATAATAAACAGTAACTCAGTGGATGAAGCTTTTCTTTTTTAGATTACACTGTGATCTTGACTAACTTAAATGAATAATTCTATGCAAGTTGTTTCGCAAATTGTAAGTGATGTACTTAAATTTTTTTCACTGTATTCATATACACAGTATATTAAAAAGATTTTGATTGCAATGTAATTATTCAATGTCACTATGCGTCAGAAAATGTTGAAGTACAATTTCTATCACTATAAATAAATCATTCCTTCAACATGTTTTTGAGTTATGTTATTTGTCTGCATTTATAATATATCGACAAAAAAAGGGGACGGGATATAATAAGTATATAGTTATGTATTTATTCTTACAATAGAAATCAAACCAGATATAATTTAAAAAAAGAAAACATCAATCTTACTAATTTATAAGCAGGCTCTCAACATCAAATTCATAAATAAAATTAAACCAAGAGTTCTGTGGCAAAACATGTTGAAATGCTAGTAATGCTTTTAAATAACAAATAATTGTTTAAATTCAAAACTTTTTTTATTTTAGTCATAATTGCTAATAATAATCCATTTTATGATAATTTTTATTATACCAATGCCATCTATTTGGATATTTAGTAGATTTTTTTCAAGTATCAAATATCTTTTTGCCATTTTTAAAAATATCTCAAAAGAGCTGCAGAGTGTTATTTATTTATTTATTAGGACCATTGGAGAATAGATTCTGGAAAATTCATTTATAATTTCTTCTCACTCAAATCAGTGGACTACAACTAACTGAATAGAAATTAACTAACTGAATACTACATGTTTAGGTTCACTGTTAGTATAAATATAGTAAAATGATCCTATTCACTCACAAGAAGCATAATTTTAATTAGCTATTAAATATTCTGTAATGGGACACAATTAGTAGAATATAAGATAAGTATTTTTTGTTTACAGTCTAGCATATTATATTAGTAAAATGATGACTTCCAGAATTTGACATCTTTATGCTTTGCAATTTTGCTTGCATGTCCATGCAACACATTTTGCAAATTATATTATAAATTAAATAAGCAAGGAAAATTAAATCCAGCATGTGGTCTTTACATCCAAATAGACCTCAAATTCTGAAAGAAATTTGTCAGCAGAAGTTTTCCATTTGTGAGAATGGGTATGAAAAATTGAATGAAAATTAATATATCAGTTTATCATCACAATTGTAAATATATATCAAATTATAAATTCAACCCACTAACAGGTGGACAGTCTGCATACCTACATGCAGATATTAACTGAAAAATGAAATAACTAAAATTGATCTGTAACTTAATCACCATATTTGTAAATCAGTATCAAATTTTGGATCCAAAAGATGTCCAAACTGTATAAATCTCCGACCCATTCTGTGTTAGCATATGAGCAGACCAAGGGAACATCACTTGTGGGAGTTCAGTCCAATCTGTAAGTAATATTTTCCATGCTTGTAAGTTTTCTATATTTAGATTCCTCATGTTTCTATAACAATATGCCATTCTTTTTATATAACTCATGTCGTATAAAAACTATTTTAAATGAGTTGACAGATAAAGCTTTCATGATAATAAATGACAAATATGCATTAGGAGTACTCATAAAAGAATGGAATTGTGTTTATCGTTCCTTATTATCACAGTGGAATGTAATATCTAATTATCACTTTGTAAATTATTTTTTACTTTTAAAAAATAGTATACAATTTCACATTACTTTACACTTAAAGCAAAAATATACTTAATAATTCTTCTCCAGCCCTATTAGTAGCCAATTATGGGGGTAGGGGATTTTGAGGATTATTTGTATTTTTCCTATTCAAAAATGAAAATGAAGTAACTGTGGATTTACTTTAAATAAAAATGTTTGTTGTAGTTATTAAAGATTATTAAAATAAACATTTTAAAAAGATTTACATGATAGTCACATACAATATACTTTCATGTATTTTTATAACAGTATTAATGAAACTGATAATTTATTATTATTTTTTCTAGCAATTTTATTTCAATAACTTACATCCGAACATACAACTAGACAAAAAAGTGCCCAATAACGATAAGAAATTTAATAATTTAACAAAAAATATAGAATATTTTTCTTTAGACGATTTTTTTTCATTAATTTTATATCAATCTGATGGTAATTGAATTGTCTTATTAAAACTGACAGAATAGGCAAATAAAATTCTTTTGAAATTATTTTAAGGTTTAGTTACTTTTAAATACATCATTTTATAACTCTGAATGACAAAGAGAATGAGATTTTATATAAAAGATTTTTTGCCAAAGATTTGTAGAAAACTTCTAAATATATTTTTTTATTTTCTTAAGAAAGATACAGCTATCTCACAAAAATCATATAACAAAATTGTACCAAAATCCGATTTTAAAATATCCAGCATGGTTATGTACAGTATTATTTATTTTTTGGCCATTTTGGCTTATGGTCATTTCCAGATCCTTGTGCAAATGTAGCTTGCTTAGAATTCTTTCTCTTCCTACCAAAATAACCTTTTCCAGCCTAAAACAATAAAAAAGTGCTGTATAAAGATAATTCTATTATTATAATATAATTATTTATGATTTATTTTTTTCATATTAAGTAAATAAAATCTCTCACTATAAAGCATTATATAAGTAATTTTAAACCTTTGAATTTGAAAAAGTAATTCGATGTATAACTATTCACCTGATAAAGATTTGTTTATTACTCTGAAAAATAAATACACATAATTGTTTTAAGTCAAATTTCATTGAAAAATAAAATGTTAAAATGATGCACCGTCTTGAATGAACGGTGAGTGAGAGGTACCATCTGAGTGCAAAGGGTTAAATTGAAATAAGATAAAAATTATATAAAGCCCGAATGTTTTCTTTTGAAAATCCACATAGAATAATTTTAATTCAAACTATTTTATAAGGCTGAAATTTTTTTTTTAAAAATGAGTAACATTCTCAGAAATGTGTGTGTATATATGCAAAATATCTTGTTATAAATATCTGCATACTACATTAAGCCCTTTAATTTTCAGAGAATGAAAATTAAAAATTATATCTTATTGAAAGTTTTGGAGAAACGATTTCTATTTAATACTGAAATTGATATATAAAGATTACAATTGTATTTGGTGGCGATTCTTTTTTTTTTTCAAGTAAAAGGCCTTTGAAATTTTACGACAAATTAAATGACTATGATATGTAGCTTTTAAAAACACTGCCTGCTTTGTTTGAAAATACATGAGCATTTATATTTATTTATCTTCTAATTTTGTATAACTAAAATATTCTTGTAATCTAATATTCCAATTAAATTGACTTTAGTTTCAAATTAATAAAAAATTGTAAACAAATTTTTTATAGCTGGATGTTTGTTTCACTATTTGTCAAGGTCACACAAAAAACCCAGACAGCAGCACAGTTGGTAATGTTGGAGAGATTCCAAATCAAATTAATACTGAATACTTAATCTTTTACTATGGTATTAATCAGCCAGAACTTATTTGTGTTTTTTCATGCAACAGTTTTATTATGTTGATTGAAAATAACAGGAGTTAATACTGCAGTTTGAACAGACATTACAGAAATGCAATAACTTTAAAAGAGCTCATACAGCCCTATTGTAGTTATTTGGAGTAAATTAAATGGCCATCTTCAGCACAATATGAAAATACAAAAAAAAAAAAAAAAATTAATACAACAGCTGTCTTTTAGGAGGTATATTAAGAGTGGAGGTAAATGAATCTTGCAACATTATTGTACCCACCAAAGAGGAAACCAATCACCATACTAAAAGCTGCTCAGTATCATTTTTAGGGCATAGATAAAGAAGAGATAACCATAAGCAACTACATCAAGCTGCCTAAAAGCACAAAGAAATTCTGAATGATTAGAATACAGTGACAACATAGGTTGGTTAAGTCCTAAGGGTCATCACCAGCAACAGTACTTCCCTTTTTATAGGTGGCACACAGCCCCACTACATTTCTGTATCCAACAAAGTACTAAGAACTAACCATCATATTAATAGTTTCTCATTCCTATATCTGAAGTGCACCTTTGTAGAGGAAGTATAAATTGAAATACAGTTAAACAAAAGTTCAGCGTTAAGTAAGGACATATTGCTTTTTATGAAATGGCATGCTTTAGACTTTGAAAACATTTATCTGTAAGGAAATAATTTATAATAACCAACTTTTTTTTTATTTTTATAAGATTCATTTAAAGTGCTTAACATTTTACATTAAGCTAGGCAAAGTTTGTAAGTTGAATAATTTCTCCTGTTTATTTTGAAATATATAGATAAGAAGACATTAGTTAGAGACTTTGATGCTGTTAAGGCAAAAATAAAAAATTCAAATAAAGAAATACCAATCTCAAAATAAATGCAGCAATTTTAAAAACTATGCTATATTACTATTTTAAAAACTTCATGATTGATAAATTAAATATTTAATTTTTGAAAAATGAGATTAATTTGAACAATAATTACCGAATAAAATCCCAAAATATAAGTATTCAAAGTTTTTTTAAAGGCGAGATATTTTTATAATTAATTATAGAACAATTCTGGAAAATTCTCTTAAAAATATTTAATTATGAGTGTATAAGATATAGATATGTTTAATTAATAAAAAGAATTCTTTAGAAATATAAATGTTGTGCCAGTCAAATCATATAGATGCCTCATTTTAACATTGCAATAAAAATTCAAATTAACAGACAAAAAAAATGAATTAATTATTTGATTGCAGTGAATCACGAAATGTTTAGATTTAACACATGGTATAAGATATTTTAAATAAAAATTATTTCTCATCATCCCACACAGACATTTCTTAACTATGCCTAGGATTTGATAAAAATTTTCAATTAGGTGAATGCGAAGAAATTATATGTGAAATATATATATATAAAAGGAGAAAGAAAAAAAAGACAAAAATTTCACCTCTTTTTTTCCTTTAGGTGTTTTGTGTTTTGGCTTTTTCTTTCCTATAATAAAAAGACAATTTCATTAAAATAAAATAAAAATCAGTGAATGCAATTGTGATAAAATGATATTTAGGAACATTTTTAAAAGTTAAACTAGGAAAATAAAATATAATAGATACCACAGAAATTAAGGGTAAGAATTTAATGGTAATTAATTACTATTCATTTAATGGTATTACTCATAACAAACTCATTCAAATTAGTGAAAGGTAAAATTCCATAATCTAATTTCTCATTTAATAGGAAGCAAATGGAATCTATTTAAAATAGTGCAGCAATTTATAGAGATGCTAACAAAATGTTTCATTCTGAAGAATGAATATGTATCTCTTTATTAAATCATGACAAAAATTGTTAGATATATAAAAATGTTAACCTCAATAAGGAACAGAATACCGATGACTACCATGTAGTTTTATGAATAAATAAAATTTAGTAGAATTACTGGAGTCTGATTCGAGCGTTTATATCAAAAACAACAAGTTACAAACATGACAAAAAATCAGGGTCATGAAAAACAAACATTATATGTGATATAAACATGTTATTTAATTTTTATTTTAAAAATAGCCTTGTAATTTTGATAGAAACACCTAAACATCTAGAGAAATTCAGATGACAATTTTAAATTATTTATAAATGGGAGGAAAAAAAAAAGTAATTTTCAAATTATTGAGAACAGGATGACTATTTTTCAATTATGGGAATATGGTATAAGGGGGGGGGGAGACCCTCCCTAAAGATGGGAAAAAGTCAAGATAAAAATCAAGAGAAGAGGATGGCTTGAAGGTGAGGATATTTTAAAAAAAATCAGAAAAGATCGCCAAATTGTAATATTTGTGTATGTAGGCCATAGAAAACTTATAGTACAATTAATGCAATATAATTAAAATAGATAGTAAATGTATTAATCAGGAAAAATGATTCCCGATTTTTAAAAAAATCTTATAAGCACTTGTCACCTTTTTAAAAAGCAAAGAAGTGGAGGCTTTAGGAATGACACGTTAGATTTAAAAAAAAAAATGAATGTGGACTGCAGGAAAAAAAAATGACCACTCGGTTTACTCAGAAAAAACAAACAAAAAACCTAGGGTTTGTTTCAAAATAAGTCAAAACATGAATGAATTTCACAAAGTAAGATTTAAGTTTGTTCTAGAGTAGAGAGGAAATGTTCAAGATAACAGAGTTGTCAGGTCCACATGAAGAAAAGCTCAAAATTGCAAAAATTGACATTGATATTTTTTTCTCATAGCTATTCAAATGGAACAAATCTTTCTTAACAGCAATGGAAAGATAGGAAAGTTAATGATTAAAAAATTTTAAACTACTACAATCATACTAGTTCCCATGACAATAAACAGAACCCGAAAAAAAATCTTACCTGAAAACTGACTAAAATCTGATTTGCTATAATCATATGGTGTGAAACTTTCATCATCCATTGTTGTGACTTCAGGTGTGCGAGATTTTTTACTCGGTGGAAATTTTTCTTTCGGTGTAACCACAAGTGACACATCCGACTCATGTTTGCGCTTTTTATTCTTTTTCTTTGAAAGAAATAGGAATTTAATACGAAATACAAAATACAATCATAAAAATAACAATATAAATGATGAGAATAATATGCAATGTTAGAAATCATTTACACTGTTCAGCTTCAATGAAAAAGTCCAGCTTCTATGATAAACCATATTGCCTGCAGTGTACTGGTCCGATTATATAGATCTTTCTAATGTTTACTGAAAGGCTACTATTCTGAAGGGAGTACACTTTTCTACAGGATTATTACAAGTGAAAAGATCAAGTAAAATATTGAGTCAGAAAAAAAAAAATTATTTAGATTCAAAATAATCATATTTGGCAATAAAAAAAAACCCTCAATTTTTTAAGGAAAAGTTACAAAGCAAATAAGGGTCTTCGGCAGGGGAAATTATTCAAAAATAAAGTGTAGATAATTTTTTACTAGTCCACATATATCCTGAATGAAGGAAAAGGAAGGTATATTTCTATTTATGTAATACTTTTTTTTCAGATTATATCAATTAAAATTTTTATGATTAGATGATTTTATGTGTGTAAAATAGAAAACTTATAAAATAACAAACAAAACTACTTAAATTTCAAGGAATTTCAGAGTGCATTTACTGATTTTATTTTCTATCGTACAGAAGTACGATTCAGTTACATGTAAAACTTTAACATCCAGCAGAAGTTATAAACATAATTTTATGTATTCCAAATAATACATTCATATTATGTCTTAAAATACTTGTCATTTCCTTTATAATATAAACTAACAATTTATGCAAAACTTATTCTTAATTTGAAAATTTCACTACTATCAATTTAGCATTAAATATTATAAGGGTAGAAGTATGACAAGAACAAAGCATCAAAATACATTTACCTTTTTTCTTAAAGGAGTTGATTGTGTCTCGTTGAAAGATGCCTCAGCTGTTGAAAGTTCACCAGAAATAGATTTTTTTTCACTGGTTTTAGAATTTCTACCCTCATCTTCTGTAGTATTTACAAGTTCATTTTGAACCTATTCAAAATACAAGAATCTTAAAACGTTTAAGGGAAATTCTTTTTCTTTTCTTTCTTGAAAATAATATAGATAGATTAATCTTATTAATTTACCTACTACAACACAAGGACTTGAATGACAACAATATGTGGCCCTGATTTTTATATAAACCAGCAGTTATTATAATTTAGGATTTCAAAATAATAAAAAATAATATTCACAGCAAAAACATTTATTAAAAAGCTCTTCAAAATCACCACATTTTTATTACATATTTATATAAAAAGGAAAATTGTATTTGTAGTCATACTGAAAATGCTGAGATGACAATAGGAACTAATGATGAGTAATAATCTAAAATTACTTATAAACAAAAAGATTAATATATTACAGAACAATAGATTATAATTCCTCATCAATATTGTTTCATTCTTAAGAAAAAACTACATCAATGATAAATTAGTACAGTAATAGTTAAATTTTGATTGGCTCTCTTTTCAAGGAGATGCCAGACTATTGATTATACCAATGGCACTTTTTGCACAATGAGGTTCTCCAGATTGAATACTGCAGTCAATTTCAAGAACATATAAACACCTCAGTATTTGGGTGTGCAAATATTTCAAACTTTTTTTTAGCAGACTTGATTGGTATGTACTGGTTGAATAAGCATTGTTGACCTTCCAATTTTTTATCCAACTTCTTTGTAATTAACAACAACAACAAAATCAAGAAACTTTCTACATGGAGATACGTTACAAGTTTTTATTTCTAGCATGCACATTTAAAAAAAATAAAATCTACTGAAAATAATGAGGAACTTTATTTATTATTGCTATGCCTAGTGAAATCTCCATCTATATGCTAACATTTAAAAAAAAATGTCTTTGGATAATTTGAGTTAATGATAATATTTCATTCACCTATTTCACTCATGTTTTGCTTACTATTCCATGTCAAATTTCTGCATTTTACAGCTAAATAAATTATATATGATAAAGGCAAATGATTGGCTGTAGATATAGTCACAGTTTTTTGTAAACTGTAAAATTTCCCCTAGAATATTCTTAGAAAAAGTCTCAAAAACTTGCCTTTCAAAGGAGATATTTTTAATTTGTACATTTCCAAAGTTCTTTAACTTTCAACCCTACATATTCTTTATTTTATAAACAGTTCTAATGAAATAATTAGATTTATTATGATCTAATCTATCTTCAACATCTTAAAGTTCAGTCAGCTTCTGAATTCAATAAATGGTTGCTCTCTTTGATATGCTCCTTTCTATTGCCATATGATGAGTTAATGTTATTTCAGGTCTTCTCTGCATCAGTTAGTTCTTGTAAAACAAACAAGTACCATTTAGAAGCACATCTAATTCTCTCTTGAGGCTGAAACACAATGGCACAGGTATTAAAAACAATTTTTTGCTAATTAATTGATGATAAGGGAAGATATGACCCGTGTTCCAATTTGCTGATATTGACTGCATTTGCTTTTTTTTTTTTTAATCTGACACACTTTATATAGCATTAAAAACGACTTTATTTGGAAATTATTAATAGAATTTAGAATGAATATCAACATTTTTTAACAAGTCCCTGAATATATCTTAACAAAATTTCACAATAATATACAATAAACATATTTTTAATCAGCCTGTCAACAAAAGCTTACTAAATTTAAAGAAATCCAAAATTAATATTCATTACCATTTGATTTTTAACAATAATAAGAAAATATTTTAGATTAAAAAATAAAAACTTGTGAACATAGTAGAAATAAATTTAGTAATTAATTTCTCTATTAAGCTCCAGATCATATTATATATATAAGATTTCTACAGCTACTAGGTCTCTGCTCTCTCCATCAATTTAAAAAGATGAGAATTCTTAATAGGTCGAGATACTGTACAAAATTTTGTGACCAAACTCAAAATTTATAACCACCCTTACAAGTATTTTATATTCATTGATTACAATAAAACAATAATCTAAGCAACAAAGGGAATTATAGTACATTTAAAAAGGGAGAAAAAGAAAAGAAACTTACTGTCACTTCAGAATTGTTATCTTCCTTTTCTGCAATTTTTTCAGTTTCTGTGTTTTTGGCTGAAGAGTCTTTACACTGTATTTTCTCAGTTATTTTATACTAAACATTTAAAGAAGGTTTTTTTTTTTAAATAATGCAAACATATTTAATGGAAGTTGATCATAAAAAATTATTAGCAATGATTTAAATTTTAAAACTTTATTATTAAACAATTACTGATATACACATAATTTGAATTAAAAGCAAAATTTTGTTATTTAATTAATACTAAAAATAAAATAATATTTAATAGCAAAATATTTTTTGTACTCTTATTTTATAATTTTAAAATAAATATAAGAATATGAATTTATTTATGCATCTAATTTATTTATGAATTAATTTTTGTTTATTCAAAAAACACAATTAAAAGTGAGAAAATGACATTAACAGATTCTGTAAAGTCACTTAATAGAATCTTTTCATAAGAATCTACTACCATTAGAGAAAAGTTTCACAATGAGATTATCTTTCACCCACAATCAGAATAGAATCAGATATATTTTCAACTCAAGTAGATTTAAAAAACTAAATGAAATTTTATTTTGATACTTTCAGCTATTATATGGAAAAACTTTCATTATCATATTTTATTTTACTTCCATTTTAAATAAATTTAATTCTACCTTTTACTTTATTAATAAGTAGATAAATATACCATTGGTTTTTAATTATATTTTTATTAGAATATTGCTATTTTCTTAGGCGTTCTATCTTTAAGGAATTCAATTTTCAAATATAATTAATTCGAGTAAATTGAACTTAAAATTGAGAGATATATGTACATGACATACAGACAGTAATACTTTAAAACATGAATGAAAATTTGTATTTATTGCTGAAACAAGCATCAGTATTTAAAAATTCAATTCACTTTAATAATTTTTTTTTAATGTTATAAAATTCTATTAATAAGTAAAATCTTCATATCAATACATATCTTAAAATTTTTTTTTTAAATTCATAATACATTTATATATAAAGCAAAATAATACTCACTCTTTCATAAGGACTAATTAATTGCTTAAGTGAATTTATAACTGTTTCGGGAATTTTTTGCTCCATATTAGAAGATATTTGCTGAAAAAATTTAAAAGAAAAATACTGATACCAGATTTTTTTAAATACTAATGCAATTAATTAAATTATCTAATTTAAAAGAAAAAAACACAAGGACACATTTAAATTGTACAAATTTAGCATAACACATTCAAGTCAATGCAAACATAAAAGTGCAAGAGAACTGAAAATTTGATTGCTTTAAAAATATATTTTTGTTTCTATTCTGATAAATTTGGTTCTCTTCTCTCCCCCCCCCCCAGTTTTAAAAGTTTGGCTTCAAAATATTTTTAAATACCTAGACTTTTAAAATAGATTTGGTGAAAAACTATTCATTTCTAGACTATTTTAAAATAATAAAGTAGGGCATAAAAAAAAGAACTTTTCTAAAAACCTGTCTAGTATGAAGTGTTTCGAAATGAAGACAAGTTTTGCGATATAGCTTCATATGCTTAAAGAACTAAATGCAAATTTGATTTAATATTAAATAATAAAAAGTATGCTAGTAATTGCATATCCAAAGAATATGAAATGAATTTTGATGAAAGAGTTATTGGCTAGATAATGGTCTTTATGTTGCAGAAATTATCAAGCAAAGATAATATATTCTTCAGGAGTGAATATTTGGTTTTTACAAATCCCTAAAATTCTTTCGATTAAAATATATGTTGATACATTACATGGACAAAACGCAAGAGCTTATTCTGAGAATATGGAATAATTCTACAGATGCAAATAGATTTCCTGGAACTATAATTTATGTTTGAAGGTGAAATAAAAAAAAAAATTACAACAATGGATATTTTTCTTTTCGGGTGACCATATTAATAATCTCCAAAGCCAGCAGTCTTCAAGCAGCATCATTACACTCACTCTCACCATGGCTTTGGGAATTACACACAATTAACTGGTTCAGTGGATTCATAGCAGTAATTAATCTGTTTGTTATATTACCTGGTAGCAAATGTTCTGAGCATTTTCAGTCCTAACTTTTATTTATTTACCCTCTCAACTCTTCTCAATGCAAGTACCATAAAATTGAGGTTCATTTGTATTTGACAGTGTTAATTTACTTTATTTTTTAAAAATTAATAATTTTGTTAATTTTTGTTTTTTAAATTAATATTTTGACAAAAAGGACTGTTTATAATGCTTATAAGAAATCTTTTGGAATCCATGTATATATTGTTTCATATGCATTCTGAAAAAACAGTTCAATGCATGAATAATCTCTGAATGTATGTATTAAGTTAATAAATCAATTTGGCAGCATTCAATTTTTTGACATTAAAAACAGTAAAAAGAAATAATCATTTAGCAACCTGAAAAACAGACACTAGGTAAAAAAATTCCACAAGCAGTGTGCGTTTATAAAACAAGTGTAGCAGTCACTTACTTTTGAAGAGTTTTCAAAAAGTACAGAAAGAATAGGTTTCTCCTTTAACAATGAAGATGAAGAATGCTTTTTTGTGATAAGAGGAAGTAAATTCTCAGCATTTCCTGAAATATTCAGATGAAAAAGCAGTTTTTGATAAAAGTTTTCCAATTATGGACGATATAACATGAGGTACACCTTTTCTATAAAATATGGAAACTACAAATAATTTTTTAAAAATTTATAATTTTAAAAATTTGAAAACATATTTTAAAATACAAGTAATTATTAATATGCATTGGATTTTATAATGTACACAGAATTGGAATTTGTGTTTATGTTGCTAAATAGGTGCATGCATAAAATAAATTTTTAAATTTAGTATTGTAGAGTTAGTAAAAATTAAATAGGAACTTACATAGGATGTGTAAAAGGATTATATTTAAATAGTGTTATGTGTTTAATAGTTATATGTTTTTCACTAATTGTTACAAAAATATTATCGTAATGAAAGAACACATTTTATCCCATTTCAATTTACGCAGTAAGTTTTAAACAGTTTACATTTCAAAAATGTTATTAAACTAATGATAGTAAAACTAATGATTTATGTAAAAATTATGTTTAAAATCTTGCATTTCAGCTTCATTTTTTGATTTAATATTATTCTTTAAAAAGTAAAATAATATGTGTGTGTGTGTAAGATTGCATAAAACGAAAATGAATGATCTAAAATGAACTCTCTTTTAAAAAATCATTTGTTAAGGATTTGCTTCTGAATGCAAATACAAAACTTTTCATAAAAATAGTTATTATGATATATTCCTCAAATTCTTTGCAACAAGACAGTACAACCACCAATCAGTAAGGTTACATTTTCATGTACATATGATAAGAATTAAGAAAGTATTACTTTATCAACATTTATTAAAATGCATCTATTTACTTTGATTTTTATTAATGTAATTAATTTATAGGAACCATTTGTCATTTCTGGATTAGATAGTACCAGTGATAACACCATCATAATAAACTGATAGATACAGAACAAATAGAAACAAGTAAAAATACATAAATAAATAAAAATGTAGGCATGTAGATAATTTGGGGAATGTAGAGGACAAATCAATGAATAAATTACTCTAATCAAGCTAATTTTTTTACTTTCAAAATACTGACTACATAGTACAGAAACCATATAAAAATAATTAATGTAAGAAAACTTTGTTTCAAAAAATAATTTCTTTAGGTAATAAATATTGCAAAAGCAAAATTTATACAATAATACATGCCTGACTGGTCAGCTGATTTAACCTTCTTGTCTTCTAAATGATGAATATCATGAGGGCAATGAATAAAACTACTGAGGTCAATTTGATGATTGATTTTCTTTTGAACTTGAGCTTTTTGTTGGAGTTCTAGTTGTTCCAACTGAAAAATTCAAAGCAACATGACAATTTAAAACAAAACATGTATAATAAGAAGCAAATAATATCAATAAAACTTAATACATTTCCCTAAATTAATAAAATTTCTTTTTTGTATTAAATATTCTGGAAAATCCTAACTTAAAACATTAGTGTGCTTAAATTAAAGATAAATAATGCATTAAAAGTTTAAGATTTTTTTAAAGAAACATATTAATATATCAAATCAAAAGAAAACATAACAATACCTGCTAAAATGAATTTCAAAACAATTATGCATGCACAACATTTTTGTGAATTTAAGTCATGCCCCATTTAGAGGATATTTGATCATATGAACATTTCATTATTTCAGAGCTGTAGAGGACATAATGAATTTATCATTATAAATCTGCACAATTTTGTATTTTCTGCCAAAATTCTAAGCATTTAGCATGATTTTGGGGCATGTCTTTTAATATATAAAATATGAAAAATACATTTCTGATATAATAATAAAAATCCTCCATAAAATACATGATAAAAAAAGTTACCTGCTTTAAAGAAGACTCATTTGCCCTCAATATTATAGAATGCAGCTCATTTAATTGTTGTTTCACCAATGGCGGAATAGGATTGCAACACGCTAAGATACCTTGTTGTTCTCTAAAATGAAATATAATATCATTATGTTTTTCCCATTTGTGTATAAAATATATAAATCAATGACAAAATAAAAAAATTATAAAATCAAAAGACTTTTATCCCAGGATCACAATTTATAATTAAAACTTTGGCAATCTTAGCACCAAAAACTGCAATCAAAATACAGGTGTAGCATTATTATTTAATTTAAAAAAATCTATGAAAACATTATAAAATTTTTTTTCTTCTCATCCTATTTTAATACTGAGTAATTTATGACTCAACAGGAAAATCAAATAAAAAGTACATATAATTAAATTAAAGTATTTAATTTGTTAATCCAAGAAATCACACAAATTTTTACTGCCTTAATTATTATGTATCAATGATTAAGTCTTTCTTAATTATTTATTATAATGTGACTATTGTTTCATTAGTTAATAATTTATCATTACAAGAATTAAAAAATGCAATTGTTACATTACTCTAAAATAGAAAGTGAATAAGACCTATTTACATATAACGAAATCATTCATACAAAATCCAGTTATACCTAACAGTAAACATAGCACTACCCTACAGAATTGCATTCTGTAGGGTAGTTGCATTCTATATATATATATATAAAAAAAGTAAGGTAATGAATTTTATGGTGTATTCTATTTCTATTTCACTTTAGAAGTAAATTTTGTACAATAACTCAAAACTCTCAGATTGCAGAAATTTAGGTTACTATAAATTGGGTAAGGGCTGATATTTTTTTTAACTATTATTAATCTAATGAATAAACAAATTAAGGAAAAAAAAACTTATTTAAATCTCTACTAATAATAAAGTGAAATATGTGAGGGCACATGTGCCTATGTTGGCAATCTGTAGATTAGATTGTCTGACATAAAGTACCAAATTTGGCACTAATATACATAGGAGGTTAGAAATATGCACTTTGCAGTGATTCTCTTGAAATTCAAATGAATTAAAAATTAATCTGAATTTTGGTATTTTTGAATATTGGAATTTTGGTAGTGATTCTCTTAAAATTCAAATTAATTAAAAATTAATCTGAATTTTGGTATTTTTCAATAAAAACATACAAAAATAATGAATAAACTAAAATTTTACATTGTCTTAAAATTAAATTTTTTTAAATGATAGCAATTGAATAATCCCTCATTGTTTTACTGAATTTCAGCAATTTTTTAAAAATATTTACAAATGATATTATTGCCCTAAAATTAAAAGTGTTTTCACTGTTTCATCAAATATTTAGTGATTTTTTTTTCCACTGTTGAAAACAAAAGAAGCATTTCATATAATATCTGTGCTGTTTACAAGACAAATACCAATGAAAGACTACAATAACTATGAAAGTTTTAGAAGACTGATTCATTAGATATTTACTTTATAATAGTGATATGTGTCATGGGACTAGTCTACATTAAAAAAGTTTATATATACAATGAACATAATTATTAGTGGAGCCTGTAATAGATTGTTAGCTTTAATAATTATGAACAATGTGGCAAAATCAGGTACATGAAGTTACATATAAATGATGTAACTGAAATTAAATATAATTAATGTTTTTAGCAACCCAGTTGGTTGCCAAAGTCAGCCAGTGTCTAAATATATGTTTTATCCTTTTAAATGCATCTTTTAATACATTGAAAAAAAGATAATTTCTGAAAATTAAAAGGCAGTCCTTCTAAAATCTGATGGTGTGACTGGAAAATTGAGCTTTTGGCAATCACAGTTGAGTACTGTGATCGGTAACACTCTCTATTGTGAGAAGTACTAGTATTAATCACACAAAGTACAATTCTTCACTGTCAGTGATGGCCTCAGAGACACTACCATTTCTGTACCTATCATGGAAGAGAAAACCAGCTTCCTAATATAGCAACTTTTTATCCTCGTATCCGAGGTTCAACTACTTGCTAGTGGAGTTAAAAGTTTATAATTCAAATTAAAAGATTAAGAATTGCTTTTTATTTTAAGAAAAAAATTGGGCAAAAAATTTAGTTATTTTTACCTAGGAAGTGCTTCAGCAATTTGCAACATCATATGATTGGGCAAAATATATCTAAAAAAAAAAGAAATATATACATCAGGAAACAAGTATTTTCCACAGATAATTGCAATTTTATTAAAAAAAAGACTGTCAAAATTTTACAACCCTCTGAATATTATTCTTTAGAAAACAAAAGTCTATAATCTATAATCAAAAAAGCATTTACATTACATACAATGATCTTAACAATCAAATTATAGCATTCAAAGGAAAAGACAAAAATCACAATAAGAAAGCTGGAAGCATATATTATATCCCTCGCTTAATCTCATTTTCAAAATTTGTTAATTGGGTAAAAAAATATATATATATATATTTTTATTAGTGTACTAAAATGTAAAATTTTTTATTTTAATTATTTTTCACTTTTTATTCTTTTATTTATAATTCGTCATTATAAATATTATGACATGCAAATCAATTTTTTCATAAATTCACTATCAAATGTTGAAACTTAAATATAAGAAAAATTTATTTCAATAAATCAATAGTTTAGTTCTAAAAATAATAAAATATTGTATTGTCATTAAGAACAAATGAATGAACAAATGTAAATTTTGAAAAACAAGACATCAATCAAGCAAGTGAAAAATCTTTTGCAAAATTTTATCATTACAAGTTATGAGAGTCAATGAAATACTTCAATATGCATTGAAACTTTTTGGCAATTAAGATTGCGGCTATATATCCCTGCTTGATCTATTAAAGTTAACAAGTCATAAAATCATTCACTTGCAATAAGCAAACTGGTTTTCCTAATCAGATTTCTCCTGTGCAACAAAAGTATAATGGAAATCCACACACTAAATATGTTCCTCATGATAACATTTCCCCTCCTATTCCAGTTACATGTAATTACAGCCAATTCTTTACAAATCATACACCACTTTCTGTTAATTAACTCCTATTGCAAATTACACTTCTATTTGTTATATGTATTTCCACATCTTCTATGCTATAATTTAAATAATAATTTAATAACAGATAAAAACTGAACTTTTATAATTTCAAATAAAAATAAACAGGTTTATGTTTTTAACTTAAAAGTATTTAGCCATAAAGATTTAAAAACAATATCATTAATACAAATTAATATTAATAAAACAGGGACTGGTGGTCAAAATAATAATAATAATTTCTGACATTTTTGCATAAAGGAAGTTATAGAAGCAATAAAAGAAATATTAATAAGTATTTTTTATTTGAATTGTAATGACTTTGAAATTAGCAAAACAAACATGAAAAGGGGGAGAAAAATAAAAGGCAATCATGACACAAAAATAAATGCTGTATCTATTAAGTAAATATATATATATATATATATAAATCAAGGAGATCTGAAAAAACAACAGTAAAATTTACAAAGAAAAAAATGATTAATACGGGAACACCAATGATAAATCTGTAGTAAATAGGATATAATATTCCCCCACCCTTTATTTGTTGGAATGTTACAAGAAAAAAAACATATTGCCAACTTACCCAATACTCTCATCATTTTCTCTAGCAATCCTATCTCGCCACTCAAACAGCTCCTTTAGACAATATAACTGCTTAGCATTGAATATTTTTTTACTTTTATTGTATAATTCAAGGTATTTATCATCATCAAAAAGTGGTTTTTGATATTTCTGAAATAAAAAAATATAAAATTAAATTTATTCAAATAATTCAAACTACCATTTTATTCAAATAATTCAAACAGCAATTCTTTAAACATTTACGGTTTTCAATATGTAGAACAATTATTTTTCAAACAAATTCAACTAAAATTCTTACAAATTTTATTAATTGTGATTTAAATATATTCCCTTTTTCACAGCTATCATGAAAATTATTAATCATGTAAGATGTTTATTACTTATATATTCACTATGCATTCCTTGGGTTTCTTTATTTTGATGCAAGATTTTGATATATTTCAAAAAGACATTTTTTTTTCTTTTCTAATATATTGCAAGAGGATAACATTTTCCATAGCTTGTACAATCGAAATATATCACACACTCTAACATAATAAATGCTTGCTTGTATTCACAGGAAATTATTCCAAATCTTAATAATCATTCATAACTGTTCTTAACAACCAAGTATTTCTATATTATAGATTTTTTTCTTATTATTATTACTAAAATTCAGAAAAATCCAGTGTGTAAGTCAAGTTATCTTTTATGAGGTAACTAAACTGTTATCCTAGTCACAAAAATAACATTTTAAATTCAATTTGGATAAATCATTATCGTTTAAAATAATTTCTGCGTGGAGAGTTATTACATAAAATATGAAACATTTCCACGGAGATAATTTAAAGGTATTTTGTCATATTTGTTTCAAATCCTTAGTCACAATTGAATAACCCAATAAAGTTTAACATAATTCCAAAGAATTCAGGATAAAAATGTGATACAAAAACAAATTTTCAAACTATTTAATTAGTTAAATAAATAGCACATTTTAAAAAGAAATAATTTAAATTTTATTTATATTTCTTAAGATTATTTCATACAATTATAATCTTGGTTTGCCAACACTTTAAATAAAAAAAAAAGTTTAATTTGCTTGTTTTTAGTGGTACATGCATTTAATTTTTAAGAATTGCTGCTTATTTATTTGTTTGCTGCTGAAAATTCTATATGACAAGTAAAGTATTTTAATGTAGATAATGAAATGACTTTCAACCCTTCAAGTATTAGATGCCAAATTTAGTAGTTAAAGTATCACTAATAAAAATATAATACCTCATGGAATGTATGAAATTGACTCAACTGTCCAGAACTGAATAATTTGTACAAAAGATAATTAAATGCAGCAATAGATAAAATTAATAGGCTATATTCCCCTCAATATGGGCAAAGAGAAAATTTCTGGACTAAACAATCCACAAAATTTTTTGTTCAATGAAAATCAATAATATTTCACAATATTTAAGTTATAAATATTCAGAGTTATTAAGTTAGATCAGCAAAATTATTATAATTCTTCAAGCTATAAATTAGATAACTATTCTTAAAAGGATCATAGAATATTTTATATGGTATTATAAAATTATGACTATTAAAAGGGGTTATAATATATGACTAGTAAAAGGAATTACATGAAAGTAAGTATTATATATGAAGACCAGAAATAATTAATGATTATTCTCCATGAATAAAAAAAATGCTACATTGCAATTAACTAAAGCTATATATAAAAAAAAAACTTGAATGAACAAGACATACAAACCTTAGCGCATATAACTTTACTTCTATCAAAAGTTGATTGCAGTAAATTTTTCATGTCATTACCCGCTTTTATTAAATCATTCTTCAAACAATCATATACATACAACAAATAGTGAGTATCCTCTCTGGCATATTTAATCATCTCTGCAGGTAATGGTCTTAAAGAAAATAGAAGTAAAATGTTAAAATTAATGCAGCTTAAACATTTGTAATTAATACCAGGACATTTATAAAAACTTACCTTATTCTCCAATCAGCAAGCTGAAAGCGCTTGTCCATATCAAATTTGCAATAATGCTTTAACAAATAAGCAAGAGATAAGTGTGCAAAATGAAGCACTCGAGCAGCTTGTCCAGTGTCAAATAAGTTAACAATATATATTCCAAAGTCTCTTTGTAACCATAATATATCCATATCAGCTCCGTGGAGTACCTTAAATAAATAAAAAAATCTGATTTAGTAACATATGAAAAAAGAAAATACTTTGAACCATACAATTGCTGTTAATTTATACTCTTGATTTCTTTAAGATAATCCAATGTGAAATTTAAAATGGATCTTTAATCAAAATCAATTTGAAATCAAGCAACTCAATGAAAATTTTCAAAGTATTAAAAAAATTGTCAATACTATAAGATATGTAAATCAAGGAAATGTTATTACCAACTTTACATCAATGATAAAGTAATATATAAAACAAAATTTATATCTCCTTTATTTTTTTTTATATCTTATTTATATATTCTTCCTTTTTCTTCTTTTTTTTACTATTAACTGCCTTTGGCAAAGTCAGCCTGTTTACTGCAAATAGTGGTTACGTTTGATTTCAGTTAAACTACTTAGATGCAATTTCATATCTATGATCCATCAAATTATCAGACATTTAAATCATATTGTTTTAATAGACAAATCATTGCACACTGAATTTTTCTAATAGTCCCATAACATCATACTGTTAGTAAAAATGCAGCTGTGTAGTTCATATTTCTTATAATGTTTGTAGTATCACAAATATATTTTACATTCATCTTGTAATACACAGATATAAAAACAGAATCCAAAAACTCACAATAAAATATTTGGTAAAATAATGAAAAGAGTTTGAATTTCTGGTCAACAATGAAATCTCTTTTTAGAAATTAGGCAAAATTATTAAATTGATATCATTAAAAATATAATATTTTGAATTTTTGAAAGCTGTCAAACCACTTTTGTATAATAATATAATTGTAATTTATTACAAAAAATTCTCAAAATTCAACTTAATTTTTAATCAATTAAAATTATAATTAACTTTTTTTTTGAAATAAAGTATCCATTTCCATTTTCCAAAGTACATATGTGCCAAGTTTGGTAACTTTAGATCAAAGGTCTGTTCAAAATAGAAGCATGATTCATCTTTATTTTTAGTAGAGATACATTCTTCAATAATAACATTTATAGTATTTGAAATTTGAATATAGTATAAGAATTTGAAACCAAAATAAATTTAGAAATGAAACTGACAAATTCTAATGTTGAAAAATTAGCAATCTCATCAATGAAAATAAATAAAAGTAATAGGATAAAAAATAAATAACATAAATAGATTTATACCTTCACTATTTTTGGATTAGCAAACACTTCATTTAATATATACATTTCACTTCTCAGTTCTAAGGTATCTACAATGTAATCTGTCTCTCGAGTAGATATTTGCATCAAACAAGTAAAACCTTGAAAGCTCCGGTAAGAATGATGCTGAAATAGAGGAAGATTTAAACTAATATTCAAGAATAGAAAAAGACATCGAAAAGTTAAATTAATTTACTCGCTTTACCTCTAAATCAACAGCAATTTCTTTCACCTTACACAAATCATCACACATTTTCTTTAACTGCTCTTCTGTCTTGACAATAACAAGTGGAGTTTCATCAAGAGGCTTGGGCAACTGGAAAATTTTAAGTATCAATATATATTATTATTCAATGTCCTCTGTAATGCTAGGCAGAGTTAAAAAATATCTCTGCCTTTTTTGCGTGTTATTATTTAATACAAAATCAAACCTCCTATTTTAGATTCAAGCAACTACAAATGGGTTTCTTATATTTAAATCGAATACTTTATTTGATTGCAAACAAATCTAAGCATGAATAAGTAGCAATGATAAATGAATTGAGAGTTATGATTTTTTTTATTATTTTATATTGATTTTGACTCCAACCTAATTCAAGGTTATTGCTAATATTTTCTTTCAGCATTTTCTTAATTTGGTATTTGGCATTTTTTTATTTTTTTCATCTCTTAATGGATTACTTTTTTCAGTCGGAGTTAACTAATTAGCTTTGATTGGAACTCAAACTGGAATATTATGGATAGAAAAGATTTCACTGCAAGGAAACAAAACCTCTGTTATTATATATTTATATCTAAAACGTACTGCAAATTACAATTTTTCTTTCTTTCTTCCTTAAGCACTCAACTAACATGAGCAATATTTTTTACTAAAATTTTCATTAGTTACTCTATGATAATCAGGTCTGATAATGTTAATAAGATACTAGCTTGCCAGTACAGCACATCTTCTAATTTCTTTTAGCAATATTACTGCATTTAGAAAAGACCAGAAATGCAATCATGGGCTGTGGTGTTTATTTTCCTTTAATGATTATTAATTAGATTTGTTTGTCACTTTATATTTGCAATCCTCGAAATTTTCAGATAGCCCTCAATGATGTATATTTATTTGATTTGAAGATTTCTAAAAGATTATAAGAATAAATATAAGAGGTTATCTCTCATGATGGATTTAATTCCTTAACTTTGTAATAAAAACTTCTTCCAGTTTTTATTTTTTGACTTTTATATGAAGATATTATAATATATGTTGAATAAAAATGTTGTGGACTCTTTATTTCCATTTATAAAAATAAAAGAACATTAAAATAATTTACTTGAGTAAACATCAGTATTTGCATCCATTTTTTTATATAAATCTTAAGGTAAAGCTAAATTTTCAATTTTTTTTTTTATCAAAGTTAATTAGTAATACTAAGATGATTTCATGGTTACAGATCAGCAATCTGATTCTTAGCAATACCAAAAACACTGACAACAGATACTGAATACAGTTTGGTTTTTGAATAATACTTATAAGAATCACAGTTAGTTGCAAATAAGATAGAAAATTAAGAGTATAAAAGGAAATAAAACTGCTGATCAAGTTTTGCATTAGAAAAATCTGTTGCAAGTCTTTCCTATTGCATGTTGCTAAATAAGCAAAATTTAGGAATAATACAATATTTAGCAAAGATACTCTACAAATTGGAATTCATGTTGATATTTTATAATATGATATGTATTTTATAGGAACAAAATCTAAAATACATTATCTGCTAAGAGAATAATGGGAACTAAACAAATGTAGGCAATTTTTATAAAAAAATCTGAATTTTTCAAAAATAATAAAAACTTGATTTAAAAAAAAATATTCAAAGCATGTAAATTGGTAGCAATATTTTAGATACTACATCACATCTGATATAAAAACATAATATTTGGGATTAAAAATAAGCAAATATTTATAAATTATATTTATAATATAAAATAAAATAAAAGTGTTAAATAAAATAAAAAGAAATTATTCTGTTAGATAAAACATATCAAACTCAAACATTCAAAGGGGAAAAAAATAATTACAAAACTGAATGAAGAAAAAATGCAAGACATCTTTTATAGGGAATCTGTTTTTGAAATTTTTGTTTATAAAGAATATTCAATTAAACATATAGAAGAAGAATATTATTAAGAATATTCAATTAAACATATTTTCTTTAAACAGAAAGCAATTTCTTACTGCTGGTTCCACTTCTTGCAAGAACTCTTCATGTGGCTGAAATTTTTCGATTTCCCATTCATATGGGTGGCAAAATCTGAAAAAGAAAATTACATCTTAAATGGAATAAAATAACATTTTTAAGTTCCAGACTTTTAACGAATAAAGAATTAATAAAGGAATAGAATGATGACTGATGCAAATGTTTTTACTTACTCATCTTTATCAGCTTCATATGTTATGGCAAGAGGTTTGATTGAATGAGGTTTTTCTCTAATGATAGGAATAAATGATGAATTAGAATTATCCACTTTATCCTTAAAAGACAACTGAGGTCGAGAAACATTTTTTGCTGTTAAAAGTTTGTAACTCTGAGGACTAGTAGAACAGAATTGCTAGAAAAATAAACAAACCATAACAATTTCATTGATGTTTATTTATAATTTCACACAAAAAATCAAAGAGAAATAATGTTACTGTTTAGAAAATTATAACAGATAAGAACCATAATAAATTTAGTTTAGTTTAGCAAAGTGACAAAATGTAATCATTACTACGACAAATAATGCTAATACATTAAGATTACCTATTACAATGTTAGTTAATAAATACTTCCGAGGTCACAGAAATTAGACTTACCATTAAACTTATGAGTTTTTAAATGTTCTTGGTAAGCTATTTAGTTATTTCTCATTAAAACTCTTAATAAATTCAAAAAAGCTATACAAATATTAATAGACAATACAAATTGTGGTTTCTTACTATCAAATAAATTATCAATGAATTATTGTAATTATTACTTTTGAAAAAGTAATGCGTCAATACCTAATGTTTAAAAAAAGATTGGCTAAATTCTCATAGATGAAAAAAAAAAAAAAAAAAAAAAAAAAGTAATTCATTACATATCATGATCCTAAATTCACATCTATTGCTGTTATCTGAACATATTTGTAACTATGTTTATGCAATACAAATTGTAACTGATTATAAATTTTTTAGCTGGTATTCTTGTCATGTTTACATGATTAGGTTTTCTAATATTAATCATGTCAATCAGCACACTATATAGAGAAATTTCTAGAAATCCTGATTTATAATATTTTGAAGACCATCACGAAAGCACAGCATTGACAATGCATCAGGAAATATAACAATAAAATTGGATTATAATCAAATCTAATTCCACATTTCAAATCTTGCAAGTCAGGGGTGTGTTCAGGATACTTGTTTCTTTTTAATTTTCTAATGAAAACACATAAAAAAATCACATTTAGATGAGGAAATGGATAATTATCTGCTTGCTACAGAAAAATATGAATGCAGAGATAAAAAAAGAAAAGAAAAGGTTGCAATGTACATAAATTGACTAGGAAATGAAGGATTTGAAATCTTTTAACTTGTAATGTTAACTTCCAGAAAATTAAAAGAAATACTTTGTAGTGCTGAACAAATTTGAAGACTATTTATTGTTCCGCATAACAGAACTATGTAGATGAATGCAGTGACTTTTTTCGTACATCCAGAGAGAGGGACAGATGATTCAATGCTATGCAACTCAATTAAAGGTTTTAGAATCAACTTGGTTATTATAGAAAAACTTAATAGCTTATGCTTGGATTCTAAAGATCTTAATACGGTAATTAAAAGAGTGTGATCAAATTCCTTTTAAAATATAATAGATTAGAAAACAAAATAAAGTCAAATTATTTGGAAGAATTTAAAGATAGATTTTGGCATTTCAAGCCAGAAGATTAAGAATTCTAAAATTTACAGTTTTAATACACTATTTAGAAGGTACAAAAAAAAAAAAAAAACTATTTGAAGCAGTTTGTTCAAATATCTTAGAAAAGAAATCAAAAGTTTTTTGGGGAATATTAAAGATGTAAAAGTTTATTTCAATGATCTGCAGATGACATTATCTTGCAGAATAGGATGAAGACACACAAGATATAATTATGATGAATTCAAATTTAAAAACAAAACATGTGAAATAATTTTAAAGGATAAATCACATCCAAAATCTATTTTGTAAAAGATCAGTCAAGTGAAATTTAAAGATGTAACAGAAAACATATCAGGAAATCAAATAATCCTTTTAGAACAGAGGCAAATGCTATGATGATTATTAAGTACTTTCTAAACTGATTCAGGAATATCTGTAAATTCAGAATGTTAACTATATTAAATTAGCAAATTAAATAATATTGTTTACAGAAGTAATTATGATTGTTAACCACCATCTTATTTAAATGATATGTTGTGTGATTAAATAAGGAAGGGGAATATTGCAAAAACTATATTTATAATTGTGCTGTGTGTAATTTAAATTGTAATTGTGATAGTAATAAGCCAAGCCAAGTCATGCTAACATGAATATTTTAATAGTATTCATATCAGTAAACTGCACTACATAAAAAAATTCATATATATTTTGATTTCATAGGATTCTAAAGATAACTATAAAAACACAAAGGACAATCATTTTAGGATTAGATGATATTTTTCAAATTAATTTTTTGACCCATACAAAAGTTTTTTTAAATGAATTTTTGCATAAACTATTTTCATAAACACACAAGCAAAATTTCAAAAGAGCAAGGAAAAAATTAACCTAAAGTTATCTAAAATATTGAAATTCATTATACTCTTAGTGTAGAGGTTTTCACAATTATAATACTTTTAATATATATTTTAAAAGGCTAAGATTTTTTTTTAAGGTACTAACAGTGTACAGCTAAATACAGGTATATATATATGAAAACAAATCATCTGAACTCATTAAATAATAATAAATTAAACTGCAAACAAATATGCTCCATAAAATTAATAAACTACTTTCATTTTTTTAAACAAATAAACTTCCAAAAATTGATAAATTTTTACACCATTTTAAATGGAAAAGGAAATGAAACATTTCTTTACTCTTTTATTCCAACTTGTATTGATAGCACTAGTTGGCTTCACTGCTATAACAAGTTCTTCCTCTGACTTCTTTGGTCCAGAAGCTTCATCCAAATAAATACTCTAAAAATATATAAAAATTTCAGTTTTATAGGCAAAAAATTTAACTAAATGAATTTGCAAGGGAATTTTATTTTAGATGAGATTTATGTTGATTTGAAACTTTAAAATGATTGATAATGCCCATTAGCTCCTTAATTGCCCTGGGAATATATAAATACTAAAAAAGAGATATACAAATGTTAATTCCTTGGACACATATACGACTTCACAAAATATGTTTTTCTGAAATTTGTTGCTAGCCATATAACTATGCAAAAGAATCTAATAAATAGAAATTGAATAGCTTTTCATACGAGATATGCCTATCTCTAAGATTAGTACAATGATATTACTTTCATAGTGACAGTAAGAATCTGTAGCTGTTACTCATATAAGATTTCTTTCTTTTTTTTTTTTCTTTCTAAGAAATGAATATTTTTCTTTAAAAATATTCCACTTGTAAGTGTATCTTTATAAATAGTCAATATGATGTTAGTAAATGTTACAACACATTTTAAAATATTACACAAAGATAAAATATTACCTCTGTTTTCATCACACTCAGCATTTCAAGACTTTTCCAATGTAAAAATACACATTGCTTTAATTGTGCATTCCTGTCATTTCTTTTTTTTTCTTCTTAAATTTAATGTACTATTATGCTTGCATATTAAAAATCATAACATTAATCATAAAAGATTCTGTGTACAGTTACAAAGGTTAATTAAAACTAAGAAATTCCATTTCTACATGTAGAAATAAAAAAAAAATGATAAAAATAATGATTCCTTTAAAAATTGATTTGTAACAATTTCCAATGAGAAACATCAAAGAATCAATGTTAAAGTTAACTAAAGTCACTTAGTTATTCAAATATTATAAATGATTTTTTAAAAACATTCTATGGATTTCCTTCCTAAGTTGTTAAAATTTAAATAAAAAAAAGGTAATATTGATTTTTTTTCTTTTTAAATACTTTAAATATAAAATAAAAATTATACAAAAAAGAAAAAAATGAGCTTACCACATTTTCAAGAATGGTATCATTGGCTTCAACCAGTAAATCAAACTTTTCTTCTAATTCTCTATCTTGGAATTTTTCTCGCATACCATGACTTTGTATAATAGCAGTCATCCTATATTAATTCAAAAACAATGAGTTAAAAATGAATTTTAAACAAAAAAAGTATTGAAATACAGTTATCTAATAAAATGTGATTTGATTAATCATAATGAATTAAAAAACTTCCATCTTTAAGCCAAATCTTAAAATTTGAAACACATTTACTATCATGAAACATAAAATACCAAATAAAGAATAGCAATGAAATTGCTTTGGCATTTAAAAGCTTTGGGCTTCTTTAATGTTATGATTTAAAAATTAGAAAATAATTCTTAATATTATAAAAAAGGAAGGTAGAAAAAGTCAAATATTTTAATAAAGTTAACAGACCGATTGGATGCAGGATATCAATGAAAGTATTTTAATCCTTTTAAGTGCTAAATAAACGTGGTTTCATAAGTTGAAAGACTGAAAAATTAACTCTTGAATTAAAGAAATCACACTGTTCCAGCATTTAATAAAATTCTGAAATATTAAAAATAATTGAAATACTACTAATAATAAATATTGATGAAATAATCGAGAAAAACTAAAAAAGCCAGTGTCAGTTAAAAAAATTTTTAAAAAATATCACGGATAAAATAATTTTAATATTTAAATTAAAAAGAATTCCTATATTAGTAAGGTTCATTGTATTTATGAATACTGAAAAATTTTCTTAGTTATCACACAACTAGGTAATTTTAAAATGAATTATGTTGAAGCACATGTCTATCTTTCATGCTCTTCTAATATTCTGATATGTAAAATCAAAGTAATGTTATTTAAAATTACAGAACAAAAATTGTGCAAAATATGAGTAAAATAAGAACATAATAAAATTAAACTTTTTTTTACTTTATTTTATAAACTAAAATATCTCAGTGGTATTACCATAATAATAAACAATATGTAGCTTTAAAAACCAAATAAGTAGTACAGTGCTGTAATTTATCAAAATATATTACTGAATACATTATATATTTATTTTAAATTCATCATTAAGAAAAGCATTATAAGAATTTCCTCAAGATAAGACATTGAATTATAAATTTAATAATTTTTAACAATTCATTATAAAAATAGACTGGTATCTAATAAAATATATAAATATTACACGATTATTATTTATACAGCTCTGAAAATGATGATGTTAAAACATTTTCATTATTCCTTACAACATTTAAGTTTTGGTTAGCAGTCCAGTAACTTAACAATTTTAACAAAACGATCGTTCGGGTAGAAGAGTAGTTAACTGGCTTATATGCTATTCACCACAAGCTCTTTAGATATGTGCTCATTTAAAGTAATTAAATATTCTGCTCATCACTCACATGTGTGTGATAAGCAGACAAAAATTTACTCTCAAACTGCTCAAAAGTTTTTAATATTTATACTATAAAAATCAACCATACAGTGATAGAATTGATTTTCTTTCATGAAACAGAACTTCTCGAAAACCAGGATAACAATTGTAGCAATCAAAATCATCTCCTGCAGATGGTAAATCATTTGCTGATTTTGTAGCTGTCAATATTGCACGCAAGACATCCTGAAGAAAGTAAGTAGAAATTAATTAAATATAATCATATAAAGCATTTCAAAATCTACAGAAATTGAAACAAAAGAGAAAAATTTCTAACATTCAAATTACCATATTGATAAAATACAAATTTCGAAAAAAAAAAAAAACTTTTAGAATAGCTATAAAGCAGACTCTACATTGCGAAAGATAAAATATGTTTTTATATTTAAAATTGTTACACTTGCAATGAAACTTTTCAATTTAATGCCAATATAAAAATAACATTCCACTACAACATTTAAGTTATTAATGAGTGCAAATACAAAAACATGCTGTTACTTTATAAAACAACTAGCATTCTTTTTTGATAGATACTGAACGTTATCAAAACAGTAACATTTTATAATAATATAGAGCAAAACTACATTACTTGACTCTTTCAATTTAAATTTTTGATTTTTTTTTTCTTCCATTAGTATAGCATTAGTCAGCACCAAGCTAAAATATTAGTGACAGATGCCAAAATACATTATCAACAAAATAGTAATATATAATAAATAATAGTGAAATAAAGACCTTGATACATTAGTGATTTAAGTATAGAAATCATGATATATTACTATTAATTGCCACAAATAGAAATAATGTAGTATAAATAGGATATAAATGTTTGTATTAGAATTTGCAAGATATTGTTTGAAACAAACTGCATGTTAGTATTGGTGCTGTACTAGTAGAAAAATATCAATATTTTTTCTGTTTCAAATGATATCTCATTTAGTGTCTATTCCCAGTAATTGGAAATATTACTAATCTGAAATCAGTCTGTCAATACTATTTCATCAAATGAGAATTTATTGCTAATATGACAACCCTAAAATTAAACATACTGCATACATTTGTACTATTTTTCTTTAGCATTTTACAGTAATGAGCTTATATCAGAAAGAAAATTTCAACCAATATCTAATTATGATTATTTTACTCATCAGTGAAAAAACTGTTCCTTAATAACTTAAATTACATTACTGCAATTATCCATACTGAAACTATAACATACTGACAATGTGTTATAGTTTGACATATTCAATTTCAAATTCCAGGACTATATATCTCATTAAATATAATATAAAAATGATCAGAAATCAATGACAGGTGCAAAAGAAAACAGCAAAACCTGCAATAATTTAAATACTAAATAAAAAAAAATTCATAAATTTTTTTTTTGAACTTTTGTCAGTTTAGAGCTGACAGAAAAAGGTATCATTTTATTGGTAGGGGACAGCCACTTTGTCAAGCTTAAATAATAGCACCATTCCTTTACTGAGTTATTGGTAAGATCCGTCAGGTTTTGTATGAGATCTCACTAACTGAATAGTATTATACAAATCTTGTTTCTCAATGATTGCATACCAATTTAAATTAATTCTTTACCCAAACCCATATAATAATTCAATAGGAATCAATGACATATTTTAGTACTTTTAAGAAAACAAACATTTAGAAATAAAAAAATGGTTACCACTTGAAAGCTGAATTCTATTTTAAATAATTTTTCTTTTATCATAATAAAGAAAACCTCAAGAAGATTTAACTTAATAATTAAAAGAACTAAATCCAGAAAAATTGCATTCAAACAGACAACTGAAAATTAAGGATCAATTTTATGAAGATATATAACCTTTTATACTGGGTCCAAATAAAAGGCATTTTAAAAGTTGACAGCATGAAAAAAAAATATCATAAGAGAGTTTAACATTAGGAGCCATCAAATAAAAAAAAGATTTAAAAAAAAAAGAAACATTGAAATAATAGAAGCTTTTATCAATTATGAAATAAGAAATAATTTTGCAACACATAAACAAAATTATTATGGTGTCCTTTAAAGTTATAAGAATAAAATTAATTATAGTATTTTAATAGAATAATTAATACTAAAATTATAAATATAATTTGCTCCATTAAAAGAAACACCACATTAGGTAGAAAATTTTATTTTGAAATAATGATAAGCAGAAATATTATTTTTAAAATATAACAATCTTTTACTCGAACTTTTCCTACACAGTTTATATTTTATGACGATTTCAAACACCAGAGAAAGAACAAAATTAAAAAATTTCAAGCAACAAAAATAATGCAAGCTTCGAAATAACAAGCCAATTATTCTGAAGATGTAAAATATATATATTTATTATCTATAAAAACTATATTAAATTTGTGGTTAGTAAATATAGCAGCGAAAAATATGAATATTTTTTTAACCTGGGTATAAGATGAGGCATCCTTATAATTAGGAACAAAAAAGGAATTTTCCTCAATTTCTTGAATATCTTCATCCATTTTACAAACAAACGAAAATTATGCTTTCAATTATTTCATAATCTTATCTATAATTTTTTTTATTTAAATATGTATATAAAAACAAATTAGCACG
Source organism: Argiope aurantia (assembly GCA_026543865.1). Classification (NCBI taxonomy): domain Eukaryota; kingdom Metazoa; phylum Arthropoda; class Arachnida; order Araneae; family Araneidae; genus Argiope; species Argiope aurantia. Next base: position 13,169 of record JAPMOR010053543.1, on the reverse strand, counting down.
TTGTGTCTCAAGAAATTTTTTACCGTCTAAAATGTAAATAAACGGTGATGAGACGAGTTTAGATGTTAGATATTAACTTCAATGAAGCAGAAATTAGTGCAAGTAAAATAATGTTACGTAAGCAAGAAAAATAGACTGATTGTTAGAATTTTGTAAGTGAAATATAGATTTTATGATAATAAGTAATTGGAAGTTCACAAATCCTTAGTCCATAAAAAAAATTAAAAAATTTATAAAAAATATTTTATTATGATATGATGGTTTATAATTGCGAATATGATTAGTATAAATTTTTAAAAAAATAATACAAAAACTAAGAAAGTCATGCAATTATTCTTGGTAAAATACAATGATCCCGTTTCCGCAATCAATCAATCATTATGCGAACTGAAATTTCTGCGAAATACAATTTTTATTTGGGCAGGAAATTTTGTATGAACAGAGGTTTCGAAAAGCTATTAATGTGTTTAAAAAAATGGCAAGTATAAAGGTGTTTTAAAAATTATCCTTTCAGATTTTTAAAGTTAAGAGTAAGTGTTTGATTTATTCTAATTCTTAGCTTATTTATATCTACACACTGACAATGCATTTTTTAAATTTAAAGTTTGTTTTAAAATAAATGATTTTACAACTATAAAAAATTGCATTTCAGTGCATATATTTATTAATATCCTTGCATCGTTTTGTTCAATTTGTAAAAAAAGTGAAAGTGTGATATTTTTAGTTTTTAAAGGCCTGCATGCATTATTATCCAAATTCGCTGTATTTTTCTGATGGTGAAAATAGTGAGTAGAAAAGTATTTTTATTGCTATTATAAATTTTATTTAAATGTTTACGTCGATTATTAGATAAAGACTAATATTAGATATATTTATTTATTTACTTTATGCCTCTTTAATAATGACTTGATTTGCTCACAAGAAGCTTATTTAATTAAATCTAGGGAAAAAAATTGTGAGCATCTTGCATATTTGAGATAAATCTTTTTCAGAAAATGAAGAATTTTATTAAACTAGTCAGTTCAGCCATTAAAAGGAGATGAATAATCGGACCACTCCGAAATAAATTATATAAACTTACTTTTTTTTGTGATTGTTTTTTTATGTTTCATACATCATACATATATATTGCTCCAAATTGTAAAAAATCAAAATTGGAATGTCTGTAAATCGTATCAATTAATTTGTCTGATATTTGTTAAATAATTAGATATTACTATTGTTTATTTGGGAGTGCAGTGTTTTGATTATAATTCTATGAATTTGTATTGTATAAAAGCTTATTCTGTAATTAAATATGAAATTGTCATTTTCAATTTTAAAATATTTTTCCCTTTATTTTTTTAAAGCCTAAGTGAAAATTATATATATGCAAAGATAATTTACCTCCTGATCTCTTTGAATGACATGAAATGCATTGATTAATTTTTTAATGGATAATTTGTATTCTTATTCTGATTTACGTAAAATGCTTTAACACTGTTAATTATCCTACTTAGTAAAGCCTTATCACTTCAGGCTTCTAACACTGTTAATTATCCTACTTAGTAAAGCCTTATCACTTCAGGCTTCTAATAAACCATGATAAAATTCCTGTGAATTTTTATCATTACTTGATCTTATTCCAAGTCTTTTGTGAACATGTTTTAAAGTGATAAACTACACTCTGCTTAACAACAATTATTCTAATGACTTGATTGGCTCTTTTTGTTCTCTGTATATTAATCATCTAGTGATGCCCTAATCTTTTTTTGGGGTTGAGAGATATTCTGTTACTTGATTATATATCTGCAATTATCTTGCTATATATATTATTATTATTATGCATTAAACAAATTTTGAAATGTTATTTTGTGTGTTTTGCTCTTTTAATTTATTTGTGATGTCAAAGAAAACATCTGAAGGGATTATTTTTATTTTACAATCTTTTACAGGCTTTTATACATATGGTTAAAAGTTTTATAAATAATTTTTCTGGGAAATTTTTTAAATCAGGATTTAATTTTACTTCACACTTTTCTTGGTGTTTTTAACATAATTAAAAACAAATTACTGAAATATATGTTTTTAATTAAATTATACATTAACATGTTTATAATACTGACATTTTATCAATCTAAAATTCTGTTAACACTTCATTTCCAAGATATGTTTAATTCAGGTATCACAGAAAACAGGAATGTCTCAGTTTCACTTTTGGAGATAAGAGACCCAACCCCTCTCAAAAACTGTAATGATAGATCATGTTCTTTTGGGTTGATATGTAAAATACAAAGCCACTTACAGCAAAGCCATTAAACAAATTTAAGCTCAGACATCCCTTGAATTCTCCTATTCTCAAAACTCATTTGAGCAACATATTACTAATGATAGAAGCAGGTATTCAAACAATTATGTTTAATGTAAAAGGCAGGGATTTTATATTGATATTCAGCCATCTGGATACCAGGCATGATCTGGGGTAATCACTGAAGCTTCAGTAAAGGAGTATTTGCAGCATTTCCATATTGATAGAATTAACTTGATTTAGGTTCTTTTTCAAGATATCCTCACACTTTTCAAATAAGGAATTTTGTTCTTGTACTTTTAATATTCTCTTTATTAGAAAAAGAGCGTTTTGGCATTCATTTATGAATGCTTATCATCTGAGCAAGATCAGCTGGCATTTATATGAGAATGATCGGATGCCAGATTATTTTCATGCTCCATTAAAGTTCTTTGATGGTATCTTTATTTGCTTATTTATTTACATGTCTACTATTTGTTACAATCTTGAAGATTATCTCTAATGATGGTTCTAATTGCAATAAAATATGTTTTTACAAATTGAAAATTCACCTGGTTTAGTATCTATTCTGCATGGTATTCATTATCTGAAGGGTCTTTGTTGTTCAAATGTGAAAATAATTTGTGAAAGTATTCTTAATGATTTATTTACAATGTATGAAAACCTTCAAGCAAAATTTTAAAATATAAATTTTAATGAGTTAGAAGCAATTTGTATTTATTATAGAATCTTTTTTACATAAATTATGAATTATTGTAATTCTTGAAAAATTGATAGAAACTTTTGCGAGTTAAAATTTATTCACACATTCTAGTGTCTTCCTTGCCTCAAGCTTGGCATAGCATCCCTGTACCCATCAGAAATGGTACATCCACAATGCCTGCAGTTCAAGCTACAGGAGAAGAGTGGGATTCACATTTATGTTATGAAATACTTCCAAGTAAACTACCTGTTTATAAACCTTCTACTGCTAAACTGCATATACATTCTATGAAAGGAATACTACCTTCAAGACATATTTCCAAACCATCATCTTCTGGTCCTAAAAGTAATTTTAGCTACTAAACATTTTATTAATTTTTAAAATATTAGGAAGTTTATTACTTTATTATTCATAAATTTTATTTGTAAAATATTAAAAGAAAGATGAAGACTTCAGAGTATATTATTTATGTTAACAGCTTGATTTTTTAACAATTGATAAGGTATCCAAATATACAATAATCTAATAATACTCTTGATATTAATTTGCCTATTAATATCAATAATACATATAACCTGATGTATAATTGTTGTTAATAGGCGAGTATAATATCAATGTACTTAAAGAAATAATATATTTGAATAGTTAGGTTTTAAATGAACATAACATAATTTTATGATAAAATTATAATTTTAGGTATTTTTTATAATTTTTATTTTGTGACACTGTGTATAATTTGAAGGTATATATAAATATATATTCAATCACTTAAGCTTGGTATAGTAGAAATTACCTTGTGACAAGTACCCAACTCTGATTGGTACTTGTCACAAGTTAACTTGACTATAGTTACTGAATATAAAATAAGTGTAGCCATAACTATTTATCATTTTTAATTTATATTGTTTGCATTTTATCTTTGTATCATTTTTATGCATTTCATAATTATATTGGATAGGAGGATACTTTACCAGTCTTCAGATATTATAGTTTTTCAGTTTCAAAGTCTTAAGTTATTCTGATATTTTAATAATGTAAGTTATACAGAATTTGCTAAGTTTTTGTATGTTATATCATTGTACTCCTATGAAAATGCTTTTGTAGATGCTGATGCAACTGGCATACCAAAACCACTAACAACAAAATTGTATCTAGATGAAATAGCCAAATTACAAAAAGTAAATAATTTCTTGGTTCATTATTTATATATTATAAATAAAAGTTGAACAAAGAATGTCATCTGTATTAGAATTTTATTTAATTTAAAATTAAATGTTCATATAATTTATTTTAGTATATACAATGTGATGAGTATTTTTATATTTTGTTGTATTTTTTAAATTACATTTTGCAATAAATTTTGATTTATTTCACAATAGAGCTTTAAATAAATGCAAATATGCTCATTGTTGAAAAATAAAAATCTAAAATTGTGTAATTTTTAGAAATTAACAAAATTAGAAACTGAAAAATCTTTTCTGGAAGCCGAATTAAGAAAGGCAAATGAAGAAAATATGGGAAATTCGAAAGAAATTGAGAAATTGAAATTTGAATTAAAAGCTGCACAAAAGGTACATTTCTTCAAAATATTTACAAGATAAATTTCATACAATTGCGAATCTAGACTTATGTTATATTTCTGCTCTAATATAAAAATGTTAAAGCATATTTTCAAATTATAAATATTTTATAATATCCATTTATGCAGTTATTTTTCGCATAGAAATTATTTATTAGTACTTCATTTTTATTGTTCTAAAATTTTCACATATATTGGATTTGGTCTATATTGCTGGAGAAATATTTGACTGAAGACTCAACGATGATTAATATGAGGATGTAAGTTTAATAAAATAATTGTGAATTAATTTTCAGAAGGAAATCATGGTTTTTGAAAAAGTACTTCAATATATGCAATTAAAAATAAAACGTCAAACTTCTGTATATTTCAGGATTTACCCCACAGATTTTTATAAAAATAAAGCAAATTTGAATTTACTTTAACAGTCTATAGTATTCCTGTAAATTTCAACACATTTGTATATTCTACTGAAAAGAATATTAAAAATGTTTAACTGAAGAATCATTGCAAAAGTAAATGAAGTTTTTCTAAAAGATGTTTATAAATATTCAAATCTAAGAGTCATTTCTCAACTTTAATGTTCACCTTTGCTCTTTTTATAATACAAATCATGACTTCTCAATTTTGTTAAAAAATAATAAATAATCAAAGAATATTTGGCATGGGTTAATACTGGTCAGAATGTAAGAATTTAACAGTAAAAACAAAATTTGAAAGCATACTTCTTTGTTTTGCAAATATTTAGAAAAGAAATATGTCTTCTATATGCAAAGCAATGAAAATATATCAACAGTGCTGGCTTCTATTGTTCATTTACAAGCACATAATCATCAAAACCATGCATGATTTTTTTTTGTTTCTGTGTTTATTAAAGGAAATGACAGCACAATAAATGTTTTAGGGACTTGTTTATAAATAATTTTAATCTATATTTTTAAATATATTTACAAGTTTTTTTAAACATATAACTGTGCTTTTGCTGTAATTGTTTTACTCTTTCCAAACTTCAAAATTCCAAAACTATTTGCTTGCATAAGTTAATTGGGAATCATGTTCACAATTACGCTTGTAAAATTATCCCAATCTATAGTAAATTTGGTTATGCCTATTTTAACTTGAAATATTGCAGAAAACGATAAATTAAAAATAAAGTGAAAAAAACCCCTTGAATAATAAGCCTGAATCTAGTGATTAAAAATTCATTGTCTCATGAATTCACTTTTTATTGCTCTGCTTTTTCAGTGATAAGACAGTTTTGTTGCATATTTTATCTCGCAAGGTTAAGAATTGTAATATTCTTGGATATTTTATATTTAATTTTTTCATATTCTTTAATTTTCTAGTGTTTTTTGTTTGTTTGGCTTCAACTTTATATTGCATGGATATTCGTACATAACAGAAATAAACGCATCTATTAATGTTAATCATAATGTTGATGATATAGCAAAAATGTTAAATATGCTTAAAAGTCATTTTTGTCTAATACTTATTAAAAACATATGTACATGAATTATCTAATATTATGTAAAAAGTTATGTATGTCTTATGTACAATCTTGCAACTAAATAAAAACTATGGAATGATGCTGAACTTTGAAATATATTAAATATAATTATGATGTACTAATATTGTACTTTTGCTAATATAAATAAAACAGCACAAAAACAAAGATTCTGAAAGCAATTTATTTTTACTTTAATAATGTTTCCTACTTGTTGTTCCTTAGTATTTATTTATGTAGATATTTTTAACTATGTCTCTTTAACAGGAATTCCTTGTACATCCACAAAATTATCGCCATTTTAAAGGTGCTTTGAAAGAAAAAAATACAGCTCTTAAGTATGGAATTTATTATTATTGAAATGATTACGTTGTCAATTATTTGCTTTTAAATCTGCAATATTATATATGTAGGATTGGGTGGGACAAAATGCCTATTAAATCCCGTTTGGATCAGTGTCTAGGGTACTGATTTAAAACAGAAGTAATGCTTAAAGAAAAACAGATAATTTATTTACAGTAAACAAAATTAAAAAGAGATTAACAATTAGGATGGGAAAGGTTATTTACATTGAAGTTAGAAATAAAATATTTAGATGACACCAAGGGCGAAGTCTAACAAGTTATCTGCCCATAGCAAAACTATGTGCCGCCATAGTGCAAGGTTATTAACCACACATCGATATTGGACACGAAGAACCCTCTGTCTTTCCTTCTCTTCTCTCGAGCGAATGCCAACCGCTTACCTTTTCTAAAACTTACGGTCATATGACTTTGGATTAGTAGAACCCATGGTGCCATCTATTACAAAAATTTAGATTGAACTGGGTATAACAGTGGAATGGTATTGGCCACTAATTAAATCTCTACATATATTTTGAAATATTTTTGTTAATCATCTTGCTTGTAGCTTAAAGAAAATATTATGCTGTTTTTCATTTCTCTGAAATAATGTTAGGAGTGAGATTCTTTTAAAATCCATATTCTGCACCGGAAGTTGAAAAATACCTTCCTCTCTTTTTTCCTTCTTTAATTGAAATTTGTATGTTTACAAATAAAATTATAGAATATTGTTGCCTAATTTTTTAATATAATTTAATGAATTTATTGCATTGAAATCTTAAATTCGCCTTTGTCTTTTAGTATAATAAGCATTTCATATAGTGTTATACAAAATATTTAATAATAATAAATATACTTTTTGTAATTTTCTGAAAATTAGATTGTAAACAGAATATTTAATTATTTATTCTCTTTATTTGTGTGGTATTTTCTGTGTGCATAGACTTTAGATATATATAGTCTCTGCATAGACTATAGAATAGATGCAGAATCTACACAGATTTATGTTTCTTAATGATATAATATTGTGTGAAAAAATAGATATACATACTTAACTTGCAAATTTTTTTTCAGTATTCTCGATATGTGTTCGTGCAAACATAGATCTAAAATTCCCACCAAGTTCAACTGATTTCGAATGTTATGAGCATTTTATTCACATTTTAATTCTATTTGAAGATGGTCAGTTTTGTAAAGCCGTGTTCCTAGTTCAAAATCTATTGATTTCATCCTGCATTTTAGAATTCATCTTATGTTTAAAGATTTTTTTATCTATGTATTTGATCTTATCTATGTATGTATTTGATCTTATCTATGTAATATATTTTTTTATTTATGATTGAATTTGTTGTAATTAATAAAATTTATTTTTTATGAATTATTTACCCTTTAATTTCATAAAAAATTCAATTGCTGAAAAGATAAAATCTATTTATAATATAAACTTTTTTTTAAGGTTTTAAGCTATTTTTCTATTAAATTCACTATTAAAAAAATTCTTTTAAACTTTTTCTAAAAACATTTTTTTTTAAAATTTTCTTCTTAACAAAGCGAAAATATTGTAATTTTCAGAAGATTCAATATCTAGATTTCCATGATTCTCCACATTTTAGATTTCTTTAAATAGCTGCCACACCAAAAAAAAAGTTTATTAATTTGTGAATAACATTACTCAAAAGCTAATGTGATGCAATTTGGTAACTGGGCTTTTATAATTTATAGAATTCTGCCAAATTTTGCTATATAAATGAATCTTTTAAAAAATTTAAATGAAAATAGATTACAAAATATGATCTTAAATTGAAATTATACATTCAATATAAAATTTCGGATGCATTTGAATAAAGGGAAGTTGAACAAAACGCATGTACATTTTATTTCATTATTATGCAATGAAACATAGCACAAAAAGCATGTCATTGGAAACTGCAGTTCTAAAGCACATAGAGGGAACCTACATTCTTGTCCACCTATCTAGTTAAAAATATAGTAAAACTTGCTATGAGGGGTCTGCACGATATATGTATGAACTTGTTTTGCAATATATTCATATTAAACTGGGATGAGACAAAGTGAGTAATCAAAAGCAATGAGTTATATAAGTATATGAGAAAGTTGGAGAGGGAGGATGATTTAGTTTATTTGGTTGAATTAGTTATTATTTTTTCTTTTGAATTACAGGCATAACGTGAAAAATAAAATAAATGCGTAATATTTTCACTTGACAGAAGAACAACGTAGGGCGGACATCTGGGGGGTGCGGTGGATACTATGAATCGGGGCCCCTCTGTGATCAAGAATTAAAATAGTGTTCTGAACCATAATAGCGTTTTCATATACTGAAAATATACATTTGTTTCCACGTGACTATTTGAGCTTTGACTTACGCTGTTATTGGGCTACGATCGCAGTGATACCTATAAAAGAAGGGGGGGGGGTATTCATTTATGAATAAGGCGATCCCATTCTGACATGTTCAGGCAGAGCGGCGCGACTTATGGCCGCATGCGGCTCCCAAAAGTTGAGGATGAGGCTGGATTCAAATGGACTTGCAAATCATCAACTATCTACTTTTTTTTTCTACATCTAATGTTATATATTTTATGTGTGCATCTGTGCACATTTGTTTATATTAAGTTGTTGAAACAAAAAGTATAACGAAGATAAATTAAACGATCAACTCCTAGCAATGCACACTGCATTACTTCTTCACCGGACATTAGATGTAGAAGATGAAGACATTAGATGAATAAGAATTAAGGAAGAAGTTTAAATGGAGCAGTCGACGGATTTGCAAATATACGAAGTTTACAGTATATATTATAGTCTAGTGCAAGTGTGCAAATATTATTAATATAAGGTAAGTGGATTTACAGTCATTTATCTCGGCTTATAGCGTATAGTATAATATATATCAATTTGGTAATTCATTCTATAAACTGCTTAATACTGTTAGATGTAACTATATCCATGCCAATGAAATATCGCTCTGGGTGACAAAAAAAAATTATCAGAAAAGATGAAAAGCTAAACTTTACAAGAAGTCACAAGTAGATCACTTTTCTTGGCTTCGAAGTAATTCTGTAAAAGAAATTGCTTCAACTTCAGAAATTACAATTCAAACTTCAACCGAGGAAGAAATTTCTACTCCAACTACACAGTCTTGCAATGAAAATGGTGAAATTTGTTGAAGAACAGTGAGTTTATACAAATCTGACCGAATCAGAAAATAATGACGGAAATGACAATAACAAATATGATCAAGAGAGTATAAATGATCTTGGTTTATGGCCAAGTATTATAACATAAATTTAGAATGTTTTGTGTTAAAGCAGACCTGTACAACACAAGGGATTTTTTGCTAAAAATGCTGAAGGTAGATCATTTTGCACTACGTACTACTTAAAAAAAATGACGAAACCCAACTTCGCAGATGGTTAATTTATTCAAAAACGTAAGACTCCGTGTTTTGTTTTTGTTGCATACTGTTTTCCAAAAGAAGAAGAAATGACCAAACTACACGATTTATTGGTGGCTAGAATAACTGGAGAAAGCTGTCAACTGTAATCCAAGATCAGGAGCATTCCAGTTGTCATTTTAATCCGTTTATTGCTCGGAAAGAATTACTAAAATAACTAAATTTATGTTCAACTCTTGGTAAAACAAATCAAGTTAAATGGTTCTATTTTTCTAATCTTCCACTTCGAAGAAATCGCGAAATAAAAAGATTGGCTAGTAAAGGAAATTATTTATTTGATCGAATTATTAAATAAATAAGACCCTGTGCTAACGGATCATATAAACAAAATAATAAATTCGAAAAATAGAATTGCGCATCATTTAGCACATAGTTCAAAAGAACAAATGATCTCTGCATTAGGAAATGAAGTCCTTAACAAAATTAAACATGATATAAAAGTAGCCCTGTACTATAGTATTCAAAGGGATTGTACTCCTGATAATTCCCATAAGGTACAAACTTCAATCATTATTAGGTATGTAAAATTTGGAGAGAAAACGTTAAATATAAACGAGTCATTTATAGGGTTTATTTAAGTAATTGATGTGATTGGAGGATTAACAAAAACTTTATTGAAAAGATTTACTGAGCTTGATTTAGATATTATGAATTGTAGAGAGCAAGCATATGACAACGGTAGTAACATGAGAGAGAAATATAAAGGAGTGCAATCTAGAATACTTTCTCTAAATCCGCATGCAATTTATATTTCTTGCCTATCACATTCTTTTAATTTATTAATTTGTGATGCCGCTTCCAGCATCACAAATTAATAAATTAAAAGAAAAAAAAGTTTTTTTAACTTTTTTAGATATTACAACGTTAATATTGCTTATTTTCTACAATGGGAAATTCTGCAAAGCATTTAATCATTACTCTTAAACCATTATATGACACTCGTTGAGAAGCCAAAATAGATTAGGTGAAAGCAGTGTATACACAGTTTGAACAAACTTGTATGCCCTAGAAAAATTTATTGATGTTTAAATGATGTAAGTATCGATAATGCAGCGGTATCCGAAGCTAAAAGCTTATTAGGTGCAAGAAATGCCATTTATTTTATGTTTAATTGTATCGTTTGCAATATTTTCCAAAATTAACACTATCAATAAACTAGTTCAAGCAGAAACAATTGTTCTTGACTCGGCTTTCAATTTAACAATAAAATTAAAACTGAAGTAAAAATTTAAGAACAAATTTTAACACATGTTTCGATTAAGCAAAAGTGCTAGCACATAATTTGAGCATTCATTTTCCTGAAAAACGAATTCGAAAATGGAAATGATTATGTTCCAAAGTTATATAAAAAAAATGGCAGAGGAATTTTGATGTTATTTTTTTAACACTGTAATTGATACTGTTATTATACAAATAGAACGTGGGTTTAAAAGTATACCAAATACTATTTCTGATTTCAAATTAATCACTGTCATAACAACTTTAAAAAAATATAAATTAGAGAAATGTTCCAAAAACTTTGTAAAGTTTTATAACACAGATGTAGATGAAAACCTATTCCAAGAAATGTGTTTGTTACGGGATTTGATTTTGAATGAAAGAGATGTAAATAACGCACAAGACATATTGCAACGCATACTAAATAATAATTATAATGAGTTATTTCTAAATATATTAACTTTATTAAAATTTTTCTTTACGTTGTCAGTTACAACAGCAAGTGCTAAGCGCTCTTTCAGCAAATTAAAATTAATAAAAAATTATCTTCGGTCAAGCATGTGTTCTGAACGCTTAAATGCACTTGTTGTATGAAGCATCGAAAAAGAAATTACAAAAAATTGTAATTTATCTGATGTATTAGCAAATAAATAAATAAAATAACGTATTAAATTATTATGCATTTATAATATATGTTCATATTTGCATTTTTTATTTATTTATTTATTTTTGATTTACAAAAAATTAGGGCCCAAAATGACTTCTTGCACCCAGGCCCCTTTGAAGAGAAGACCGGCTCTGACAATAAGATCTTTAATCTACTTTGACATAACTGGCTATAAATATATGGCGACGAATTATGTTATGAATTTGTATATTTTTGGCACTATAATTTTTCAAATTTAATTCATTAAAATTCCTCTGTCAGATTTATGATTGTCAACGCTACTGATTTTCTGTATATGTGAGTTCTACAGCAATTCTTTGTCAAATATATATTTTTAATTTTTTCTTATTTTTTAAGGATAAAAAATATATAATTCTTAAATATATCTAAAAAACATTGCAGCTGTTTTTACCATAAATGCACGTTCTGCATGTTCTGAATTTGATGCTTGTAAGGAAATTTTGTGGCATTAAAACGCAAAATCAAAAATTAAGTGTGTAGTTTTCTCAAACTAAATAAAAAGTTCATTATTTGTTTCATACTTGAGTAGCCTCTTAGCCGATGCAGTTCCAAAGAACTGCACCGTTGCCCAGGGAACACCACGTGGAGGTGGGCTACTTTTGTTCCCCGCCCACCCACCCTCCTTCGCTGCATCCGAAGACAGTTCTGATCTGAAAACTGCATCGGGCAGCCGACGACAGTTTTGATGTTAAACTGCGTCCTTCTGCGACCGGTATCTCACTGGAATATCCAAGGCTAAGCAGAACTGGTAGATCGCAAAGGATTCTACAACTGGCACTCCGACAGGAGCCATCCGTGCAGGCAAACCCAGAGCAGAACACAGCTTGTAGACCGTATAGGATTCTACAACAGGGATATCTAACTTCTGGGTTGCAGATGGAGCCAGTTTCGCTGGAAGTTCTAAAGCCTGGCAAATCCTAAATACCGTGTAGGAGCGAACCACTGGGACGGATTCTACTCTAGTCGCAGGTGGATCAGATGGTGTATCAACATCTTGATCCAAGTCGGGATCGAAAAACAGATCTCCGATTGAGGGTAAGTGAGGGAACATGTAATATTTCAACAGTTCCAAGATCGCCCATAGGACGATCCATCCAATGATAGCCGTAGCCTCATTGAAATGTACACAAAACGCACCAAGCATAGCTCAGCAAAAAAAAAAAAGTCACACAACGATCAGTTGCAAAAAGAGAAATGATTCTTAACAGAGCAACAGAAGGTGGATTCATTGTTTCATCAATTATATTGTTTGTATTTTGTGCCTTTGTTTAACATTAAACAGTAATATTTCTGCTAACAACAGTAATAAGAGTGACTGTTGAAACCTTCTGTATCCAATAACAATTGAAATTTAACCAATAATTATTACTA